>OY755252.1:14052358-14652358 GCA_963576725.1 Azorinus chamasolen
AGTCCACTCTGTATCGAACATATATGAATGAACAACCAATTCTGCACATGGAATACTCGATGTCATTTAATACCTAATGCATGTGCATTACACAGCATTGTAGAATCTGACGACGAAAAAACTCTGCTTGGGTTGTGTGATTCGTGTCTACACAGTTTTGAAATATACATAGCACACCACATACTGAGACAAATCAATGAAAAACGTTTTAAATTATAACTAAAGTGTAAATCGTCCCGGGGCGCGATTGATTGGAGCCAACATACACAAACACAAAATCCCATTTAGCATTTATTCTTTAGGCTTTTAACATTATAGATGTATGCAGATGCTGCTTAGATGCCATTTGTAGTATACTTTTGCATTAAACATGCATCAACTGTCACTAACGTGCAAGCTGTGCGAAATGGAAGACTTAAATATGCAAATCAGGTACTTTTGTTTGGTAGACATTTATTAATCTTGAGAACATTACATTTGTTAGTCCCAGCCATTTGGCAATGAGGTCCATATCAAAGACAGTTCATCAAAAGGAACTACGTTATGTGGCAGTTATCAGCATTCAAAAATGAATTACAGTGGAAATTCGATACCTCGAACTTGGATAACTCGAACTTCGGATAACTCGAACTAAAAGGTCGGTCCTTCCAAAATCTGCAATACAGAATTGTTCAAATATGTATCACTACACATATCTAGAAACATATGTGACAGATTAATGCAGATCGAAAGTAATGCTGAAAGCTCCCACAGGATCTTTCAGAATTACTTTAGACCTGCATTAAACTGTGATTTTGAGGTATTGGTCAGATCTGAAATCGGATGACTCGAACCTCTGTTATCTCGAACTAATTTGTGTGGTCCCGTGAAGTTCGAGATATCGAAGTTCAACTGTATAATCTAACACGGCCATGGGGTAGATCCTGTATATATAGACTCTTCTCAGGAAAATATTTGAAACACCTTTGTAGGGCATTGTGTAAAGGAATATGAACTGTTGTTCCGTTAATTACAGTACCCATACAAAACATGTGAAATGTTGCAAATGCTACCCATGTACTATGCATTTGCGATAATAAATCAGGCAAATGTTTTTAAGGAGGGGAAAATGACAGGTTCGTAAGCAGAAAATTGATGTACGTTAACGCGGCTCATAGAAATGCATTACAGTGATCAATTATTATGAACATTTATGACATATTAAACACAATTATAACGGGGAAATCCAGCAGCATTTATGCGAGTCAGTCTCGTCATGTAGATTAAGAAATAATTTCGTGTGTTTAGTTTTACATTCTGTACAATCTCCTTTCGTATGCCAGCTTATTGCTGCCCCTCACATGGACCCTACAAAACAGAGTTCAAATGTATGCAAAATATCTTGTTTAAAATAGAAATACATGGTTCCATTTTTGTCTAACCCAAGTAAATGGTTTTAATCCGGGACAGTGTAAACGGCCTTATTTGTACCTTTCGGATCTAGGTTTTCTCTGTTTACAACGCTGAATGTTGAAATAATATAATTAACCCTTTCCCTAATATAAACGCATTTGCACGCTTTTGAAAATAAAGTACACCCAGATCAGATGGCTACCGTAGGAGCAATCTGATCAGGGTCTGCTCAGTTCGCATGTGAAATTATAATATATCTGGTTCTACCGTTTCTAGAAATATAAAAACATTATGTATGCCATTATAAAATTCAGCTAATAAATACTCATGTCATTGGTTCATACATGAATATTAAACAGAGAAATAGTTAAGATGTTAATGGTATAGTTAAGCCTGTTTCACAAAATAATTCACAAATATTGTAACAAGTAAAATATACTCACATATATCAAGTATATACTGTAAACGACATCCGTTAACATTAACAACATTCTCCACGTATTTGTTGACGTTAATATATCAGTTTGGTTAAATCGATAGGAACTACTTATTTGGATTCGGTTAAGAGATTTCGTCTTTAACATTCTGAATAAGGCCGACACGAACTGCAGTTTTGGAACTTTTGCATGTACCAAACACGTAAGGGACACCTCGTTCGATTGCTTACTCTTTCAGCTATTCCCCATAATAAATAAATGCAATGTATTTATTGCAAAATGTGATATAAAAACAAAACAACACTACTAAAATGTTGATGGGTATTTTGCCAATTTCGTTAAAAAGCATGTGACACAAAATAGTCATTTTTAGTGCTGAAGTAATTATCGTCTGCTATAGATATGACGGTTACAAGCGTGACTGCGCTATTTGACCTTGACAAAAATAATGCGTTGCCTTCAGAGGTGGTCATAAAACGACCATCATAACCCGTACCTGTAATTTTAGATCTTTTTTTGTAAAGACAATTGTGAAGGTGGTCAAGAACTTGTCTGTACAAAGTGACTGGACTAATCCTGTAAAAGGAGTAATTTTGGGACATCACTGGGTTCATTTATCGAAAGTAGTCATAAGGGGGACACCTCTTAATATTGGAGAGAATACTATTTAATAATTGCAAAACGACATATCAAGCAATATGATGCAAAACAACATAGCATTATTACGATTTCTATGCATTAGCGTCAAAGTTATTGTAAACGAGCGGAAAATAAAATAATGTGACAAGTTTATACTTTTACATGGATCTTACAACTACCGTAATAAAGAATGTATGTGCTTACTGTGAAATTGTACGCACGAAAAATTACACTGATTATCTAGTTTTACTTGTCGAGACACTGGATACACATTTCAGCACACCCATCACACTCAGAGTGTCACTTTGTAAACAAAATATTGCTTCTGTGAGAATACACCATACACATACCGCCCGATGGAGAGGATTAATTGAATATTAAATCATAATTATATCATATTTTGATTCATGAAGTTGGCTAACGGCTATTTCATTAAACGTGAGTTAGACATTTCGTTCGTTGTATTATTGGTAGATAAATGATCACAAAATGAGTGATAGTTATGATAAGCTGGGTCTGGGCCCTTGTTCTTAACTGTTGAATCTGATAAGCTTTCTTTGAACACAATGCTTTCCGATCAGTCTGTAGGTGTAGCCTTAACTGTTCACCCTTCAATGCACGTTTTGGTAGGCAATCCCCCGCGGGAAAGTTTGCGGGCTTATGTCCAACTTCTCTTGGACGTAGATGCCAGCCGTCATCGCTTAGTTCACATACTTTCTCCACATCCTTCTTCGCCATTGAATTGGACATTTTCAAAATATTGTTTCTACGTAATCCCGTTTTCGGTTTGCCGTTAAGATTCAAATGCCGTAAGTAGACAGCTGTACATTGCATTTCGCAACAGTTCTATAAGTTTAAGCTCAATTGTTTTGCAGTAACTTTTGCATCTCCAGTTTTGTCGGAGATATCTAGACCCTTTCTCGTCAATATTGCTTAAGTTCGTCATGTTTTAACCGCAAAATCTCACGAGTATGTGGTTTACAGTGCTAAGAGTTGTCAGTTTATCTTGTAAATGAGCAGTTCGCAACAATATCGTTTTTATGCTCTCGCAACAATTCAGGTTTTAGATTTTGTGCGACAAACTTCTCACCCTTGTAGATAATAAACCTGCCGAAATATCTGAACAAGAGTACCGCATACGGTACATTATACTTTCTCTGATTCAACATGCCTTATAAGTGTTGATATTTTCTAATCTGTGCTTCAGATCATGATTTCCATATTAAGGTGATACTATTTTTAAAGAAATTGAAGTGAATATCTTATTAAATAAAAAAGTTACAGCTAATCCTCATATTTGCAGATTTTTGTAAAGTGCAACGGCCATAACTCTGTAAAGACAAACTGAATGAACCTCAAAATAAACTCAGCTTCCGATTTTGTTGCTTAAAACATTTGTCTTAAGTTTCATTTATATCATTTTAATAGTTTTCCCAGAAAACAACAGACAAACTAAAAGTTGACCGACAACAAAGCTACGAACACAGAAAGTTTAAGGACCATAACTTTAGAATGAAATGACATATAAAAAACCCCGCAATATATGTGACAATTCAAATTAAGGTTTAACCATATAAAAAAATTGAAGTAAATATCATTTCAAATGAAAAAGTTATGGCCATCCTCATATTTGCATAGATTTGCATTATTTCTTTAAGTGAAAGGGCCACAACTCCGAAACAAAAATTCAAATGAACCTCAGAATCAACTCAGCTTCAGATCCAGATGCATTAAACATTTGTGTGAAGTTTCATTAATATCTCTCAAATAGTTTTCCCAGAAAACAACGGACAAACTATTTGCATGTATTTGCATTATTTTTTAAGGACAAGGGCCATAACTCTGAAACGAAAAATCAAATGATCCTCATAATCAACTCAGCTTCAAATCTTGATGCATTAAAATTTGTGTGAAGTTACATTAATATCTGTCAAATAGTTTTCCCAGAAAACAGCGGACAAACTATTTGCATGTATTTGCATTATTTTTTAAGTACAAGGACCATAACTCCAAAACCACAAATCAAATGAACCTCAGAATCAATTCAGCTTCAGATCTTGGTTCATTAAAGATTTGTGTGAAGTTTCATTAATATTTCTCAAATAGTTTTCCCAGAAAACAGCGGACAAACTATTTGCATGTATTTGCATTATTTTTTAAGGACAAGGGTCATAACTCTGAAACGACAAATCAAATGAACCTCAGAATCAATTCAGCTTCAGATCGTGATGCATTAAACATTTTTGTGAAGTTTCATTAATATCTGTCAAATAGTTTTTCGAGAAAACAGCGGACAAACAAAATGTTGATGGACGGACGAACGAACGAACGGACGGACAGGGCCACGCCAATATACGACCACCTTTATTAGGTGGGCGTATAACTAGCCATTATTGTGGTAGTAGTGGGTCGGGTATTTGGCGATGAACAATTCGAGTAGAGTATTTCCTTGTCAGAAACGTCGATTGAATCAAAGTATTCCGAATCTCCACTTTCACTTTTTGTATTCTTTGCAAAGGAATAGAATGCAAAGGTGGCGTTCCACAGCCTAACCCATGATACCCTCGCCGACCTGACAATATAGTGCACTTTATTGACCTGCATTCGATGGATACAAAAGGTGCTTAATTACATGGCATCCGGAACCAATCGTGGTATATCTGACATGAAAATGCTTCATAACATTAACTTCGGTTTTGTATGTGCAACAAAATCCAAAAAATATATCAATGTGTAAGAAGGGCGCACGGATATACAAATATCAGTCACGTGAAGAAATCACGTGATCATAACATAAATGAAAATACTCAATGAATAAAGAAGCGCGCGTCGGATGACCTTATGAAAGCGATTAGGTAATCACGCCCATAAATGCGAGTGGTCAGTATGATGAAACGGCTGAAGTGTCAGCTGCAACTGTATCATCAACTGGATAGAGTATTAATTTCTTCCCTTATAGATACGCAATTCCATGCCAAAGCGAACGTATTCGGTATCAGACTGATGTCATGCAAAGAATACTGCAGCGTCTACAACGCTTTGATTATAGCTTGATCTAGGCCGAACCTTATTTTTCGTTAATATTCGTTTTTTTTGGTTCGAGGATCCACAGTAGGCAAGACTATTTTTGTATTGCTGAATAGCCACTAATCTCCCCTATCCATTGAATGAACGAAATACCACTAAATATATCACAAAAGTCGTGTAAACCCCTTGTACTTGATTGCGATCGAGCTTTTCTCTGACTAAACCAGTCAGCCATTTACGAGCGAGAGCTTATCGGGGGCTCCTAGGGGAGTTGATAATTAGAGGACGTGCGTGATGAACAAAGAGCGGCTATTTGGCCTTATTTCCCTCTTGGTAGCCTCAAACAATGTAGGTCACGTGACTAGATAAGCTTCTATTGAGTAATTTATGGAAACCTGGCAATAAATCAGTGGTTTAATTGATCGGATAGATGAAAGGGGAGGTGGGGGGGGGGGGGGGGAGGGGGCTTAGCGGAAAATGTAACCCATATTATAAGCTCTCCATTGGATATAATGTGATTACGCAACACAATAGGGGTTGGTCTATTATTTTCATGTTTTTGACAGATGCAAATTTAAAGGAGTCGGTTTTTCAAACAAACATAACGTCTGTAATTTGTGTCCGAATAACACGTGGTTTTCGGCATATCGATTTCTATGACACGGTTCACTAGACATGTTAATGATTTTCATTTTGGCCAATTGTAATAACTTTAATAACAAAAGATGACTTTGTAATCGCGGTTTAAAGTTTTTCAAACTGGTACATTTAAATGGACTTTTTTACACTGTTTATCTTTTAGGGTGGGGATGGAATAAGTATGAGGTTGGGCGCCCATAAACCGGTTTAACCTCCCAGTGACTTTTGTCACTGACCGTTCCAAGGCGGTACTTTAATCTTCCCCCTATTGTATGTTTGTTTTGTCTTTGTGCGTCTCTTGGTGTTTATATAGTTGTGTATATTTGCTGTTTCCTTGTGTTGCTGTTCGGGCGGCTGTTTGTTCTGTATGTGGTGTTTCCTGCATGACTCATTTTTGTACTTTTAAAATGTCGGTTTCGATAGGATTGTCGATGGTTTTGATCAATATTCAAGTAAATCAATATAACCAACTAGGTTTAGAAAGAATGACGATTGGTAGTATCAAATACCACTTTCTGATAGCTAGCGATAATGAGATCTCGAGCATAATCTTAATCTTGAGCATGGACTCTGATAGTCATTCAACGATTCTCGTTCAATTGAAGTGTATATACATTACCAGTTTGTACAATAAAGACGTAATACCCCCATTCCACTGGGCGACGGTTCCACTTCTCCAAATTCTTCCAAATCGCCACAGAAACGCCAACATGTGCATACTTTTGGGATTTAGGCATTTCCAGTACGCTTATAGTACGCTTCAATAACGAACAGAGATATTGCTGCGATTCTACGGCGATTGAGGTATCTCCAAGACGTTCTATTGCGCTTCCAATACGACACGGAATTTCAGGCTACGCTTAGTCTACGCTTACTACGTTGCTGTTGCGACCTTGCTTCGACTTAAGCGGAGGAGCTGCGCTTCTGTTGCGCTTTTGGAACGTTTCTATATAAACTTGGCGATTTAACTGCTTTCAGCAGTTGACCATCATCCTTCGATGAAAATGGATCAAATTGTTCCAGTAGCTGTGCTCCAGCTTGCTATTTTGAACAATAGTTTGATAAGGTTGGGTGTTGAGAGGCAAGTCATACGGAGAAGGAGAATTAAAAGGTTTTGGGTATGTCCATGGTTGTCCATTGGCCATTATAACCAACTTATGGCACAACCCAGGATGTAAGTGCAATTAAATAATGAAGATAACGGTTGAAGTATTGCATATTTATACCCGGATCGGAAAGCGCGTGGCGTACATCGTCATGAGGGTGGCTCGGTCGCCAAGAGCGTAGCAGAAGTACAGAGGAAACGCACCCAAAGCGCCAAAAACGTAGTGAAAGCGTAGCAGAAGCGTCGTGGTTGGAGATTCATAAATGGTCGAATCGCCATTGAAGCGCTTTGATCTTCGCTAGAGCGTAGAGAGCGTAGTGTGAGCACCCATAGCTTAAGAGAAACATAGCTGGATCGTGGACAATATTGTTGTGATGCGACTGCGCTTGCCCTACGTTACTCATGCTGCGGATAGGATGCTGCTGCGTTCATGAATTGCGGAGCTTCGATTCCACGGCGATGCCGCTTCGTAAATTTTGAGCAAGGTCAAAACAATCGCCGTGAAGTGGTGATCAAGAAGCTTCTGTTACGCTTCTACTACGATCAGGGGGTTTCTACAGCCTTTTTGCCGTTCCTGCTACGATTCACGGCGTTTTCCCAAAATTTCGAAGTGTAGCGGAATCGCCGCTCAGTGGAATGGGGATATTAGATTTAGTATTAGATTTAGCGCCAAATTGATGTTACGTCGTTATTTCATTTTCATAGTCTGGAACCTTAAGGGAATACGTATATTGCTTCAGAAATGCTATGGAAACTAAACAGAGCACTCGGTGTTTGCAAGATAACTTAATTAAACGAGGTACGGTTCTATACAGGCTTCTTCAAGCTGAGGTGATAATGTTCCTCCGTCTTTGTCAACGAAGAGCACGTGTCTGAATAAGACTTGTCAGGCCGATTCTTGACTGGAAGTATCTGCCACATGTAGGACATTTGAAATCGGTCGTTGTGTCAGACGTTGAGGTGCTTGTCACCCTCATTTTACGAAGAGTACGTTTCCTCTTACACTCCTCTATCCGTGTGTTCTCTGCAGTTTTGGACCCAGCATAGATGTTTGCTCACCAAGCAGTACGGTCTTTTGCCAGGTCTCCAAGGATTCTGTGCTTGATACAAGGTGTCTTCAGGTTGGTTTTGAGGCAATCCTTGAAGTGTTCATGCAGCTCTCCTACATACCTAGTAGTAGTTCCACAAGCTAACTCCCCAAATAGCAAATATCAGGCATTCTGCAAATGTGACCAGACCAACAAACTTGAGTGTTGAAGGAGGACGTATATCGAGGGCAATTTTGAACGAGATAGAACATCTATGTGTGGAAGTTTGTTGTTGACATTGTCTAGAATGTCTGACACAGTGGTAGCATTTAAGGCACAGTCGTCAGCAAACAGCAGGTCACGAATAATAGTTTCCTTGAACTTGGTTACAACCTTGAGTCATCGCAGATTAAAGAGTTTGCCTCAGTACGGTATCTAAGGTGTACACATGGGTCCTCTGTAGCAAAGGCGTCTGTTAGTATTGCAGAAAACATCATGCTAAACAGCGTCGGGGCTAGAACACAGTCTTGCTTAACTCCATTTCTTACAGGGAAGTCTTGAGATGCTTCTCCATCATCAAGGAACTGGTGTATCCAAACTTTGCCATAAAAACGAAGCTGGAGTACGGTGGCGGTGTGCATGCATGCATTTGCATTGAACCCCTCAACGACACCAGGCTAGTCATAACTGGTTTGAACAGACACATGCCGAATGAATTTAAAATGTGTCGATGGCGTGAAGTGCTGTTCTCAGACGAGTCTAGATATCTACTTTACTTGCCTGACTGGCGTTAAAAAGTATTAAGATGTCTTGGAGAGCGGTACATTGACCACTGCGTTATCAGACTCGACGGATTTGATGGCAGTTGTGTTATGATGTGGAGAGGATTATGTTATGGACAAAGAGACAACATCAATGTTTACTGAATGCCATCTTACGGCGTTGATGTATTGTGGCACCATTCTTGAACCATATGTTGTACACAAGTGTCACATTCCAACAAGACAATGACACCTCTCACGTTGCCAGATTCAGCTGGCCCATAATAATGCTCAGTTTTAGAATGGGAGCATTTATAGGACTTTTGGGTGGAAATATAAGTCAACGCCAAACGTTACTGGAGAAAGGTACAACATCTTAATCGGCCAGCTCACTCGCTTATAAATTCAATGACGCGCAAGAATTTGGAGGCCATACACGATATTGAATTTATGCAGATTTCTTTTCAAATTTTGATTCGTGTCTGTCGATACATGTATTTTGCGGGATTTACGATATCCCATTTTTGATTGCAAACATGATGTACATGTATCGTGAATGACAAGAAGGTCGAAGATCTGTAATCGTATAGCTATTAGATGAACTTCCTGATAAATCTGAAACCGGAAATGCAGACAGATGTCGTAAATGCCTTCAGTTAAACATTTCGATATATAGTTGACATATATTGATAATCCATTTTTGATGCCATGTTATCGTTTATATACCCTCAAAGGATTTCATTTGAATAAAACAATTTTAAACCCGTCGGAGATTTCAGTATCATTTTAGACTTAGATTGTCTATCAATAATTGATTTGTCTCTTTGAAAAACGGGATTACTTTCACATTAAGGCGGGGATTTTGCTTGGACTACATGATTATGGGGTTAACATTTCAAAACTTATCCAATTAGCTGGAGACTTTATCCGTTGAGGATTTCAATACTCGCATTCATGTCATTACTGAAAAACCTCTTAAACATCTGTTAACCCATTACCTCATAGGCTATTTGTAGATACAACCTCTTTGAATTAATCTACCGAAAAGGAGCATTAACTAGAGAAAAGGAAATTTTAGATTTTTGTAGTTTGAAACCATTGTGATAAATAGAGCATTTGCTCCTTTAGGAGCAAATGCACTATTTATTACAATGGTTTCACAAAGTGACTTTTACAGAGTCAACAAAAGTCGTCAATATGAGAGAATGGGTATTACAAACAAAACATTATCTAAATCAAATTATCGAAATCTCACACTCATTAGCAAATACGAATGTAATTTAAAATATGCTCCTGCGAGAAGCATTTCGCACCCAGAATTGTATGGAAGATGATTTACAATCTTCATACGATAGTTGGAAACATCTATTTTCAAAGTCTCAACGCATAAAACAATTCCTGAAAAACTCCACGATATTGCAACAAAATGCATGTTTGGTTGGCGGGAGACCCCTCGATTACGACGCTCCACACATTGGTTGTGCGATGACGGGAAGGACATAGTACATCATAATGATGAACTGCCAAATCCGGAGACGGACGGAGGAAGTCGATGTGTCTATACACATGTATGTATATGTACACTGTTTGTAAAGAAGGCAAACACTCCATCGGATATTGTGTAAACAGGAACCTTTTCCCAAATCTCGATTTTATCGATCTTTAAGATATCGATCTTTAAGACAGGTGGCAGCTTAATACATGGTGAAATTCATACAGAACGCAGCCATCTGCCTAAAAGGGTCTAAATTTTTCTATACAGAAAATTCGAATAATCGAGATATTACTGTAAATATATTCTGAAAATGGGTGATCCTTCGAAAGCAAAGGTAGAAATTCAAAAAGAGAAAACTACAGATTCGGTTTTATTAAGTCTGTTCATGAGTAGTAATTAAAAGCGCCCTCTGGCACCGGCTTAAGCAGTATTCAATTTTCAAAACTAATAATATGAAAACTAATGATCCCGAAGGACAAGAAAATATAACAACTCTGAGAATGAAGTACGGGGCGACTTTTTACGGCCGCCACACAAGCACTTAACACCTGCTGTTTTGAAGTATATATGTTCTGAAAAAGGGTGATTCTTCGGAAGCAAAAGTAGAAATGCAGACAGCATCTAAACATTACCTGAAATTTCAATCATATGGAGGGAGATATTCTCGGTCGTTCACTTCGACGAACTGATAAAAGTGTCGAAGGATTTGTTTCAGTTACAATGCACATGTCATTATTCAACAATCAAATCAATCAAACTCAGTGTATGAAAACAAGACTCATTCAAAGCTATAAAGTATACATGGTAAAGGCCCGTTATATTGTTTCACTTGACAGAATGTTGATTTAGTTTAGATTGTGTTACAGAGACTGATTTGTACTAAGGATATATGTATTTTTCACGGTAGCCAATATTTATTCACTCAACTCTTTTTTGCATATATAATTTTTTCACATTTTTATAGCTACGATTCATTTGTTAGTATTTTGGTTTTACGTCGCTTAAACAGTTTTTCAGACAGTCATATCAAGAGGTTCAGCTAATAATAAGTGGAACAAGAAATATCTTTAAAAAAGATATTCAGCGGCGTTCAAATATTGACATAATGTACAAAACAATAATAATATTAAATCTCTGCCATATTTATTTCAATGTTTGGAGATTCTACTAGTGCAGAGAACTAGATCTATGAATGGTTGCTTGTTATTATACTAGCAGAGAAGCATGCAATGAAAGTGACTAGAAGAAGCAGTTATTGAAATATTTCAAGTTGCTTTTATAGGAGTTCAATTTTAAAATGTACGATGTCAAAGTAATGTTTTAAAACTATCTCAAGTTAGTTCTTTATTTTACCTATTATAAAATGTACATGAAAGCGCTTATATTTGTATTGATATGAAGATAACAAATTGAATACACTTTAAAGCATAAAGTTTAAAGTGTCTGTAATTACTTAAAGAACGGTATTTATTTGGCCTAGATCAACGCTTTAATCGTCTTGTGTGCATCATCATTAATGACACCATTAACTGAATCTACATGTATTTTTAAATCAATATAAAGTTAGCAACTTCAACCTACGTCTATGAGCCCAAGCCCCAGGTGATATAGCCTTCAGTAAGTAGCTTTATATCAAAGAGAGCCAACAACCAGAGCATCGGTGCTGTGGTCGGGGATAGTAATTAATACTATTAATACCACTACTCTAATATACTAAACAACCCTTCTTCTTTATTTCCTATAGCATTGCCTGTGAATTATGGTGGTTTCGGCAAACTACCTGTTCGACAAAAAGGACTTCATTCTCAGTGTTGTTATACCTTCTGATCCTTCGAGATCATGAATTTCAGTACTTCTTGTTCTGAAAATTGAATACCGCTTAAGCCGGTGCTAGGGGTCGTGAGCAGTGTTGCACTTTCACATGAACAGACTCAATAAAACCGAGTCTGCAATTTTCTCTTTTTGTGTTGCAAGTTTTGCTTTCGGGGGATCACACCACCCTTCAGAATTTATTATCAAATGTTTTATTAAATTGATAGCAAAATGATAGTAAAAGTTTGAAAGTATATTAGTGGTTTCGACAAACTTGTAATATTGTTCAGCAACCATTACCATGAGGTAATCATTATCAGTACATCAGGACTTTGATTTTACGGGAATTTACAGGTCTTAAAATCTATTTTAAGAACAGAACTTTCGACAGTCTACAGTCTTCGGTCCCATGCTAAATATCTGCGTAAATAATGGTTTTCTGTATTATATGGCGTTTTGACTGAACTCTAAGAAGTTTATAGAACATGTCTGTGTAACATGATGCCTTACATGTGTTGTGATTATGTTAATTATTGCATTGAATTCAATTTGCGAGGCCGAAGCAGCTAATTATCATAAAACATGGTGTTTTGAAATAACTACAATGTCGTAAGAATTACCCCAGGAAATTCGACACGTTAGCAGACTGTATATCAGAATTTTACATAGTTTGGCAATGTGTAGAGGCAAAAAGTGTGTAAAAGGTTGTTTGCCAGTCAAGGTATTAACTAATGAAAATACAGTTTACTACTAAATACTCGTAGGTCATATGCAAATTACAATGTAACATAGTTTCTCATTGGTGGAAAACTAGAACAAAAGTGAAAATAGACAGCTAGCCGCTGAAAAAGACTCGGTTGTTTCATGCAACCCGGTAGAACCACCTACATATCGAATGCTTGCTCACATGAAACATCCAAATGCCAAGTTCGGAATTCAAATCACAGCGGTGAGGGACTAAATGATTGTCCAATGGCCACTGTGGTTAGAATTCCAGTCTGGGTATAAACATTGATTGTTGCGTTAGTTATCACATCTGCGTGGTTGCTGGTATTTATATAAGAGCTTTGCGTGTCTCTAATTTCACCGAATTGAAATAATTGTTATAAATGCCTTTAGGCGATGAGAGGTAAAAGCTGTAAAAGGTTTTAAATCTTCGATTTCAAGGAAAAAATGGTTTGCGTGTTTGCCTTGTGTTTCTCCAAGCTACATATATTTTCGCGAACCGCAGTATTTGCTGACATTGCGGCATACATAGTAGCTTTTTACCGACATCATATATGGTAGCTGCCAAATAACGTCTCCGACAACTCAATATACCAATTTTGCCGGCTTGTATTGCAACTCATGGTAGTAATACAAACAATGAAATTATCTATTCAATGGTGTTATCAATATAATGTTTGCAGACCAAGCATTATATAATGTATTCATAACAAAAACACTTAACACCTGTCTGTGTACCATCCTATTTCTGTTTATGCTTTTACCTCGTTCTCACTACTTTCTCTTTCTATGACCACACTCTGTCTGTGTCTTCGAAGCTCTGCCTTTTGTATCTCTCTGTTTATTTTGTCTATATATTGGATTTGTGTTATATATTGTATGTGTGTTATATCACTAATTTACTCTACCAAACAGTGCCTCCATGTCTCTATATCCCATTCTACCTTCGGCATTTCGGTTTATCTGTCGGCGTCTGTGTGTCCCTCTACCTCTCACCTCATTTTGATTTTTATCTATCCGTTTGTAGCCATATCTCACTTATACATCTATGTTTAAAGGCAGTCTCTGTCGTTTATTGCCGTAGTATCTGTATTCCTTCCATTTCAGGTATTGTAGTATATTGACAGTGTCAGCTTAATTCAGGGTAAAGGTCATACAGAAAGATCCTAGAGCTTTCTACATGACTTTCACCCTGCATTAAGCAGCCACCTGCCTAAAAGTATCTAAATTCTTCTCTACTAGAATTCCGGTTTAGAAGGTTTTTACTGTAGTTTGTTAGGGGAATTTTAAAAGGAATTGTATTAACCCTTTCGGCGCCAAATTTCTAATTGTCGCCTGCAATCCAAGTTTGTTAAATAATTCAGTAAAATAAGGAAATGAGATAAATAAATGCAAATTTCAAAGGAATAAAGCACATATATAGAAATAGAGATTGAGACAAATAGTAAAGTCCCTGATCAGACGCCGCCTTGAAAAGGCAGCGTCTGATCTAGGACTGCACTATTTGTCGTGGTGCATTTATGCGAATGCGGCTGTGAAAGGGTTAACATTAAAATTGCGGGAAAGTGTATGCAAACAACGTAGACCATTTAAAGTATTCTCGCAAAGTATATTCTTTCACACACGCAAAGTATATCCTTTCACACAGAATGGACTCTACCGTTTAAAATATGATTGGCCATTCCACTTTGAAAGTATCGCAATGTACACTTTTAATCCAATAATGAGTAACAAAAACTGCTGTTGATTATGCTAAATCAGAATAATTATTCCATTCATATATACAGCATGTTTGAATTATTGCGTATGGGCGGATCATTTGTATAATCAATATTTCCTAAAGCAAAAATTGACATAAATTGAAGCTATAAATATTAATATTCAAGTCTTGAATAGAATAATAGAAAACAACGTCTTTAAAACAAATTATTTCACAGAAGAAATATTTTACCATTATCCTGGAGATGTCAAATTATGAAATATAATGCTTGAAAATCTCATTTCCTTAGTAAAGGAGTTTTTTTCCGTTAAAGATCATAGGCGACGAGAAAATGGATGTATCAGTGAGTATGAGGTGCTTCATTACACGCGATTTACAGGTTCAGCACATCATATGTACGTGCATTATACTCGAGAGTACTTTGTTGGTCGGTTGTAAAAGAAAGCATACAGAAGACAACAGCTCTGTACTTTTTTGTATCTAAGAACATCGATAGATTAAGACCTAACAGGGGTACGTCTACTACAATTAAATATTGCAGTTACATGTGCCTGCAAGGTATTTGAGTCAGCTGGTAATTATGGATCGGCTTCTGTCTAGGTAGGAATTTCAAAACAACAGGGAATAACATGGAATAGAAAATACAAGAGTCACGAATATCTGTTTATGAGGCACATGCATAGTAATATTGTAAGCGACATTTTTATGATTTTGTTGAGTATAAAATGTTATTTGAATTTGGTACATTATTAGAGTATAATAATACTAGCAGTAAATAAAGGAACAAACAGCATTGGGTCACATGCTCCTTATATTACCTTAGCTGGATCGCCTACTCGTTAATATTATAGTAAAGTTGAACTTCGATATCTCGAACTTCAAGGGACTATATAAATTAGTTCGAGATAACAGAAGTTAGAGTTATTCGATTTCTAATATTGACAATTTCTCAAGCTCACAGCTTAATGCAGGTCTACAGTAATGCTGAAAGCTCCTATAGGATATTTCAGCGTTACTGTAGACATGCATTAAGCTCTGAAATGTGTTTCTAGACATGCATAGTGATACATTTTAGAACAATTCTGTATTGTAAGATTTTGGAAGGACCAAACTTCTAGTTCGAGTTATCTCGTAGTTCGATTTATCCAAGTTCGAGATATCGAAGTTCAACTGTATAAACTTAAAACAGAATGTCCCCGTGCTCGTTATTGCTTTTAGAGCTGCCTTTCAAGCACACTCTCAGGTATGGGTAACATTACTTTCGAACCTATTACGTCATATTAGCGCATTTTGACGTCACCTTTGACCCCTTCAGTGCCATGAAGACGGGTCTGTAATATCGTATGCAAAACAGTTTGGATCTAGATGAGACGCCGAGTAACTCGGCGTCATATCAGGATCCAAATTGTTTCACACCCTTTTTATCGTTTTGTAAAGATATTGAACAAACGTCCATTCTAAAATTTGAAGCAGACGAAAATATTCTAGCAGACGAAAATTCTTGCACTGAAAGGGTTAATCAAAGGTCATGTTTTGAAACCATAGGAGCAAATATTTATCACAATAGTTTCTAAACTACACGATTCTGAATTTTCCCTTTTTCTAGCATATTAAAAGATTTATTCAAAGAGGTTGGATCTAAAAATAGTCCATGAGAGAATGGGTAAACAAACGAAGAAACATAACAGGGTCGCGAAACACAAATGTATTACAAATTGTATACATTGTTTGAGACATGAGTGGTATGGAAACATAAAAGTATTTATGTGAACGAATAGTCAAGTTCAATTTTTTTTATTACCTTTATTGACTCGTAGCCATCGTGTTAGCTAGGGACTGCAGCCACTTATATATCCAATCTATGTTAGAAGCCTCTCCCTAGCCTATCAGCAGATTTCACTGTCAGGTTTTATGTTTTGGAATTGAGAGAACAGAACATGTACATAATTGTCTTTTCACATTCAAATATACAGACAGCATTTCTGTTCGAGTATCTTAGTTTTATTTCTGTAAAAAGCGTTAAGAAACAAGTGACGTTTGTAAACCATGTATACGTCCAGACCCCCTGGCCTTTGACATAGTGACCTTAACAACAATAGTGGTCATCTAGTGGTCATCTAATGGTTATGACTAATCACAACTGCAAGTTTGAAGATCCTAAGCCAAACCCTTGAGCAGTTTTTGATCGGAAACTATTTCACCGGTTAAGGTCATGGTGATCTTGATCTTTGACCTAATGACCTAAAAGAACAATAGGGGTCATCTAGTGGTCATTACTGATCACCACAGCAAGATTGAAGATCCTAAGCCAAACCCTTGAGCAGTTATTGATCGGAAACCATTTCGCCAGTTAAGGTCATGGTGACCTTGACCTTTGGCATAGTTACCTAAATATCAATAGGGGTCATCTTGTGGTCATGACTAATCACCACAGCAAGTTTGAAGATCCTAAGCTAAACGCTTGAGCAGTTATTGATCGGACACCAGTTCACGGTTTAATACGGAAATGACACGGGTTAATACGGAAATGACACGACTTAATACGGAACGTCACCTGTCAGGGCATGTGCACTTTAATACGTACGGAGTAATACGGTTATAGTACGGGCTAAAACGGATCCGTACGTTCTAATACGGTTTAGTAAGGATGTATTACGATTGTTTGATCCGTGGTCAAATTTTGAGCATGTTCAAAAATGGTCACGGATATACAAGTACTACTACATATGACTACGGCTAAAGTACGGAAAGCTACGGCCAGTACTGATTGCCACAAATGATGCCGGGTCGTATCCGTAGCTAAGTCCGTGAATGTGTGATCGCAAAGCCCGTTGATACACCTTTGTGTGCATCCGTACCGCACTACGGAAATTGGAATTCCGGGATCATCCGTGAGATTTAATCCGTAGTAGAGCTGTCGAGATGATCCGTGAATGTATGACCTAGGCGTATAGCACGGACACACACAAATAAAAAGACGTCTATATCATGTAAACTACAGAACAAACAGTATCTCTCTTTTCTTTGAATTCTGCTCGCACCCGTGTCATTTTTGAATAAAACAATCACCAGGACGTAGCTTGACGATCAAAGGGAACGATATGGCAAAACTAACACATTCATTTGCGAAACCCATGTGCATTTAGAGAAGTTCTTCATTAAATACAAGTACTACGGGCATGTACGGAGAAATAGCAAGACATGCTCTATACACGCCCGTAGTACTTGTATTTTATGCAATTACTAGAACATGACATTGTAATTTCTTATGGAATCTCTCGAGATTCTTAAATTGTATAAACGTTTCTACAGGGAGTGCTACACACTAAAGGGCACGGGACCAAATCCCGCATACTTGATACGAGTAACCTATTATTGGTCCTATGAAAGAACTATACAGTTGACAACGGAACGTTTGGTCTTAACGGGGCAGTCTTACTTAATCAACAGCATTTACAAATACCATGTCGAAATTATTTGACCATTTTCTATTATTCACCTCTTTGTCTAAAAGCATTTTTATTTTAGATTCATTAACTTCAATACCCCATTTACAATAAATTAAAAATAATGAACGAGAGTTATCGGAGATGGCTATATCACCATACAATAGTAAATAGTTTAATATCATATCAAAGACCAGAATATATTTTTTTAAGAAAAACACATCTCGAGCATTTTTGAATAAGATCCTTTCCCCAATTCAGTACAATCGGAGTATTGCAGTGCTTGACACCGTATTTAAATTTCAGATAAACATAGTTTTATAACTCTAATCCTTTACTCTAAGTACTTTACCTTGCATTCCAGATTGAAAACGCGATTGAAAACGCTTCAGTGGTGCAATACAGCTATTTTTATTGTTCAAATAGTTTTCGTTTATTGATCTAAGTGCGAAACAGGCCATTAGCATACATCTACCTTTCTTAAAACCAAACTATGCATCTGAAATACAGCAACACGGATTGAGAACAGTAGTAAACTGCTAAGATCAACACCTGATTTTACTATTAGCATAGTTCCCACATGGTTATGTAAAGCCACCCCTTCATTGACCCGGAAATATACCTTAGTCTAATAAGACATTACAGTTATCCCAAAAATGAGAGAGCAGATTCAATAAAATACTCATATAACCATATTTATTTCCTCAATTATTTGTTTTTTAAATGTTTAACCTCTTGTATGATTTCCCCTGTTGTTATCGGAATGTGTAATTCATTATAGGCATACAACGAATTAAAACCACGTCAATAGCAAAGTTCATCTGCGTCGCCGTTTATCCCTTTCCTCCATATAAACGCCTTTCTACGCCTCTGTAATAGTCACTTCTTGGAAACATTGCAACTGCTCTATTTATCACAATGGTTTCAATACTGCACAAATCTGACATTTCCTTTTCTCTTGTAAATTCTCCTTCTCGGTAGATGTATTCAAAGAGGTTGGGTCTAAAAATAGCATATGGAGGAAAGAGTTATATATATTAATATATCATTTTCCAAATTAGATAAAAACCGAAAAAAATGATTAAGTTCTTTTTACGTTTACAACTTTTGCAAAATTCTTTGGTTTACTATGTCTTATTTTTTCTATTTCATCAATGTTCTCTAATCCAAATGCATGCCATTTCTTTCTGACAATACATTTTTATACTACTTCTTAGACTGCAACTAGCATCGATACAGCAACTGGCACTTACACAAACGATGTCGGTCCAGTCCACATTGCTGCATAAAGACGCATCGCTAAACATAGGCTGATGTTCGGAAGAGAATCTCTTTAAAAGTAAAGAATCGGCTAAGTCCCTGTAAGGCGAGATATAGATTTATAGATTCTTGCCTGAGATAATCAAATTAGTTATTAAATGAGTTATTTCGATATAATGCCAGGTCTAGTACCGATTTAGACGACTCCTTCTATTTAAACGTTATAATTTATCTGTGAACGGCTCTTGCTTAACCAGTACTTTGTTACACACGAGCGAGAATAATTGTCATTCCATGCATTCATATGTTCAACAGTAAAACATTTTAATACCTGGAAGCGTGGACTCCTTTGTTTAAACATAATTTACAATGGGTTCCCCTTGGTTGACTTTAAATGTAAATGAGCCTTACAACAATTATCACTTATTTGGTGGTTAACTTTTGAATTCCCATATATGTAAAACACTTTATACGCTCTCTTTCTTCGTTTTCAAATTTTCTTATGATGTACACACTCGTCGAACGAGATTTATTTTTTATTGAATCTCACCGTTTAATTATAATAGTTGGGCATCCAACTGAGATAAATGTGTCGAGCCATGGCATTAAATAGTAGAATTTGACATGCACTGGATATGTAATGTTTGATGTCTGAGTAATCAGAAACTGCCCCATGCCACCTGAATATTTGCCCTTGTTTCTCTTAATTAGGTCAAAGGTCAACTAAGTGCATATTTTATATACGTTATTTGAGAAATCATTATATCTTAATCAATTTAAGGTATAATATAACAAACATGGTACCTAAATGAAGTTTAAACATTGGCCTTTAATTTGCACTCACTTTGTGTAAAATATATTATTTGAATATTCATGAATCTTAATGAGAACATCAAAAAACAGTAAAAAGTCATTAAAACCAACATATAACGATGACACATGATGTCATGTCTTCGTCATTATTGCTATTTAACAAAAAATGAATTACGTTAAAATAAAGGTTAGACAGACTGCTACTGAAAAAACTGTATGCAGCCACACCAGCTATATATTATGCACACATTCTTCTTAAAGTAAATTGGGTGGGGTAAATGAACACCTAAACAAAATTTTCAGTTCTGTTTAAAGTAACTAATTAATTCACTATATTTTAAGGATATTTTCTAGGTACAATTAACACCATCTCAAAGGATATGTAATGTTTGATGTCTGAATAATCAGAAACTGCCCCATGCCACCTGAATATTTGCCCTTGTTTCTCTTAATTAGGTCAAAGGTCAACTAAGTGCATATTTTATATACTTTATTTGAGAAATCATTATATCTTTATCAATTTAAGGTGTAATATAACAAACATGGTACCTAAATGAAGGTTAAACAATGGCCTTTAATTTGCACTTACTTTTTGTAAAATATATTGTTTGAATATTCATGAATATTAATGAGAACATAAAAAACAGTAAAAATCATTAAAATCAACATATAACGATGATACATGATGTCATGTCTTCGTCATTATTGCTATTTAACAAATTGGTACTGTAAAAAAACTGTATGCAGTCATACCAGCGAAATATTATGCAAACATACATCTTAAAGTAAAGTGGGTGGGGTAAATGAACACCTAAACAAAACTCTCAGTTAAGTTTAAAGTAACTAATTGATTCACCATATTTTTATGGATATTTTATGGATATTTTCTTGGTTGGTACAATTAACACCATCGCAAACACATGTTAGTGTGTTTTAAGCTACTTTGAAGCATTTGCAGCGAATAGATTTGCACTTGGTTTTGCACCCATAACTTGTTCAATGCAATCATCAAGTGCAGTTGGTACATTTCCAAACCACTTATAAAGGTTCAGCACCATCATGCTATGTGTTAGTATCAATAGCATTAATGTCTGTATCCATCAGCTCAGATCCATATAGCAGCTTGATAGTTTGCTCTTGAATTTTTAAGTTCTAGTACATCCTTTGTTGGTGGAACCAGTTAAAGTGTTTTCTCTACCTTAACCATATTGTGAAATTCCTGCATCATCAATGGATTCTCCATTGACACCATACATCAAACGTTTGTGCCTTGTCTGACCGTGCATCTCTTCAAATATCTGAAAGCAGATCGGACATGTAAAATATTTCTTCCAACAGGTCTTCTTTCCGATTCCAGTGAAAGCAAAGGTTATGTTACATCCAGTTATTGTATGATACCCTGTCATGTTCCAGCAGACATATTAAGATAACTTGCGGAAAATACAATTTTGTTTTTCCCAGCCATCATTCAGACTTCAGTGCCTAAAGGTCCAAGATGGTATACATGTATCAGTACAAGCAGTACATCAAAATCTTGGCATTTGACAAATTTCCAGCCTTGTCCCCTTTCTAGCAGTACCCAACCTCGTCATGATTTGATGGCAGATGGGACAATTCATGTCTGCACTTGTCTTGAATAACGATATGTATCTGTTGAATACTGCAATACTAGTATACTACATCAACTCTGTGTTTGTGTCTTCTGCTTCTTATTTTATTATGCTTGGCCTCTTTAAAGCATGCATACTCGCACCATTGTGGTATGCACATAGGTGAGGGAGGGTCCAACGTGCAAGTTAAGAAACAGGTTAAAACATTGCAAACAGAAGAAGAGTACATGACAGCTAAAATCTTAACCTGGAAAGTTGGGAGCTATCTCTTGATGTTATGGTAGCTTGTTCCAGATGATGTTGACAGCAGAGTAGAAGAAATATTCCCTCAGGAAATTGGTCCTGCAAAAATTGGAACGAATCTCAAGGAATGGCCTCTTGTAGGTGCACCATAAGGGCGTCAGAATGCTGGGCGTCAGCTGCAACAAAATCATTTACAAACCTATAGAACATCAAGGCCTTTACTTTTTTCTGCCTCTGTTTGAGCAAATCGTGTTGAGCATGGCACCAACGCTGAGCACTTGTTTTGCAATAATGCAAAATTACAAATATGATAGCTCTACGTTGGACCATCTTCACATGCTTTGTCATGGCCTTAGTGTGTGGATCCAAGACAAAAGATGTGCACTCAACCTGCAGACTGATCAGGAGTTTGTAACATGCCTCCTTGGTTGACCTTTGGGAGGATCCAAGGTTCCTGCTTAAAACGGATGTAGATCAATTTGCCTCCTTTATGACCATATCGACTCGGGATATTCAAGACAATTTAAAAGACAGTTATGTCCCAAGTTATTTTGCCTTCTTTATTGTCTTCCGTTTCATGCTATGGACAGTACAACTGGTCTCTATGTGTCTTGTTGGGTTGGTGATAAGCAGGACCTAGCACTAACTCTGCATTGAACTCAGGCTCTTCCCTTTTCTACAGACTGCCGATGTCATTCTGGAAGACGTCTGCATCTTCTATTGACTCGGCACAAAAGTGAGGCGTCAGCAAAGAGTCGACATGAAGAGTGTGGTCTGTGTGGTCATCGTTGCATGCGAGTAAAAGGAAAGGACTGAGAACAGCACGTTGATGAACACCGGCTGCTATCGGTACTGATTCAGAGGAAACACCTTCCAGCGTGACTTGTTGACTGTTGGATACAATCAAGCATTTTGCAATACACATCATAGTGTTGGAGCTGATAGGACTGGCCCAGACCTGACACAATGTCATTGGTCATGTTGATTAGTTGTGTCTCACAGAAGCGATGCTTCTGGAGTCCATGCTGGCATGGGTTGATGATGTAATGGTAAAACCAGGTTAGTGTGTATGATGTTTTCCAGAATCTTACATGTGACAGAATTTAGGGACACATGCCAATAGTTTGAAGGGGTTATTCTAGACCATTATCTTGTATATAGTCACTGGAGACTTATCCTGGTCGTAAGGCATGGAAGATCAGAACAAGAGCAGGAGCCAGTGAATGTGCCATCTCTTTCAAGAACCTTGATAAGATGGTGTCTGGACGGGTAGCTTTGTTGAGATTAAGGCCATTAAGAAGCTTGCAGACACCAGTTATCGTGACATGAATAGGAAGGACATTCGAATAAGGATACTCTCAAACGGCACAAATGAGAGATAGGTCCTCATGTGGAAAGACAGAGAACCACTGGTTCAGTATTTTAACTTTGATTTGTGTATCAACATTGTTAATGGCACCATTCTTAAGTGGTGCTATTCCCAAGTTGTCACATGTCTTGCCTTGCTCCTAACAAAAGTGTAAAGCTTCTTACAGCTGGTATCTGTCACTAAGTCAATCACATACCCATCATGAACTTGAGCTTTCTTGCACTTTTTGCAAGTTTTCTGTAGCCCCTTGTATATGCGCCAGTCCTTCTGTACCTTAGTCCTCAGCACTATTTGTACGCACATTTCTTCTTTCTTGAGAAACGGCGGGTGATTGAGTGGCACCATGGCTGGCTATACCTGGAGGATTTCAACTTAGAAGGGAACACTGCATATATCACAGAGTACAGATTCGTTAAGGGACTGATTTTCCAAGTGTGCTGTAAACTCAGCCATTTTGATGGCCATAGAACATGTGTTAGCATCTTTCGACGGGTGGACAAGATGTGGGGTAGGCTTCCTTCGTGAAGGACAGATATATTTGTCAGCACTACGACATACTCACTTATTCCAGGTATTGAGGTATATCTGATAACTAGTGATTGTTTGTGACAGTAACATATAGATTGTTGTCATCACGGATAGGGAAGGTTACTCATAGCCAGCGGCACTGAATATGCCTATGAGTTCATTGTTGAGTTAGAGTGGGTACCTATGGCCAGTAACTGTTAAAATGGCCAATCAATATCCGGGATATTCATGTCCCCACAAATGTAGAAAGGGTTTTGTCATAGTTCTGCTGGTGTAGGTAAAATATTTCAATTCATTATGTAAAAACATCGCCATACTCACCAGGAGCTATGGTGTTTCAATCGCTAATGAAAGTAATGATACAGACAGCTAATATTAGACATAGTAAACAATAAAACATACCAATATTACACTGAGATTATGGCAATAAGAGACTAATCTTCTGGCGTTTCATTATCATCTCTAAATGATACATCTGCGTGAAGAGGTACTATAACTTGCAAAGATTTGCATCAAAGTTTTATATATATATATATATATATAAAATATATATATATATATATATATATATATATATATTATGATAATGTACCGTACATGTATTTAAAAAGATATTTTCCGAACTTGCAATCAACACAGGTCACTCAAAACTTCCTGAAATGCGCCATAAATATTTCTATACTTACTGTGGAGACATTGCTAAGAAATTAAATGCAAACATGTATTGAAATTGTCAAAATTACGGCTATGTTATACTATATAGAGATTTTATTACATTTTTGCACTCATTTGACCTTTGACCTAGTTTCTGACCTTCAAAGAGGGTTTTGGCAGTGGCATGGGCCAAAACCATAAATGATTAGTATCTGGCAACACAATTATGGTATTCAAACATTTCTACTAAAAATGCCATTGACCTCGAAAAATAAGCGACTTTTTACACCTAGGATTCCCAACTATAAATTCGACACTAGCACTATATGACTTATTTGGTGTCGCAGTGCCGCAAAAACTTAACTCACTCACTCACTCATATATGTAGTAGACTTATACAGGTGTACCAACTTTATACCAAATATGTTTGATCCATAGAGGCCCGGTTATAAATTGGTTCGAATATACTTGACATTCTCATCGTAGGTATAATGTATAATAAAATCATTATAAAGGTCAATATAATTTTCTAGTAATTAAAACAAATCTGCAGTATAATAACTATTTTAATCTGGCAAGAAATATATTTATATCACAATAGCGAATATCAGTGTCTGTTTTAAAGACATCACGGTCCAGCGTTAGCCATGACAATATCTGTGTAAGATATCTGTGCTACCTTTATAATCGTTGTCTTAAGCATTGTGTCTGGTTACTTCAGTTGTTGACACTACAGGTAAATTAATAATGTATAGAGCTAATACTAACCTGGCTCTGATCACTTAGATGGTTTGTAAGAATCCATTTAGATTAGTCAATGATAGCGGTTTTAGTTCCAATTTGGAGGAAAATCTATAGATTTGGAATTTAATTATCAGTAAACAACAGCAGCATGAAAATGATACTGAACATCACTGAGGAAGACTGAATTTAAAAGTTCCTACTTGAATCTAGCCTTTATACAATTTCTATTAACTATACGTTTCGCAATAACTCTTCGAGCTTCGCGTGAATTCGTCCCTTGCTACTGATGGTATATTTTTATGATTTATTTCTACAGTAGTTGTTCCTTCCTGACTTCTGTTATATTGAGAACCAATTTAAAGAATTAAAGTACAGATATTCGTTTGTAAAAAGAAATGAACAATGTCAAATATCCTACTTTTAATTAGTTTTTTAAACAAACATTCTGCGATAAAAGCTTATGAGAAATCCAGAATTAACCTTTTTTGGTCGATGAAAAAAACTCCTGGACCAATGCAGTTTTAACTAAATTACAAAAAGGCAACACCAAGCTAATACTATAAGTAGATACGATATTTTACTCTTTATACTACAATACCACAAGGTCTAATAAAGCTCAAACTTACAAACCTTATAGGTAAAACATTTTCTAGAGAATAAGTATCATTTATTGCCTGTAATTATTGGCATGCGTTCTTTACCAATACCAGTGTAGATAAATACACTTCGTGGACCTGTTCAGGTCCTTGTGATGATATCACCTTCTTGTTTATCGCCAGGTCATTGGTATTCCCAGAGGATCCAACTGTGCACCTTTAATATAAGACCTTTTTTGTATTGCTATGAGCGAGATTGTATGCTTAACAATAAAACCGATTCACAGGCAGATGTTATCAGTGCTTTCAATAGTACATCAAGTTACATGTATTTAGACTATATAAATAATATTGTTAACCCATTATTTGATACTATGATAACCTCAATCTACTCTATAAATAAGGCAAATAATTCTGGTATATATGCTTGTGATTTTGTTCATCTATGGAGTGTTTGTCTCTGGTTCTTGTGTGTCTGTTGGTGTTTTCTGTGTTCATCTCGTGTGTGAGTGTGCGTTTGGGTGTGTGGTTGTGTGTGTATATGTGTCATGCTGTCTATCGGTGTTTTGGTGGTGGTTGCGTATTGTATGTGGCTTTGCCTGCTTGACTTTACTACTTTTCCATTTACATTTCTCAGCTTATTCGTTTTGCTAGGTCTTGTTCTTCTGTTGATGATTTTAACAATCGCAACCTTATTATCACTGGATGTCAAATAGGGCTACAAATAAGAAATACTTTTCTGAATTTTATCACCATAATGTTCTGTTCATCAGCATATACACCTGTAATTTTATGTAGTTTTTTCTTCGCAATTCATTGGTCACACATAGTTTGATACTTCAAACTCGTTCAAAAAGGCTATAACCCATCTAAATCACAGCGCACTGTATGCTTGGTGGTCGACCCCCTTTACGGTTGAACATTATGCTTCCCTCTTTGTTTTAGCGACGACGGGAACGACTTAATACTCCATGACGGTATCTCCTTAAACACTGTCACGGAGGACGGGAGCTGGATACGTATTTTTTCCATTTCTGTCGTACGTCAAATAACTTTAACACAATTGCTCTGGCCTCTGAATGGTCGTCGAATGCATGTTCGATGAATGTTCGATGTCAGTTTTTTCTGTTTCCTATAAAACAGTTATATATTTAGTATCCCGTGTATTAACAGTTATACAATTAGTATCACGTGTATTTATAGTTTCTTTTGTTTTTTATTGATATGTCGGTGTATAATGTTTGTTGTGCTCTTCCCGTCATTTAAATTATGACGTCACTTAATTACTGGTTCAGTTTATTTTGAATATTTTTTAATCTTGGCATCTTTACTCATGTTGTGGGGTTGTCTGGAGGGGAAAGTTTATTTTACATTTTGACTTGGATAAAGATCGGATAAGTGTGAATTTGGGTACATGTAAACCTTGTGGTTTAAGCCACCAGTAACCACTTTTGGCTACCGACCGTTCCAAGGCGGTGCTCCTACTTTCATACTAGGGTCTTATTCATTATTTCTTGTAATTGTTCCGTTTCTTGTTTGATTGTGTTGATACATGCCCTTTCATGTGTGGCTGTCCCTGTTTGACTGTTTTCTCCCATTTCTGTTTATTAACTGTCGGCGGCAAACTTTCTTTTCCAAATGACAATTTTAGTTAGTTTTAATATTTTTATCGCATTTAGTTTATAGATAACTTATATAAAATACTGTTTAAGATTGTTTCGGGGTCGTTGTGACTTTGACCTTGAACTCTGGCCTCAAATTTAGCAAAGATTTGTCTGGTATACATTTCCATAAATATATTGTCTAGAAATGCAAACGTTTGTGTATGGATGCATCTTTGGAAGGAGGTTTATATTCCAATATTTTATGTAGAAAATCTGTTAAAAATTTAACCATCTCAAAACTTGTTGGTATACCCATGGGTCCAAAACATTTTGTGTGGATGCATCTTTGGAAGATTTATATTCCGATAGTTTATGTAGGAAATCTGTTCAACATTTAACCGTCTCAATGGGTACAAATTTTGCCCCTCTTGTTACAGTTTTGTTTAGTATATGAGAAGGATTTTAAAGCCTGGTACACATGCCGATATTGTTAATGCTTTTAATAAGACTTCAATGTATTTAGACGATATTTTGAATTTGGATAATCCTTATTTTGAAACAATGATTTCTTCAATTTACCCGAAAGAACTGTCTTTAAACAAAGCGAATCAATCTGACATTATGGCTCCCCTTTTAGATTTGAATATTTCCATTACAAATGATAACGTTTTGTCCAAAAAAATTACGTTAAAAGGGAAGATTTAATTTTAAAATTTTAATCATCCTTGTTAGACGGAGATGTGTCCCTTCTACATCCTATGGGGTTTATATTTCTCAACGTTTTGGGTTTGCCCGAGTCTGTTCTTTGCTAGAAGATTTTAACAGTTGTTATTTAGTTATAACTGATACACTTCTGTAAACGTTTTCTGAATTTTATTTTCGAAATTTACGTCTCATTAGTAAACATAATTGCAATCTACGGACGCTACTGCAACAAGGCATTTCTCATCCATAATTTTATGGTGATGTTATCTACAAACGTAGGAAAATTCGGTGTCATACCCATTTTAATGATTTGTTTATAAAACGCATTAAAACCTTCAATAAGAAAGGTTATGACCCCATTCTATTGCAACGCACTGCCTGTTTGGTTATTGACCCCTTTATAGCCAGTAGCTACGCTTTCTTGCGCAATGACAGACCGAGGGTAGTACTCTATGAGTATTGAGTACGTATTTGAAGGATATTTCACAATTATGCTATGTTTTACATATTGTCATGTGTTTACCGTCTTCTATGTTGTGGGAAAGTCCGGCAGGGATACTTTTATTTACATTATTTGTTAAGCTAGGGTGACTTTGAGATAAGTGTGAGGTTAGGACGTCCGTAAACCGGTATAAACCCTCGGTGGTGATTTTGCAAATGACCGTTCCAAGGCGGTACTCTATTTGTCACCTTTGCTTTTATGTTTGGTGTTTTTGTGTCTTTGTACTAGTGCGTTTGTTCACGTCTAGTAATTCTATCTTGTGGGTTTGCGCGCGTGTGTGTGTGTGTTTGTGTGTTTACCCTTACATTAATGTTTGTCTGGTGTCTTTGTACTTGTGTGTTTGTTCATGTTTTGAATTCCCTCTCGTGTTCATCCGTACATTTGTTTGTCTGGTGTCTTTGTAATTGTGCGTTGTTCATGTTTTGAATTCAATTTCGTGTGTGTGTATGGTGTGTGTGGTTGTATATTACTTGCTTTACCTATCGATGTTTGGTGGTGGTTGCGTCTTGTATGTGGCTTTGCCTGCTTGACTTTACTACTTTTTCTTTCATAAGGCATAGATGTTATATGTTTTACCTGTTGCTGTGGCTGTTGCTTGTTGTCCCTTACTGTTGATGTTTACATCATAATCCCGGGGTTAAAAGTTGTTCCCCTCTAAATGTTCCTAGTTTTACACACATGAAATGTTTTAAAAATATCCTCCAAAACCATAAGGACTAGAGCTACGATACATTGTATGCAGAAGTGTCTACTGGTCCTTTATAAAAATAATTTAAATAATGATCCCGGGGTCAAAAGTGGTCTTGTGATTGGTTCCCTATATTGTCCTTGATACTTTTCAGGTAGGCTACTATATAAAATTTGAAAAGGAGACTAATGGTAGTGAAATGATACAGCTTACACTTTTTATAGTGTAAAATGTACGCAGAATTCATGAACATTTAACTATCGCATGTTAATAATTAGGTTTATTTTCCTGAAAGAGCAGACAGGACACTACACTTCCTGTTAAACAAAAACTATGTTCTTCTCTGTAAAACTAACAATAACAGAATGAACACATATTATTCTGGTTAATGTAATACGCCTAAAGCTCAAGACAACCTGTTTAGAATGAACGAACCCCTGACCACCATTACATTCGGTACTTTGATTTTTATTCTAATTTTGTCACGAGATTAATTTCTACCTTAAGTGGTTCGATTAGTAACGGCCCCATTCAATGTGGTATTCAAGGACAAATCGATTACAGTTTGGTTAGAAATACACACTGTTAGGTTAGAAATACACACTGCAATATGTATTCAATAACAAAATCACATTGTTACTTTCTGTTTCGAAATTGTAAAAGAAAAATATTTCCTTGTCACGGAGTGACCTCCGTACGGATTTGCCGGTTCCGTTGAAGGGCCAGTCATAATAAGTAAATAAAAATAGGAGATACTCTTTTATTTCCCGTTTCATACCACTCTGTATACATTAAAATATATGCTTTTAATTATTCTCTATTAAAGATGTCGGCTATTCTTCATTTCTGAAGTTGAGTTTGAGTTGTCGTTATTGTTTTGTATGTCTAATCACGTGACAATCTCGTGACTGGCTTCAAGTCAACCAACTAAAGCATTTATTTATACACCGTAATTTGTAGAATTCTTCTTCTTAATAGGACCAAACTTTACAAAGCAAATATACGTCATTTCTAAACTAGCTTTTAATCGATATTAAACCAAAAACAATACACTGGTATATGAATTGTTTGTAATACTTTCACAAACACTTAAGGCAAGACAGAGAACAGAGAAGATGAATTCAATAACAATTGGGAAAATATAATCAAATTGATTATATATTTGGTGGTGGTTGCGTCTTGTATGTGGCTTTGTCTGCTTGACTTTACTACTTTTCCATTTGAAATGTTAACTATATAAAAGTTAACATGTCATATCATTGATATATATACCATGTAATTCAATCAGTAAATAGGAATACAGATCAGTAGACATAAGCATTATGTCAATATGGCCACATATTTTCTTTTTGTTTAATCTCATTTTTAAAGGTTCTGCAATGTAAATATGATTTAACTCCCAACTCCATGAATATTCATGTCAGAAATAATCTATATGAATGCTAATTACATTAGTTTTTATAATTTGCGCGTGAACAAAGAAAGTTTGGTAATAACTGAAAGTGTACAAGCATGTCTAAATTATATCATAAGCGAAAGCAGCAGACCCCGATCAATAAACTCACATAGAAGCCGTTTAATCTGGGTCTACCCTGTTTTTTGCGAAGACGCAATTTTATATGGAGGATAGAGATACAATAGTATGATATTGAACTAGCATTATGCTTGATAATTGTACGGTGTGGAGAGGGATGGATCCCCGACCCTTACACACCAATGATGGGGATAATAAACGAGCTCCCGTCATTACAGCAGGACATGAAGAATAAACCAAAAACAAAAAACAAACACTTAAGGCAAGACTATTGCACCGGAAATTTGAATGGATCAGCAATTTAATATCAATAACGTGTTCATTTCTTATAATGCAATAATACCAAACAAATGCTTATTTTTATTTCATTATCCCTGATATTTTGTTCATGCGCTTAATCGACCAGTACATGTATATACAATTTGCATTGCTCAAACTTTCATTTCGTCAAAGTTACAAGAATGACTGCTCCTCCCATCAGCTACAAAAATCGTATTTCATTACAGGAGCCCGCTTATATGCGACGCCAATGGTAATTTTTAAGAATCTCAGTACCGTCATTTATTGATTCTTAGTAATTTAAAACAATACACCCACTACACATGTTGGCTCCTCTATGTTGAAATCGTCTGTAAAAAATATGCGATCTATATCCATAGAGACATATAATGTCATTACAAATGATTTTATTTACAAAGTCGCTATATCACATTTTATATCCCCTGTAGGTCCATTGCCATTTCAAGAAAAAATGTTCACATCACTTGCCGAATTTACCTAGTCTTTAACAGATTTCCCTTATTTGTATAATGTTTTGTACCCTGTAAATGCTGAGTGTATCCTTCTTTGTAGCTATGGAATTAATTTCTTCCTTTCCTCTATGATCTAAAGTACAGTGAACCCTCGTTACAATGGTGGTGTTTCTTTCCAGACAGTTTGCTGGTATAACGAGGTTGCCGTTATAACGAGTTTAGATACGAAAGGCACCATATGGCCAGTGTTAAACTAATACCAACAGATGAACGCTAAATGCAGAACACAAGAAGTGCAAAAGGTTCCCTTTGGTAGCTTTTTGCAATTCTTGTGTTCTGCATTAAACGATAACCTGCCTTATTGGCATTGTACCTATTTATTCAGAGGTTGTTTAAAATACTTCACGGTAATTTTCAAGTGTTCACGGTAAGTTTCAATGCATACTGCCGGTATAACGAGGGTGCCATTGTAACAAATGCCGGTATAATGAGTGTTAGCTGTATTGATATACACTTCTCTCTCACAAACTACATTTCATTAAACTTGTTGGACTTGATCACTATCACCCGAAACTTGTCTTCGGACACTGTGCATTCTGTCGAGAGTATCCTTCTATCCACTAAATGCTTAGATATAGTGGTCGTCTGTCTAAAAACATCACATAAAACATCAACTCTGATTCTTCGTTGTTCTCTGGGTTGGCTACCGGAATATTTAAAAACGACAAATTGTTTCTCATTTGACTGGATTTGCAAGAAAAAAACCCAACAACTTCATCTTTTAGACCATTTTTCTTCTTTTCTAATTACATTACTTTTTCACTCGATACGCCTACAGCAAATTCCCTGGTGCCAGTTGTTTCTGCTACTTTGTTTATTTTTTCTATTATTTTGAAAGAAAAATGCTACGGAGTGTTTTTATTTAAAAAGTTTAACTGCTTCTTAGCAGTCTACCGCGTAACAGCCCTTCTTAATACATTTTCTCTGTACGTACTGCGTATTATGTGTAACAATTTCTGTCTACTTGTTCATCACTCTTATACATGTATAACCATTTTGTCATTTGCTCAGTTACATGCATGTGATTTTGTGTTTCACTTGTGCATTGTGACGTTTTATTTATCACACAGATATTAAAAATAGCAAAATATTATATTTTCATTCACATGTGTTATTTAACTGTTGAGATAACAGTTATTTTTTCCAGGCGTCCTAATAAATGCCCATTATCATACGTATTCATGTATGTTCTCATTTCAGGATTACGGCAGAGTAGGCGCTAGTATGAAGTAACACATCAATTGTACCATTATTATTATCATTTATTATCATTATTATATAAACCAGACTTCAACATGTATCAGCTAAATTAATATTAATACTGACATTCAGACAGTCAAATGTTTGCATCGATTTTCATAATTTAATGTACTACCAATTAGTAAGTTCGTTAAAGCTGATTAATGTGTATAATAAATACGTTTAGCCATTGTTATTACCAGGAATATTTATCGTATCTGAAATATATGGTAGGAAATTGCAGAAGTTACTGATATTTGATATTAATGTTCCATGTTCTGATTACCAATTTGACATTTAAACGAAAGTAACTCCTCATTAACAATTTTACACATTACATCAAAATACGTCCCTAGTGCCTCTTCTATTTTAGTATTTACAAAATCCAGCATTTTCTCTTGTATTAAAACCACCCGATTTCTATTGTTAGCATTAATAATAGTTAGGGACATTTAATAAATTCGGCAGTGAATCTTATTTATGAAGACCTTAGTTGCATTTATGGTGAGTGTTTCTTACATATTTACGTATCATCCTCGTCAGTTTTAGCTAATAAATAAACACAATGCACAAGCCAGACCAGAAGGAACACTACACATTGAGGTAATTAGCTCCGATATACAGCATTTAGATTGAAAATATACATTGCATCAAGTATTCGAACTATAAAAATGTATCATTAAAAATGTATCATTGGTGAAAATGTTTTTGAACGAAAACAGGACAGGCGCTAATCGGAGGGCTACCAGGACCCATCTGATATGGGTTTACACTGCTTACAATTTCATATACATGGTTCTCGCACTTTAAAGTCCCAGTCTCTACTTGAAACGCGTTGTAAAAATGCATAACACTTACATGCAATTTACCACTATATTTGCCATTGGGGTTGTTTTGGATTAGTCGGAGGGGGTATACGTTTATTTACGTTGTCTTTTAGAGTGGGAGTAGAATAACTGTGAGGTTGGGCGCCCCTACATTGGTTTAAATCCCCAGTGACACATGGCACTGACTGTTCCAAGGCGGTACTTCCATCTTACCTCTAATTATTGTTTGTTATGTCTCTGTGTGTCAATTTTGTCTTGTTGTTGTTTGGGCGACTGTGTGATTTATATATAGTGTTTCCTGCATGGCTCATACATTTAATTTTACATTATTCATTTGTTTATATCACAAAACAATCAAGCGAGTAAACACTTTCATGTGTTTGATATTCATCGATGTATTTGATTTAATCCGGATTGCGTTTTAGTTTTGTAATTGTTCGATCATATTTTCTTGAACAAAAATAAATTATAAGTATCGTCAAAACCGTTTTAGTTTGAATCATATATAGGCAGTTGCCGATAAACGTTTAGATTTACAATCTTCGAAGAAGAATTGAACATAACCTACACCACATTTTATCATTCTCAGACCCTATATCCAAGGAACCATCTTGTTTCATGTTGCTCCCCAACCCCTGTAATCAATGACCCATCTTGTTTCCCGTGGCACTCAAATCCCTATAACCAATGATCCATCTTCTTTCACTTGATTCCCCGGACCCTTTATCACTTCATCCATCTTGTTTCATGTTGTTCCCCGGACCCCTATAAACAATGACCCATATTCATTTGGTTCGGATCTCCAATCTCTATAGCCAATGATCCACCTTGTTTCACGTTGTTCACCGAAGGTTATAATCAATGATCCATTTTGTTTCACGTGGACTCCTATCACAAATGATACAACTTGACGTATTTTGTGTTCAGTATTGTCATTTAATATCGAGTTTCCTATTTGTATGCAACATTTCGATTGCTATTTGTGATTGAATTCGAATACGATGATTCGGAGATCAGTGATCACAGAAACGAAATAGTGGAATTAACCCAGAAAATAACTACTCTAAATAACAGCTTTCCCATAGCTGAAATAAGTGTTTTGCGAGCATTCACGGTAACTGATCATTATCGTGCTGAATAAAATAACGTGGAATCTGTATTTTGGCTGCCGTACGGCACAGGAATGTGTCTCTATTTCGAACATGCTCCAGGTGGAAGATAGATGCGATAATAATCACCGAACTCACATGGGAAATCTATTGGAGTTGCGACATTTATTAATGGATATAAATTACCAAAAGTATGATCATTTTATGTTCTGATCATCTGTTTTTATCTGGAAAGTGTCGAACGCGCGCTTTCCTCCATATATCTAGATATCACATTCGATTAAAATGCTGAATTGACAATTACCAGACAAAACTATGGTTTACTCTTCAGTCGTGCTTTTTGTGTGTTGCGCTCCCTGTAGGACTATTTTCCCCACTTTTAATCTTCAGCAGCGCACTGGCCACTTTGTCATTACCTTTGAAATACACACTACTTGACAATAACTATGTTCAATATTAAACATTCCATTGGTCATTTTTCAATACCTTTGCAAACAGTTTCAATCCAGAAAAGACCCCGAGTAACACGATTCATACCTTTAGACACCCTGATTCCATGTCTTGAACAGAAATGGAAAGGAAGTGCATTTTCATGATTGCAGCAGATGACAGTAACCTCATATAATTGCAGATGATTAAGGCGATATAGTAGCAAAAGGTAACAAACATCCATCATTTTAACCGTTCCTTCATAAATATTTATGTAAGAAATATGACCATCATCAATATCTATTATCTTTTTTGTTCTTGCTTTTGTCATGATAACACGAATATGTGTAATATGGATTCATTTCTATTAGAGAATAGTTGCAAAAAGGTATGGACATTATGGATGCAAGATATTTGTTCACGGTTTCCTCAAATAGGCTATCGCCCAATGTTGAACAGACATATTTGACTTTGAGTCAGTGCTCCCTCCGAATAACGACGCTTTTCGGAAACACATAAAAGTGTCGTTGTGGGGAGGGTGTTGTTGTTTGGAGGGAATACAACACAGACCTATTTTGACAGATGGATGGAATGGTTGATGATTTAATAAATAGGTAGACAGATAGACAGATTAACAGACAGTCAGGCCTGTTTAGAATTCATAACAAAATGAATGCCTACGTCCACAAATCGCAATCCGCAAGTTGAACAATGAACGTGTGCGATTAGGTCCGCCAGGAGTAGAAATGTTCGGAAGAACATGTTCTACCTTATTCACCGTTTCCTTCTGAGAAAACTAGAGGCAAACCGAATAAAAATAATTACGCATTTATGTTCAAATAAGACAAGAGTACTGTTGCCGTGAATAAATTTTAGTTTCTAAGTTCAGTTTATGACCGCGCTCGAATGAAATATATTTCTGTCACATGATCTTTTTCTAGAAGTGACAAATCGAACGCATCTATGGTTATCGTTCTGAAGCCAGAGAGAAATAAACTTAATATTTAACCGATAATTTGTTTATCCTTTATAAATATAGAAAACGTGTTTCTCAATTGAAATTCAGTATTTTCCTAATCAGTCATACACAACAGCATATAGGTGCCAGTGTGTCATAATGGATTTACACACGAATTGTCGCTCGAGTCTCACAACAGATTAGCTATGGTTGACTGAATTGCTCGGAGCTAGTACGGTGACAGGCGGTCGTTAATTACATAAATAGTTGTGTCATTGAGACAATCATCTTTTACATGATTGGTTGCTTTTATTCAGTGTTCGGAAAATTACGTTCAGCTGAAGTACCGTTGAAGGGAGGTAAATGTTACTGCCCGGCTACAAATCTACATGCCGTTAGCCGTTGTAGAGAGGTATCCTTCGCGGGAGGGAGTTTTACTTGAAACTCCTCCGGGGGGGGGGGGATAGAAGCTGTCGTTATTTGGAGCGAACCGTTGTTGAGAGGAGACGTTAATGGAGGGAGCACGTTGTCAATATGCAATGGATTGATGAAAATTATCCACCTTTACACTACTTACTACGATGAATTGTAAAATATGAGAATGACATACGAGGCATATCTATAAGAATTCATTTTCCGTGCTGTAACATAGTGTATAGTGAGATCATAACGTATATCATAGCATATCTGCATTCAGATAATGTCATTTACCTCAAAATTATTTTACATGAACACTAAATTACAATATCATGTTTTGAGCATCTGTGACGCAAATACATATATATTAAGACGATTAGATGATTGTTATTTAATCTATTTGGATTACTGTTCAGTTTTTAAACTTTTCATGCGATTTTTGCCGCTATATACGATCGTTGTTTACAGAGAGTAACGTTTGATTCCAATATATTCGGTTAACTGAAAACGAATTTAATATGTTATTCTGAAAATAGGTGATCCTTCGAAAGCAAAAGTAAAAATGCAAAATGAGAAAATTGCAGACTCGGTTTTATTGAGTCTGTTCATGAGTAGTAATTAAAAATGCAACACTACTAACGCCCCTAGCACAGGCTTAAGCAGTATTCAATTTTCAAAACAAATGACATCAAAACTAATGATCTCGAAGGATCAGAAAATATAACAACACTGAGAATGAAGTACGGGGCGACTTTTTACAGCCGCCACACAAGCACTTAACACCTGCTGTTGTGAAGTACATATATTCTGAAAATGGCTGATCCTTCGAAAGCAAAAGTAAAAATGCAAAATGAGAAAATTGCAGACTCGGTTGTTTGATTATACTCCACATATAATTATTTTGTATAATGCTTTGAAATGTAATGTTGTCATAAGCGTATTATCCGACCATTAGTTTTCAAGCAGTGCACACTACTTAAGACGGTCGTGTCATGTTTAAAGTGGCATTCTGCATATCATTGAAGCTTATCACAATAGTATTGATAACTAGATAAAATTTATCAGTCATTTGAAATTACACACTGACCCAAGACATAATGCACACTATCAAATATGAACACCTTTTACATGTGTCACTGTTTGACCTGGATATAGAAATTACTTTGACATATTTACATATTATTTATCTTCTATGCAAATGATATTCTCTCATAATTCGTGCGCATTTCATTTCATTCGAAGCTAACAACTTGACTAACACGGTGTCAATTTAGTGAACTGCTTTCATCGAAATGAGGAGAAAGAAAGTCCTCATGCAAATCGTTTATGTACATAACCACCCCACCATCAATATTGCATCATTTTTCTTCATGTAAAAAATACACGTTTTCATTCGCTTAAATTAATTCGTTCATGAGTCTTTTTTGTTTCAGTTTTTGTTTCGACGAGTTTCCTAAAAATGAGACGTGAATTAATATTTTGGTCAACGAATATAGTACAAACGACCAGTATATATGAATAGTGATAAGAATGTAATCGATACTATTCCTAAATATTTCATAAATTCTGAATCACCTATCATCTGTTATAAATACAATAAACCAATAAGGAACGTTATTTTTAACTATAATAAAATTGTATCCGACTTAAATATTGATGTCAATACCCTTACTTCTTGAGACTGTAGCACTTCAAGCTTTTGTTATAAACCAGTTGGTCACGTCATTACTGGTAATTTTAATATTATTAAAGATAAACGTCTCAGGACCCTCCTTACTAAAGGACCCAAATACAGATTACCTTCCCTTATTGATTTTGACACTTGTCGTACTCATATTGCTGAAGCTATTCGAGAATTCTGCATCAAATGGTGTCGACGAACATGCTGATGTAAATGCCCTTTCGGATTGGAAAAAACATGTTTTTGACATTATTGATACACGTATTGCTTTTTACAAATCTAATTACCATCTATTACCACCTCGACCTAGAACAACATTTCGATATCTGAAGAAAAACATTTCGAATTTTCATTCTAATTATGTTTTGCTCCTGCTGACAAGGCATCAAATAATGTAATAATTATGTGAAGATTGTATTATGTTGATGTTTAGAAAAAGGCATAACTGGTTCACAAACATATATTACAGTGCAAACCCCTGAAAAAGATATAGTCACAGAATATGTAAAAATGTGCAATACTTTTAAGTCTAATCCTAACGTAAAACAACATAAACTTTCTACTATGTACTGGATTCCTAAGCTACATAAAAATCCGTATAAGGCGCGTTTTATTGCTAACTCATAGTTGTTGTACTACTACTAAACTATCTAAACTTTTAACGTCGTGTCTTAATACTATCAAATAACATGTTAAACGTTATTGTGATAAAATAGATGACAATTCTGGTATTAATGTTTTTTTATCCATAAAAAATTCAAATGATATTTTAACTAAACTTGAAAATGAACAGTACAACATTTCTTCATTGAGCTCTTATGATTTCTCTACAGTCTATACTACTCTGCCTCACCATCTAAAGGATAAACTGATTAAATTGATAGAAAAAACCTTTGCCAGAGAAAATAAAATGTTCATTGCTTGTAATGTTCAACGTTCATTCTTTTCGAATTCTGAAGTTAAAAATTACACAATGTGGACTTGCCTTGATGTTTGTAGATCTGTAGCATTTATTTTAAATAACATATTTGTACGCTATGGAAATACCGTATATCGCCAAGCTATTGGTATACCTATGGGAACAAATTGTGCCCCTCTTGTTGCAGATTTGTTTTTATATTGATATGAAAGGGATTTCATGCTTAGTTTAAAACCTGATACACAATATGACATTATTAGTGCTTTTAATAAAACGTCTAGGTATTTAGACGATATTTTGAATTTGGATTATCCTTATTTTGAAAATAAGGTTTCTTCTATTTACTCAAAAGAATTTACAAAACAAAGTGAACCGATCTGACATTCAGGCTTCCTTTTTAGATTTGAATCTTTCCATCACTAATGGTAAAAGTACAAATATGAGTCATGCAGGAAACACCACATACAGAACAAACACTCGCCCGAACAGCAACACAAGGAAACAGCAAATGTACATAGGTAGAAAAAACAACAAGAGACGCACAAAGACAAAACAAACATACAATAGGAGGAAGATGGAAGTACCGCCTTGGAACGGTCAGTGACAAAAGTCACCGGGGGTTTAAACCGGTTTATGGGCGCCCAACCTCACCCTTATTCCATCCCCATCCTAAAAGACAAACAGTGTAAATAAACGTATCCCCTCTCCGACTAATCTACAACAACCGCGACAGCAAATACAGTGGTAAAGTGCATGTATAACAAAAAACATTTAATTGAACATACTGTATCCACCTATCGCTAGTGTACTCAATGATTGAGCTGCAAACAGAGTAACTGTAGAAAAGTAATAAAGGGTACGACAAAAATGAAATAGTACAGATATCCGACGTTCTCCTTCCATTTCTGGATTTAAGAGGTCGCCTTCATAGAGTGCTAAACCTTTCTTGTCGGCGTACATGCAAAGAGGCCAGCGTGATTGCCAACTGTAAAAGGGTTCACAACCAAACATGCAGTATGTTGTAGTAATACAGGATCATATCCCTTTTTAATGAATTGTTTTATATATTTGATGAACAAAGTGAGAAAATGGGTATGTCCAATAATTTTACGAAGTTTGTAAATCACATCACCATAAAATTCAGGATGTGAAATACAAGTTTCATCTAAATTATACGATAAAAGGGAAGATTTCGATTTCAAAATTGTTAATTATCCTTCTCTAGATGGAAATGTTCCCCGGTCTACATCTTATGGGTTTACATTTATTCGCTTTGCCCGAGCCTGTTCTTTGCTAGAATATTTTAATAGTCGTTATTTAGTTAACTCATAAACGTCTTAAGCAAGGCTACATATATCAATGTGCCAAGGCGGTTCTATCTTTGTCACCCTTACTTATGTTTGTCTTGTGTCTTTGTGCGTTTGTCTTGTGTCTTTGTGCTTGTGTTTTGTTTATGTTTGTCTCTGGTGCTTGTGTATTTGTTGGTGTTTTCTGTGTTCTTCTCGTGTGTTTGCGTGTGTTTGGTTGTGCGTGGGTGACATGCTGTCTATCGATGTATTGGTGGTGATTGCGTCTTGTATGTGACTTTGTACTGTATTTGTGTGTATGTGTATAAAGTGCTATATAAATTGCTTTCTGTCAGTGTTTTGGTGATGGTGGCGTTTTGTGTGTGGCCTTTCCTGCTTTACTTTACTACTTTTTCATTTTTTCATAAATAATATAATATATTATATGTTTCTTAGATATGTAATAGCTGAATCCTTTATTCCATAAGTAGACACTTATTTGCAAACAGAGCAGGTGATTCAGATATCAGGCGGTTCCTACAGGGGATTTCCGATCAGTGCCTGGTCTGTTTGCTTATGGAACAATCTAGATCTGATCTGACTCAATCGTTTTACAGTTTCTGCCATGGTTTTCAACTTTTCAGAATATATGTACTTCACAACAGCAGGTGTTAAGTGCTTGTGTGGCGGCCGTAAAAAGTCGCCCCGTACTTCATTCTCAGTATTGTTATATTGTCTGGTCCTTCGGGATCATTAGTTTTGATGTTATTAGTTTTGAAAATTGAATACTGCTTAAGCCTGTGCTAGGGGCGTGAGTAGTGTTGCACTTTTAATTACTACTCATGAACAGACTCAATAAAACCGAATCTGCAATGTTCTCTTTTTGTATTTCTACTTTTGCTTCCGAAGGATTACCCATTTCAGAATATTAACATTTCCATGTTAATATGCGTTATCAATATGGAGCTCATTAATATACATACAGACGTTATATCTTACATAAGGATTCATGACGAAGAGGGTTAGAGTACATTATTATAACTATGCAAAAATTATCTCGAAGTTGTTTTGTGTCGCCTTATATCCACTACTCATTCAGCGACCAGTCTTGGTTTCTCAAACAGCTTCCAGAAATAGTCCAGCAAACATCCCACATCTGCCAGACATCGGGCCGATCTAGATGTCCGTATCGCCCCGATATCGGTTAATATATCGGCCATACACCGATGTACAAAACGGCTCTACATCGGCTCTACATTTGGTGGTCTCTGACCTAGCGAGGCATTTTATCTACTTCCGGATAAACATTTTTACAAAAGTATTTATTATTAACATTTTAACGTATACAAGCTGAAACGTGAGTAATACTATTGGAAAATGGAAATGACAAAGACACTATTACTACTGCTATTACATGTTATACGTACTAGAGAGAGCTATGTCAACGATGTTTACCGTTACCCCTCCCACCGACTACAACGATACTATGAACATTACATATTACCGGATAGTGCATATACTTCAGACAATACGACTACGATGCCATATAATCACTTGACTTTTTACAGTAAATTCATCACCAGCTATGTGAACATTGATAAACAACATAAGTCAACCGTCTCTTCATTTAATTCATCACACTGGCTCCCAGTGAGTCTTCTTTTGTGTGGTGACATTCACTCTCATCCTGGGCCAACCCACCCTTCACCATCTTCATGCAATGACTACAAACTCTTTTCAAGGCGTGGACTACATTTTATACACCTGAATGTACAAAGCATTCTACCAAAAATATCAGAACTTCGTATGTTAGCCATGAAAACCAACGCGGCAGTGATTTCCTTTACTGAAACATGGTTAGACAACACCATTTGTGACGCAGAAATTCACATTCCAAACTACTCCGTGATAAGAAAAGACAGGAACCGACAAGGTGGCGGCGTTTGCACATACATCAGGAGTGACCTATCTTTCAACAACCGTGACGACCTTTCCAATGTAGAACTTGAAGTTATATGGTGTGAAATTCTCCTTCCAAAGACTAAACCAATTTTGTGTGGAACTCTTTACCGACCACCAAAGCAGACCAATTTCTACGAAGTTCTTGAATCTGTGTGCTTAGAATCTGCTGACTTTTTATCATTAGAAACCATATTATTAGGTGACTTCAATACTGATGTTTCTAAAACTAGTAGAATTTGTTTCTTAGTAAAAAAGCTGAAGACCTTTATGAACATGTTTCATTTTAAACAATTGATTACTGATTTTACCAGATATTGTCAAACTACTTCCACTGTTATTGATCTTATTTTAGTTTCTGATAATGACAAAATAGTACAGTCTGGTGTGATTAATACCTGCTTAAGTGATCATTCAATGACTTATTGTACAAGGAAAATTACCAAAAACTTTATAGGTTTACATAACACTGTTAAGATACGTTCAATGAAGAACTTTAACAAAGAGGATTTTCAGAATGTTTTACTGAATTCAGACTGGAGCCCAGTCATGCTCTGTGACAATGTATCTGTTGCTTGGGATTCTTTCAAAAATATTTTTATGTCTGCTTTGAACAACATAGCACCCATCAAACAGGTTAGGATTAAACAACGAACTGAACAATGGATGTCTCCTGAGATTCTGCAATATATCAAAGACAGAGATAAAAGCTTTCAGTCTTATAAAGATGAAAAAACTGATGAAAACCTTGCACTTTTTAGAATGCTCAGAAATCAAACTCAGCAGCTGATACATAGGGCAAAGTAAGACTTTTTTAACTCTAAACTTGAGGAAAATAAATCTAATTCCAAAAGTCTCTGGGATACATTAAAGAATCTTGGTCTACCCTCAAAAAAGGCAAAATCCTCTTGTTCCAATATAGGCCTTAAAATGGATGATAGTAATGACATTTGTTTTGACAAGCAAACGGTTTCTGAGAAATTTAATGTTTTTTATACAACTGTTGCTTCTAAACTTGTTGAGAAACTACCCCAATCTCTTTGCAGGTATGGTAGGGATTTTGTTTTTAGGTTTTATTCTCAGAAAGGGGTTATTCCTGATAATTATTCTTTTTCTATTTTGTCAGAGAACAAGGTTCTGAAATACTTGAATAAGCTTAGTGAGAATAAGTCTACTGGGCTGGATGGTATTCCTAGCAAGTTTGTCAGAGATAGTGCCACTATCATAGCATGTCCAATCACTCATATAATTAATTTGTCTTTGATTCAAGGAGTAGTTCCAGATGATTTGAAATCTGCAAGGGTTGTCCCCCTCTACAAAAAGAATGACAAAACAGAGGTTGGTAATTATCGCCCTGTTTCAATACTATGTATTCTATCCAAGATAGTTGAAAGAGTTGTTTATGACCAGGTTGAGTCTTATCTAAAAGATAAAGACCTCTTATATCAACTACAGTCAGGTTTTCGGGAAGGTTTTTCCACCGATACTTGTCTTATCCATCTTTCGGATTACATCAGGTCACAAATGGATAAAGGCAACTATATAGGCATGGTTCTGTTGGATCTGCAAAAGGCTTTCGACACAGTTGACCACTCTATACTTTTGATGAAACTTGACGCATTAGGTCTTGGACAAGATATTATTCGTTGGTTTCGTTCGTATCTTTGTTGTAGGAAGCAACTTGTTGATGTGTCTGGGACCCAATCTAAGCCACGCGATGTTACTTGTGGTGTACCTCAAGGGTCAATATTGGGACCCCTTTTATTTTTGATATATGTCAATGACATGCCTGCTGTAGTAAAAAATAAACTGTTACTCTATGCGGACGATTCAGCTATATTGGTTTCTGGCAAGTGTAAGTCTTTTATTGAAAAGGAACTATCTGCTGATCTTGAAATGGTTAGTCATTGGCTGGTAGATAATAAATTGTCACTACATTTGGGAAAAACAGAGTCTATTATTTTTGGATCAAAGATGAAAATAAAATCTAACAATGATCTCAATGTCACTTGTAATGGTCAGGTTATTGATTCAACCAAATCGGTCAAATATTTGGGAGCTACATTAGATCAGAGTCTAACCGGTGAATCTATGGCTAGTGGTATTGTCAAAAAGGCTAATGCAAGGCTTAAGTTTTTGTATAGGAATAGATGTCATCTTACAGATCATACAAAAAGACTATTGGTGTTAGCTCTCATTCAGTGTCATTTTGATTATGCATGCTCATTTTGGTATCACGGTTTGACTCAATTTTGGAAAGACAAACTACAGGTTACTCAAAATAAGATGATTCGTTTTGTTCTCAATATGGATGCTAGATCTTCGGTTAAAAAGTCTCATTTCATCTCTTTGGACTGGTTACCTGTATCGAAAAGAGTTGAGCAAATTGCTCTTTGTCATGTCTTCAAAATAAGAAATAGTTTATGCCCTGTCTATATGTCTCAGAGTTTCACTTCTCAGGATTCAGTTCACACTTACAGAACTAGATCAAGTGAACATGGGTCATTTGTGCCTCCAAAGGTCAAAGGTTTTGGCTCAAAGTCATTTTCCTTCTTAGGGTGTAAGTGGTGGAATGCTTTACCTTCTAATATTAGAGTCTTGTCCACATTACCAAAATTCAAAAGGGCTGTTAAAGACCACTTTTTAAAAACTCTTCACATTTAAGAATAATACATCTTACTGAAATATAGAAGAACATTAATGGAATTTGTCTGTGATATTTGCTAAAAGAAGGTTCTTTCAAGTTCAATCTCAACATAGAGTTATATATATTCCAATGTTGTGTGCTAACATTTTGATTAAATGCCTAGTTATTCATTCTATACGTAAATCTTTGCAAAATAGTTCAGTAATTTACTTTCTAGTCAGATTAATATACATAATGTAAGCTATAAGTGTGCTAGTTTTTAAGATTTTGCTGCTGATCTCAATCTTATTCATTTTTTACAAATAGTCTTATATATTTAAAATAAGCTTATTCTTTTGTAATTTTTTAATCTTGATAGTTTATTTCAAACCTGTCTATATCTGTAAGGACTGATTTGGCAATTAACATCACTTTTGATATTTTAGTACCTCAAACTATTTTTATCTCATTTAAAATAATTCATTTCATATTTAATTTTATTTACTCCTAGTTCATGCCTCTCTATGTCAGACCATCAGTATCAATAAGGACCACAATGGAAATAAGAGTTCATTCTCTTTTTTGTGTACCCACAGATGGGGAGCATTTTGTTCCTCGTTTGTGGTAATCCTTGATATTGATGTGACTGACATAGTTCATAACACAACATATATAATCATTACAATTTTTATTGAATTGTGAAATGTTTTAAATGTATGTATGTGTTGTTAACTATTGCCATGTTACTCGATATTGAAATAAATCTATCTATCTATCGGCCCGATATAGGCTAACGTCGTTCAGCCAGCATTCTCCCGACATGATGCCGACATAGAAATGCTTCATATTTTCCATATTCTTTGCATGAGCTCTTTTCCTATTAACTGTTTTAGGATTTAATGCTCCGACACACTGTATTTTAGCCTTGGGTATATGGTCCAATGACACCAGAGTGGTTGGATCCACAATTCATTCACATCAAGCGACTCCTCTCCTGTCATGGCACCATTTAAAACCTAATGTAACAATTCATTTCAATCATGAACTAGATTCTGGCACTTCTGTAAATGATGGGGATTGAGGAGGGGGAGGGGGGGGGGGGGGGGGGGTAATCACCACTGCATTGAATTATGCTGAATATTGGCACTTAAACTGCATTAAAATAATAAACCTCAGACTGTTTAATTCTACCTAAGCAAAATTAATTCTAAGCAAAAGACTTAACTTAAAGTGTAAAATTTCCATGTATCATTGATATATAATTTAAAGAATGAACAAAATGAAAAAGAAAAAAAGTATATATGTAAACTGAATTAAATTAGATCAGTAATCGGTCCCAAAAAGCACAGAAAGAACGTATTTTGTTTTTGCCACCTTCACTATATTTCAAATACGACGGTTACTTGTGGCCATTATATCTTGCTCAAGTTCGATAACCATACAAATCGCTTCAGTCGTTCCGGAGTTACGGAGCTTTATTTGTCAAAAAAGACTTAAATATATATTGTCCGGACACTTTCTTGGAAAGTATTTGTCCAATACTCACTTAACTATACACACATGTTTGTGGCCATTATATCCTGGTCCAGTTTCATAGCCATGTAAAAAGCTTGAGTTGTTTAGGAGTTGCGGCACTTTATTTGCAATAATGAATTTTGAAATATATTGTCCGGACTCTTTCTTAAAAAGTGTTTGTCCAATCCACACAAAACTTTACACATATGTTTGTGGCCATTATATCATGGTCAAGTTCGAAAGTCATGTAAATCACTTAAGCCGTTTTGAAATTGCGGCCCTTTATTTGCAAAAAATGACTTTAAAAATATCTCGCCGGACTCGTACTTGGGAAGCATTTGTCCAATCCTAACCAAACTGTACATACATGTTTGTGGCCATTGTATCTTAGCCAAGTGCGATATTGATGTAAATCGCTTCAGTAGTTTAGGTGTTGTAGCCCTTTATTTGCAGAAATGGCATAAAACGCTTCAGTCGTTGCGTACATGATTATGGCCCTTACTTTCTGTGACAAAAAATCTGAAGCGGGGGCATCTAGTTTGAAAGTGCTACACTACTTACGCCCTTTGCATCGCCTAAAGACGGTATTCATTTTATATAACTAAAAGCATTGAAAATATAATACGAACAATGACATCAGCTATCAGTAACATTATCCTTGATCCCTGTTTTGATAACACACAATCGCCCTATGAATCAGTATAAAATGTTTTGTTTTGTCTGTCACAATCTACACTCCTCAAAATAATAATCTGTCTACACAGACCGTCTACAATTGTAGATAATTGAGTAGCTATAACAATATTATGTGTTCATAAGCCGCTATAAGTATTGCAGTAAAATATCATCTGTGACAGGTGCGTGCGATCTATTACGCAAAAAACAAAGAACATGGTTCCGGATAAAATTCTTCAATATCGGATTTAGACACAAATTACAGCAAAGACTATCCAAACCAAACTCTCAACTTGGTACTGTAAGACATGATGCAGCTTAATATATGATGAACTAATTCAGAAGCTTTCTGTACGACTTTAACCCTACATTAAGCAACCACCTGCCTAAATATCTTATTACGTCTTAAGACGTTACTATTTTTTCATTTACTGAAAATTGTGTTTTGATAGAGTTATGCATCACCGCCTTGCCTTTGTTAGCCAAGCACAAAATACCAAATAATTTTACAATGACAATTAACACAAGTGGTTGTACTGATTGTAACCTTAGAGTAAACGTTCTTATATATTTTCATTTTTCACGTATTGATCTACATTAACGAGGACAAATTAAATACGTTGTTCTCTCATGCAACCACATCTTTGAGCAATTAATTATCTACAGTTGTTATTCACAATATCTAAACTATTCCTCCAAGAAACCACCGATCTCAATCACCCAATACTTTATCATTAACTATATCGTTCGGAGTAAGCATTTTGATGTGTGATGTTTACAAAATCATAACTGCGATGTTATACCAATGCTGCATGTGTATCATTGTATCTAGTTCTTTCGCTGCTTAATTTTGTCGTTTGCAAACAACAGGTATTAAGTGCTTGTGTGACGGCTGTAAAAAGTCGCCCGTACTTCATTCTCAGTGTTGTTATATTTCCTGGTCCTTCGGGAGCATTAGTTTTTATGTCACTAGTTATACTGATTAAGCCGGTGCTAGGGGGCGTGAGTAGTGTTGCACTTTTAATTACTACTCATGAACAGACTCAATAAAAGTACAAAAATGAGTCATGCAGGAAACAACACATACAGAACAAACAGTCGCCCGAACAGCAACACAAGGAAACAGCAAATGTACATAACTATAAAAACAACAAGAGACGCACAAAGACAAAACAAACATGCAATAGGGGGAAGATGGAAGTACCGCCTTGGAACGGTCAGTGACAAAAGTCACTGGGGGGTGAAACCGGTTTATGGGCGCCCAACCTCACACTTATTCCATCCCCACCCTAAAAGACAAACTGTAAATAAACGTATCCCCTCTCCGACTAATCTACAACAACCGCGACGGCAAATACAGTGGTAAAGTGCATGTATAACGAAAACATTTAAGTGAACAAACTGTATCCACCTATCGCTAGTGTACTCAATGATTGAGCTGCAAACAGAGTAACTGTAGAAAAGTAATAAAGGGTACGACAAAAACCAAATAGTACAGATATCCGACGTTCTCCTTCCATTTCTGGATTTAAGAGGTCGCCTTCATAGAGTACTAAACCTTTCTTGTCGGCGTACATGCAAAGAGGCCAGCGTGATTGCCAACTGTAAAAGGGTTCACAACCAAACATGCAGTATGTTGTAGTACTACAGGATCATATCCCTTTTTAATGAATTTTTTAACATATTTGATGAACAAAGTGAGAAAATGGGTATGTCCAATAATTTTACGAAGTTTGTAAATCACATCACCATAAAATTCAGGATTTGAAATACCGTGTCGCAGAAGCGCCTTGAGATTACATTGGTACTTGCCAATAAGCGAGAGATTTCGATAGTAAAATTTAGAGAAAGTTTTTCTTAGTTTATGGTATCTATATCCTTGCTTAAGTAGTTTCTCAGTTAAAATGAGATTTCGACTGTTAAAATCGTCAATAGATGAACAAGCTCTAGCAAAACGAATAAGTTGAGATATATAAACCCCGTAAGATGGAGCCCGGGGAACATCCCCGTCAAGATGAGGAAAATTAACAATATTAAAATCAAAATCATCTCTTTTGTCATATATTTTAGAAGAAATCATTCCATTATCAATTTTAAGGTCTAGATCAAGAAACGCTGCACAATTGTCGGACGGGTTAGCTTTATTCAATTTGAGTTCTTTAGGATAAATTGTAGGAATCAGAGCATCAAAGAAAGGGTTATCTAAGTTAAAAATATCATCCAAATATCGACAAGTTTCATTGAAGGCTTTTATAACATCTTGTGATTGAGGATTCAAACGCAACATGAAATCTCTCTCATAGCAGTACAAAAACAAATCTGCGACAAGTGGAGCACAATTCGTACCCATAGGAATACCGATTACCTGACGGTATATAGCATTCCCATAACGTACAAATATGTTATCCAAAAGAAAGGTTAGTGATTCGCAAACTTCTGAGCAAGTCCAATTGGTGTAATATTTCATTTGCTCGTCAGTAAAGAAAGCTTTTTCAGTATTACATGCCAAGAATGATGTTTTTTCCCGGGCAAATACATTCTGGATTAAGTTAGTAAGCTTATCCTTAATTAAAATATGAGGAAGAGTTGTGTACAGAGTAGAAAAATCGTACGTGCTTACAGTGGATGCAAGATACCTTTTGTTCTTAAGTTTGTTTAAGACTTCTGAAGAGTTCTTAATAGACCAGAAGAGATTTATTCCAGAATTTTCATAAGTCTTATCACAGTAGAATTTTACATGTTCCTTTACCTTCGTTAAACAAGAAGTCAAAAGTATAGACAATTTAGTAGTTGTACATGAACTAGAATTTGCAATGAAACGCGCTTTATATGGTTTTTTATGTAGTTTTGGTAACCAATACATTGTAGGAAGTTTATGTTGTGTAATTTTAATATTGGTTCCAAGTTGTTCACACTTTTTGACATGGTCTGAAACGATGGTCTTTTCGTCAGCAGTAACTGAAATGTATGACTTGGTATTAATAATTTCCTGCTTCAAGACCTCGATATAATATAATCGTCAAATAATAATCACATTATTCGATGCCTTATCAGCAGGAACAAAAACGTATTTTGAATGGAAATCCTGTAAACTCTTTTTAAGATGTCTAAAAGAAATTCTAGGTTTAGGTGGAAGAAGGTGTTTATTAGAGCTATAAAAGGAATTGCGTTTATCAATTATATCAAAAATTAGTTTTTTCCAACTAGAAAGAGCATTAGACTCAACATGTTCTCTTCGACACCATTTAATACTAAAATTTTGTATAGCCTCCGCAATCTGAACTCGACAAGAGTTAAAATCTATCAAGGATGGTATTCTATATTTGGGACCTTTATTCAAAAGAGATCGTAGACGTTTATCTTTAATTATCTCAAAAATACCAGTAATCGCATGACCAGCCGGAGAATAGCAAAATTTTGAGGTGGCGAAATCTCAATTATCAGGAATATTATCATTAATATTAAGGTCGGCCACAATTTTATTATAGTTGAAAATTGTATTTCTGATGGGTTTGTTATATTTGTAGCAGATGATAGGTGGTTCTGTATTTTTAAAGTATTTAGGAATAGTGTCAATTACATTTTTGTCTCTAAAAATACTTTGGAGGTCAATAAAATCAATACCTTTATTAATAAAAGGAATTTTCAAGAAGAATCTTTGGTGTTCAGATAATTTGTCAATGTGCGGTCTGAGAACATGTAGAGTAAAGCTTTGTATCAAACTAGCCGTTCCTATGAGAGGATCTGATCTAAAAATAATGTTATCGGCTTGCTCGTCAATATCTTTTAATGAACATATAGATAAGGAGGAAAGTCTAGAAAGCATGGCATGTTTACCAGAAGTTCGATGTAAAGTATGTAGATCAAGAAGAGTCATTTTCAAACGAGATTTTCGTTTAATATACATTTGCGAATGCCATGTGATCGAGATTTGCGTTTTCTTATAGAAAAAATTGAAAAAATATCTATATCTGGTTCTTTAGAAATATTTCCAGTCTGGTAAATATTATCATTCAGTCCTAAAGGAAAAGGTGTTTGCAATCGAACATCTTTAAAAAGACAACGATCAGCTTTAAAACAACAACAACAATATCTGAACATGTTAAATCCAACGCTAACTTTAAATATGGAGATACAACCGAATCTGCAATTTTCTTATTTTTGCTTTCGAAGGATCTCCCACTTTCAGAATATTTGTCGTCTGCTACAATTTTTATTTCTTTAGTCTTCTTAACCCTTTCGCGGCCAAAGCCGGATCTGTGATTACCTATGCAAACAGTTTGGATCCAGTTGAGACGTCTCATCAGAATCCAAACTGTTTATTACTGTTACTATCAAAAGAATGAAACTTTGTAGCAGACGACACAGTTAGCAGACGACAGAGTTTGGCAGCGAAAGGGTTAATTGTTGTTTAAGAACAGTAAAAGTAACAAACAGTTTGTTACACGACGTCTCATCTGGATTCAAACTGTTTGCATAGGTAATCACAGATGTGACAATGGCGGCGAAAGAGCTATAGACCAGACAGTCGCAAACGTATTCGTTAGGACATCTGTCTACTACATTTGGCTGACAGAACATACAAGTTTAATGTTTCGTTTGCAGTTTGCTGATCTGCGTTTTTAAATCGACTTTTATACAAACGAATTCCAAATAAAATACATGTTTACACGAGTTGAATTTAAGAACAAATCTTGTTACACGTTTTATCAACAGAAATGACAAAGCAGTTTGTCTCCGAGGCAACATACTATCAGATGTCATGCGGACTTGGGTATTTGGTGTTCGTAATTAACTTTTTAAAGGAGGATTCATAAACGATGCACGAGGTAATGTTCTTCTCCGGGTGCATTACGACTGTACGTTAGGATTTATATTTCACGGAGTTTCAGTATAATGTTGACTAGGATGTAGCATATACGTTTACAAAATATAAATATCCCTCTTAATGATTCCCTAATTTGTAAGAAACTTTGAAAGGTGAAGAAATAGCAATAATGCAACAAATGATCCGGTGATCACCGAATTTCGAACATCTTCAAAAAGACAACGATCAGCTTTAAAACAACAACAACAACAATATCTGAACATGTTAAATCCAATGCTTACTTTAAATATGGAGATACAACATCGACGTTACAAGTGTTAACCCTTCGCTTGATATTCACGTCAATATACCTACCTGTAAATAGTGAAGACCCATATGAGACAGCTCCTGCAGGAGCTGTCTCATCAGGGTCTGCACTATTTACAAGTTGATTGTGCAACCAGTGCACTCCACAGCAGTGATTGCACAGCGAAATACGTGTACACAGTGAATATGTATGTAATTATACAACAAGGCATGGGTAAAGAAGAAGAAATGTATTTTAAAATTCAGCAAGAGAAGGGTTAAAATTGTGTTGTCGGCGTTGAAAAAAGTAAACACGAATCATACGCTTAAACTAGATTCACATAGATGTTCTATTAGCAGAACTAGCAATGAATAAGACATTGTGGTGATATTCATGGATATTAACTCTTTCCTTCATATAAATCCTTTATCACGCTTTTGCAAACAGAGTACACCCAGATCAGACGGCTCCTATAAGAGCCGTCTGATCAGGGTCTGCTCTATTTGCTAATGGTATAATATACATCTGATTCTACAGTTTCTGCCTGAACTAAAATGTCCTGTGTACATGTGCCATTATAAGAAAATCAGCTAATTAGTATTCATGTAGACATTATTTCTTATATGAATATTGAACAATGAATATTGAACAGGGAAAATGTTTAAAAATCACTTTAATAATACAATCGTGGAAATAAGTTTTGCAGGATCATGTGAAGAATAAACCAGACAGATACGTAAATCATGCGGATAAAAACCATGACGGGGGAAATATATCAGGCCCCTTGTCGAATTTAACTGACATATGCTAAGTTTCAATGCATATTCCTGCAATCGCTTTCGGAATGGAAAGATTTATGTTAGATATCTATTGAAACCATTGTGATAAATAAAGCATTTGGTCCTATAGGAGCAAATGCTCTATTTATCACAATGGTTTCAAACTACAAAATTCTAAAATTTCCCTTTTCTCTAGTTAATGCTCCTTTTCGGTAGATTTATTCAAAGAGGTTGGATCTAAAATAGCCTATGAGGGAATGGGTTAAAATGGTACAGGTGTCCCGTCGCTTGGCTCCCTGCGAAATTCACAATGCAAAGAACTATTGTAATGAATTAATTGACAATAGTAAAATGTCAATATGAATGTTCACAGCTGAAACAGCTGATTTCATTATTGAGACACAAAGCAATTTACGGTGGTGCATGATGCGGTGTATTTCTCATTACATTATTTTCACTGGCTTTGAAATATATGCTCAGTTATAATGACATTCTAAATAGCCAATCCCATCATTGGTTAGAGTCCCATTATATCATTTTAACCCTTCTCTTGCTGAATTTTAAAATACATTTCTCCTTCTTTACCCATGCCCTGTTGTATAATTACATATATCTTCACTGTGTACACGCATTTTGCTGTGCAATCACTGCTGTGGAGTGCACTGGTTGCACAATCAACTTGTAAATAGTGCAGACCCTGATGAGACAGCTCCCGCAGGAGCTGTCTCATCTGGGTCTTCACTATTTACAAGTAGGTATATTGACGTGAATAGCAAGCGAAGGGTTAATTATTTTATGTAAATTAATTTGCGCACCCAAATTAGCTGTCACATTTCCATACACGAGGCCTTGTATGATAAATAATCTCAATTTATCTGCTAATAAACGTCAAAGGAAAATATTATCGCGCAACAAGCAGAAAAATCAAAATTTAGCGCTGGAATGGTGTCAGTGAATCACGTAACCATGGACTATAATCTATATTAAACGTCTGTTCTGTTTTTTGAATCTGTCGATTAGTGCGACCAAACAAGAACTGAAGAAAATATTACAAGCAACTGGTTTCACTTTCCTAATGTTTCTTGGTTTACCCCATTACCTCATAGGATATTTTTAGCTACAACCTCTTTGAATAAATCTACCGAATAGGAGCTTTAAATAGAGAAAAGGAAAATTTTAGAATTTTGTTGTTTGAAATCATTGTGATAAATAGAGCATTTGCTCCTATCGGAGCAAATGCTCTATTTATCACAAAGTGACTTTTAGAGAGTCGTCAAAAGTCGTCAATATGAGGGAAAGGGTTCAGTGGACGATGCGTCTCGACTGGGACCATCGTCTCTTGTGTTTGTTTCTATTCCCCTCTGATATCAGCTTTGAATGTGGACTTATCCGTGTCATTCGTTGTTTGTTAGTCGCCATGTTTGCTTACTATCTTTGAGCGTAAGCGCCACGTGACGATTTCGTTGCAGTAGCTCATTTGTATTAAGCGGACGATCAATCCCAGGGTAAACCCCGTGTTTCTTTCTTCGAATTGAAACATTTTTCTACCATTGCGATCTGTTTGCTAGTGATTTGAAACCATTTTTCAATCTACATGGAAATGTTATACAAAAGTATAATGTGACTTTAATAACTTAAAATAATTGCAGAATGACCATTCATCCGCCGTTGATTCGCGGCATTTACATTTTGACTTGGTGAAAGTGGGATAAAGACGAGGTTGGGTACCCGTAAACCAGGTACCAGGTTTAAGTTCCCCAGTAGCTTATTTTTGTTACTGACCGTTCCAAGGCGGTACTCTTGCTTTCAGCCTATGGTCAACTTTGTTGTTTAATATGCTTAATGTTTAATGTTTTTCGTCTTGATATGCGTCCTGTTGTTTTGTTTTGTGGCTATACCGTTTCTTGTTTGATGGTGTTTGGTGCGGTGCCATTTCGTGTGTGGCCTGTTTGACTATTTTTCCATATTTGTTAATAAAAATCGAATTTGAAAGACGACAGTACATCAAGTCTCGGGGAATACTTCCAAACAGTAATGTAATTACAAGTTTGAGGACCCAGTGTTGTGTACACAACTGTGTCAGATATCAGGCAACGAATTAGCGTTTTCCGATACAGGTATATCAGCTAAAGTAGCGTTTCGTCAATATTGCTTTACACCAGATTCTGGCGATTTGCAAAGGAGCAAGTTGCGTAAGAGACGTATTAAACACTGTTGGTAAATCGACACAAGGCATTTCCGCAATGGTCAGATGATAACTAGTTCGTAGTATGCGTCCCGTTACGTTTTATCTTGTAATTGTGCCTTTTCTTGTTTGATGGTGTTTGGTGCCGTGTCCTTTGGTGTGTGACTCTTCATGTACAACTGTTTTTCCACTTTTAACATTCATTATGTTCCTGCCCTGAACAGGCAGACAGAAAACTAAAAAAACAGATAATGGAATATTACAAATGATTACAAATATCTTTTTTCAGATAAAATTACATGAAGGTATTACTACTACATGTAGTTGTTTACATTTAGAGATGGTATCATAGAGTAGCCAGAATTACAGATAAAGCTGCGTACCCTAATACTTACACCGTCATTTCTCCACCAAACCCTATACTGTGACCACTCTTTAGAAGTGTCTTTTCGAGACGATTCTAAAGAGTGGTCACAGTATAGGATTTTGTGGAGAAATAAAGAAGTTATTCAAGAAAATGATTTAATTTACGAATCTTATCTGGACCATAGTTGGAGTAGCGTAATAAATAATTCATCCGTTCCAGGAGTACAAAGTAATGAAATGACAACACTATCGGTTTTGGTGTGAAGGGATCAATCGACAGCTAATATGCAATCAAATTGTCAGTATAAAGCTATATCTGGCCACCGGCAGTTTTACATGTGTTTAACCAAGTCTGGCAACAATTATTGTGGGTAATCGTATAACGTAAAATGTCAAAAATCTACATCTTTCAAACAGAATATCGTACCCATCTATCACAGAAGATATAATATGCAAATTAGACAATTTCATGATACCAGAAGTAAGTGCAAATGCGACGAATAAAGTGGCATTTATCGTCTAAGTCGGTGTACTGATTCAGTAGATAAATCAAACTATTCGTTCATGGGTCATTTATCAATTACGCAAATATGTTATATTGTTTGTAACATGTAACCGAATGGGTGAACAGTTGTACTGAATACGTAATTGATCTCTATGTTTTATATACACAAATGTTGAGTAACTTCTACTGCTTCCTTTTTTAGGTTCGTGTCTTTCCATCATAATTGATAAAGTTTCGTCCAAATTATACGATAAAAAGGAGGATGTCAATTAATTTTTTTTGTTAATTATCCTTTTCTAGATGGAGCTGTGCCCCGTTCTACATCTTATGGGGTTTACATTTCTCAACTTATCCGCTTTGTCAGAGTCTGTTCTTTGCTAGAAGATTTTAATAGTCGTAATTTAATTATAACTGATAAAGATTTCTTAAGCAGTGTTTCAGATATCATAAAATTCGGAAAGCTTTTTCTAAATTTTATTATCGAAATTTACTTCTCATTAGTAAATATAATTGCAATCTAAGAACGTTACTGCAACAAGGTATTTCTCATCCAGAAATTTATGATGATGTTATCTACAAACTTAGGAAAATTCGGGTTCATATCCATTTCCGCGATTTGTTTATTAAACGCATTAAATGTTTTAGGAAGAAAGGTTATGACCCCATTTTATCATGCAACGTCACAAAATACAGTCACTTCCTACTAGCATAATATTTTCCACGTCGACGCTGTATTTTGTGAGGTACAGTGCATGTGTACTGACCCCACTGGGATGCAAGTTTAATTCAGCCAATAGGAGAAAAACAGAAGGAAACAAATGCATAAATTTAACATAAACATCAAATTTAACACATTTGCTCACCTTTGTCTCAACGTTTTGTCCATGTAAAAGGATTAAATCAAGTTTGTTTATGTTGTAGAAATCGACGACGTCACTGCACGCCAATATGACGTCACGTATATTGTACTATGATGTATTTTTATTCATGGGACAGAACTGCTTGAGCAAACTTTCTTTTTCTTCATTTTCTCCATTCTTTATTGGTGTTGCATGATAAAAGAATTACTACGCTAGTAGTTTAGAAGTTAAGCTGTATTTTGGCTCGTCAGAAAATCAGTTAAATGCTCGCCAAGGCTCGCATTTCACAACTTTTCTAACTCGTCAAAATACAGCTGAACTTCCAAACTATTAGCATATTAATTCTTATATATTGCAACGCACTTCATGTTTGGTTATAGACCTCTTTACAGTTGGTAGCTACGCTACCCTCTTTGGGTGTACGATGACAGGCCGAAGATAGTACTCTATGATTCTATACTCTTAAAGGTCAAGTAAACAGATTGGGTTTTCGTCAAATTCTGATAGTATCCAGTTAGTTAAACATCAAGCTTTAGAAAATTCTTACCGTTTTTATCTAGTTTTGATTTAAATCGAGTTTTTATTGTACCGCAAACCGTGCATTTTGAAAATCGATACATGATTATCTCCCTTGCGTGACGTCACTTGTGATGCTCGCCAGTCAGGGATCCCATTGAGAGGGAGGAATGTACACAGAAACTTAACCTTTTCCTTTAAATTAACGCCTCTGCAAACAAAGTAGATCCAGATCAGAGCCTACAGGAACCGTCTAATTAGGGTCTGTTCTGTTTGCTTACAAAATTAGATCAACTCCGACTCCTAAGTTTGTATAAATACCCAAATTATTTTCACACTTTTCCAGACATTACGTCCATGGATTAGCCATAGAAAGTGACACTCTATCGAGTAGGGGAAACTATTTATGGGGTGTGTTGTTTATTTTAGGGATTAACCATTTTATGTGTGAAATACAATGATACTTAATATTAAACACATATTTTTAAATTTTGTTAATCTTAACCCTTCTCTTGCTTTTTACCCATGCCCTGTTGTATAATTACATATATAGCTTCGCTGTGTATACGTATTTCGCTGTGCAATCACTGCTGTAAATCAACTTGTAAATAGTGCAGACCCTGATGAGACAGCTCCTGCAGGTTTTCACTATTTACAGGTAGGTATATTGACGTGAATAGCAAGCGAATGGTTAAAACTTACTTTACATGTCAGTGTATTTACACTATTCATAACAATAATTTAAAAAGAGGATGAGGTTAGGACCAAGACCATTAGCAAATAGTGTAGATTCAGATCAGAGGGACCATTTGGGTCCCGCCCATGAGTTGGGTCCAAACAACTTTAAGACAGAACCAGACAACTTTAGATGAATTTCATATTTAGGCAAAGTGAGTTCAGATGAAATGGGACGTTCTCGATAAGTAACATAGTACTATGTATAAATGTACGTACTTTAGAAAAAAAAGAAATTCCACCAAAATATAGAAAAATAGAAAATTATTTATTTATTTATTTTACTTAATATTTGCAATACCAGAATGATGCATTACTTTCAGAAAATCGAGTAAAGGTTGAAATACCAAAATATGTTTTTTGTTGGGAAACTGAGAAAAAGGTGGATCTTGATAATAAATGGTTGTCAGTCTTGAAGAATGACTAAAAAGTTTTTATTAATATATTCATGTTTCTAAAGCTTGTGAATTATGTTTAAATGACTGAACCCACTACAAATAAAAATGTCTATAAAAAAAATATGGTCAACACATTAAAACTGTTACTACATCATAATTTTACAGTATAGATCTACTCGTATGTGCAATTTAATTATGGTTTGTATTATATGGAAACAACAGTAAACATAACCATTAGAATTTCTCTATGCATGTATGAATGAATGTGTTAAATGGCCTTAGGCCATATTGTACTAAGCCATATTACACACGAAACGCCCCATGCAGGGTCAGTCTCCAGATGTCAGTTATCATAGCGGCCCTTTGTCAAAACCCAACAGGGGACAATGATTATTGCAAGGCCATAAAACCCGCTTCCTGTATATTACGTATTGTTGCATTCCTTTATGTAGCTGTGGTATCTTGTCAAAAGAATCAATCAAAAACTATTTCCCTGATGAAAAAATATGTGTGAGTAAATCACTTCACGAATATAAACCCTTCATTCCACGTGCCTGTTTATGCCAATGCAAACATAGTAGACCCAGATCAAACGTATTGAAACAAATTTACAAACAGAGTAGATCCAGATCAGACAGCTTCTGATCAGGTTCTTGTCGATTTGTTTATGAAATAATATACCGGTAGGTCTGGTTGTACAATTACTGCCATAGCATGTGCTCATATATCATTAACTCTCCATGAAATCATTATTTCTTACACGAATATTCATGAAGAAGATCTAAAGGCTTTTTTCACAATGCTAGCTTTTCAAATAGATCATTGGCTCCAACAGATCAATTAGGATTAGATCAACAAAATTTCATAAGCAAACAGAGCAGAAACTGATCAGACAGCTCTTACAGGAACTGTCCGATCTGGATCTACTCTACTTGCAAACGCGCGTGAAGCCGTTTATATAAGAATAGAAGGATTGGGAAATTGATTTTAAAGCAAATTAGGTGTCTGCTGCCAACAGTGCCAAATCATGTTTATTAATCATTTTTTCTCTTAAGAATATTTATTAAAGATTTCATGACCTCATGAATATTCATTACTGGGAGTACAGATACGCTAGACAACCCTGATCGAATCTAAAGAAATAAGTCTTCGGACTAAGCAATCAGAGCATATCCTGATCAGACAGTTCCTGTGTGATTTGGGTTTACGCTGTTAACAAAACGTTTGTATAGAATAATTTTCCACGAAAAAAAAGCCCATTAACCTACAGTGCTAGACCTAAGTCACATTTATAACAGAATGTAGCACATCCTTTTTTATAATTGTAAACCCAAGTCATCCATTGCATCTCTAGTATAAATTTCACGGAAAACAGCCATCGAGACAAAATGTAAATCACATCACATTTTCTTGAACTTCTCGTCTTTTGGTAATTTAAATAATCCTATTTAGCCTTTGTCGGATTAGGAGCTACACCCATAGGCAGGGATACACCCATAGGCAGCACAAATTACCATTTTAGCACTCAAAACGAAGCAGAAGTACATTACGTGCGATTATTTTCTATACGATATCTAGTTCGACATTTATAGCGAATGTCACAAGTGACGTCATCACAAGGGAGATAAGCGAACGACCAAAATCAGTCAGTGCTTACTTATCGGTGATATATGACAGCTGCTATGTGCGATATGACTGTATTTTTTTGTGTTTTCGAAACTACGTCGTACAAGGTACCCATTTGTCAAATACAGTGCTCCCTCCGAACAACGACACTTTACGGAAACACATAAAAGTGCCGTTGTGCGGAGGGTGTTGTTGTTGGGAGGGAACACTACACAGACGTATTTTGACAGATGGATGTATGCGTTGATGATTTAATAAATAGGTAGATAGATAGACAGATTAACAGACAGACCTGTTTAGAATGCATAACAAAATGTTTCCCTACGTCCACGAATCGCAATCCGCAAGTTGAAAAATGAACGTGTGCGATTAGGTCCACCAGGAGTAGAATTGTTCGGAAGAACATGTTCTATTTTATTCACCGTTTCCTTCTGAGAAAACTAGAGGAAAACGGAATAAAAATAATTACGCATTTATGTTCAAATTTGACAAGAGTACTGTTGCCGTGAAGAATTTTTAGTTTCTAAGTTCAGTTTATGACCGAACTCGGTTGAAATTCATTTCTGTCACACGATCTTTTTCTAGAAGTGACAAATCGAACGCGCCTATGGTTATCGTTGGAACAAGAGAGAAATAAACGAATTTAACCGACAATATTTCTTTTACTTTATAAATATAGAAAACGTATTTCTCAATTGAAATTCAGTATTCTCTTAATCAGTCATACACAACAGCATATAGGTGTCAGTGTGTCATAATGGATTTACAGACGAATTGTCGCTCGAGTCGCACAACGGATTAGCTATGGTTGACTGAATTATTGCTCGGAGCTAGTAAGGTAACAGGCGGCCGTTAATTACATAAAGATTAGTGTCATTGGGACCAATCATCTTTCACATGCTTGGTTGCTTTTGTTCAGTGGTCAGAAAATTACGTTCAGTTGAAGTACCGTTGAAGGGGGGTAAATGTTACCGTCCGGCTACAAATATACATGTCGTTAGCCGTTGTAGAGAGGTATCGTTCGCGGGAGGGAGTTTTACTTGAAAATCCTCCGGGGGGAATACACGTTGTCGTTATGGGGAGGGAACCGTTGTTGAGAGGTGACGTTAATGGAGGGAGCACTGTATTTACGAAAAAGTGTCCTGCCTGTTTACTTGACCTTTAAACCCAGAAACGGGATGAGCTTACCAGACTCATGTATTACCTTTTCTCTGTTGTGCCCTTAACGGCTTCCATGCAGTTGCTCTGACTTCAACTAATTCATTGGGTATATATTTGACGTACTTTCACTGTTGTCGTCATGCTATGTTATACATTTTGTCTTGTGTTTACCGTCTTCTATGTTGTGAGGAAGTCTGGCGGTTATACCTTTATTTACACTAGTTGTTAAGCTAGGGTGACTTTGAGATAAGTGTGAGGTTAGGACGTCCGTGAACCGGTTTAACCCTCCCAGTGGTAGTTTTGCCACTGGCCGTTCCAAGGCGGTACTGTCTTGGTCACCCTTGCTTTTGTGTTTGTTTGGTGTCTGTGTCTTTGTGCTTGTGCGTTTGTTCGTGTTTGTAATTTTCGTCTCATGTGTTTGTATGTGTGCGTGCATGTATGGTTGTATGTGTGTGTGTGTGTGTGTGCGCGCGCGCGTGTGTGTGTGTGTGTGTGTGTGTGTGTTGCTTGCTTTCTGTCGGTGTATTGGTGGTGGTTGCGTTTTTTGTGTGTTTTTTCCTGCTTGTCTTTACTACTTCTTCATTTACCTTTAAATACTTGATACTGTACAAACGTCCGGTTGTGAGCCAAATACAGTGTTTTCACATCGAATGAACACACAATAAGTTTGGGTTATTATTTTTGTTTGATTATACGTTATTGTTATGGACACTAAGGATTGTTCAATGTTCAATGAAAAACAATTACAATCTTGACAGGTACTATTATTTCAGCAAATTGAATTATTGCAATATGCAGTGATACTTGCTCGGAATATTTCTATTTTGTTTTGTAAAATTTAAAGATAAAATATGTATCATGTTTGCGTTAATGTGTCTGAGGTTTCAAATTCCGTTCATTACTGAAAATATTACTGTTTCTTAATGGAAGAAAACATAATGTCGGTATCCATTATTAACTAAACATTCCCATGAATATCATAGAAATTGCAAAACATTTCTAGAATACGAGACACTAGATAGATTGATTCCATTTAATACAAATCCATACATTGTCGATTACGCGATAAATGTAGACAGTCTCATGTTCAGAGTATCAGGAAGGATGCGGCAAATAAGAGTAATCTTTGACTGCTTATCGGACATAAATGGGGGAGTACTACACACTGGGGACGATGCACTAAACAAAAAATCCATTAGAGTAAACCAGTTACCAGTAAACCAGCTACAGCTGAACTTAACCCTTGCTGAATTTATAAAAAATCTTCTTTACCTATACCCTGTTGTATAATTACATATATCTTCACTGTCTACAATTATTTCTCTGTGCAATCACTGCTGTGGAGTGCACTGGTTGCACAATCAATTTGTAAATAGTGCAGACCCAGATGAGACAGCTCATGCAGGAGCTGTCTCATCTTGGTCTTCACTATTTACACGTAGGTATATTGACTTGAACAGCAAGAGAAGTGTTAAGCTTCTGGTGACCATGCAAATGTTTTGAGGCTCGAGTCACCCAAATTCTAATCTGAACAGTTTCTCAAGTTCACAGCTTAATGCATGTTTAACTTCAGCATTACGTTTGACCTGCATTAAGCTGTCAAACGTGTTTCTAGATAGGCGCAGTGATTCAATTTAGAACCATTCTGTATTAGAAATGTTGGAGGGACCGAGCTTTTAGTTCGAGTTATCCTGAAGTTCGGGTTATTTGAGTTCGAAATACCGAAGTTCAACATTTGTTCCAACTACTGTTTTCATAACAAGTGTGATTTTTATACATTGTTGAGTACACGACTGACTTCTATTGGACGAGTTCACAATTTTGGTGCTTCTGTTGTTGAAGACACGACTGGCTTCTATTGGACGAGTTCACAACTTTGGTGCCTTTGTTGTTGAATACACGACTGACTTCTGTTGGAAGACGAGTTCACAACTGTATTGCATCAACAATGTTGATAATGCTACACACTATCTCTCTCAAATCAATGCTTTAGAATGCATCATTTCTCATAAAGGGATAATGTGTACACAAACATATTAAGCTGTCTGACTTTCTCATTTTCAACTTTGTAGTACAAATGACGTTAATGGGAACATGACGAGTAAGTAAATAAACGAAATTGATAGACGCAAGTAGGATCTCCTACATCCAGAATTTATTACCACACCAGTTGGTTTTCTACAATGATTTATTGTGAACTTCTAAAAAAATCCTTTTAAATTCAAGTTAAATGCATCACTTGAAATACGAATTCCAAAGTGCATTTTAATTTGATGTTGACACCAGTCAGTACCGTGGAGAAATATAAACATAATAAACTTATGAAAGACTGGAAATGTTAACAGTGGACATTTAAAACATCCTTGCTCAAAACTTACAAAATCTCTACATTAGTTTGACAATAAATATTTGATAGATGGTGCAATTATATCCTTGAAAATATTGGTTGATTTGAGTTGCTTCAATAACAGCTGGCAAGCTTAACCACTTCACTTCGTTGATATTACGAAATAAACAGGAAAAACTATTCATGCAATTTCTGTCAAGCTAAAATAATCCTGTAGCATTTAATAGCACCTTACGGAGTCATATGTTAAGTATTTTGTCACATATTCATTGCAGATATTTGCAAGTCCAAGTACTGAAGTTTCGAGTAAAGACATTTGGGAGTGCCATATTTGTCATATTGGCTCTTTTTTGTCAATGTCGCATCTGTAATTACCTATGCAAACAATTTGGATCCAGATGAGACGCCGAGTTTCTTAGGATACCAATAGTTTGTAACTGTGACTATTTTATTAAACGAAAATGTAGAGAAATAAAAATTGAAAATTGTAACAGACGACAAAGGTTGCAGACGACAAAACTGGGCAGCGAAAGACTATACAAAGAAACCACCACGCAGATATTTCAATTTTGATACACAGCGATAGCGGTTTTGAATGTTTCAAATTCCAATTCTCTTTGTCAGATAACATTGCTTTGGAATTGTCTATCATCATTTTGTCACGGTTTTATCACCCGCCTTAGTTCGTCTGAGATCAAAGTACCTATAAATATACTAAACAAGAAATATCTTATAAAAAGATATTCAGCGGCATTCAAATATTGACATAATGTACAAAACAATAGTGATATTAAATCTCTGCCAACTTAATTTCAATGTTTCGAGATTCTGTTAGTACAGGGAACTAGATCTATGAAGGGTTGCTTGTAATTATACTAGCAGAGAAGCATGCAATGGAAATGACTTGGAGTAGAATAAGCACTTATGGAAAAAATCAAGTTACTTTTATAGGAAATCACTATTAAAATGTACAATGTCAAAGTATTTTTTTAAAACTATCTGAAGTTAGTTCTTCATTTTACCTATTACAAAAATTTACTTGAAAGCATGTATATTTATATTGATATGAAGATAACTAATTGAATACACTTTAAATAAAGCATACAACAATTTAGTTTTTGTTTGTGCAGAGGCCTTACTTAAAGAAAGGTATTTATCTATAGCCTGGATCAACGCATTAATTGACGTGTGTGCATCATCATTAGTGACACCATTAACTGAATATACATGTATATTTAAAACAATATAAAGTTAGCTATCTCAACCTACTACTCGATCCAAAGCGCCAGGTGATAGAGCCATAACAAAAACCTTCAGTAAGTAGGTTTATATCACAGAGAGCGAATAACCAGAGCCTTAATTGGTGCTGTGGTCGGGGATAGTAATTAATACTGTTAATGCCACTACTCTAATATACTAAACAACATTTCTTCTTTATTTCCTATAGCATTGCCTGTGAATTATGGTGGTTTCGGCAAACTACCTGTTCGTCAAAGTGGATGTGATCAAATGTGGTATTAAATTGATAGCAAAATGATAATAAATGTTTACAAGTTTAATAGTGGTTTTGGCAAACTGGCAATAATGCTCAGCAATCATTACCATGAGGTGATAACTACGATAATGGGCCAGGAACTGATATTAAGTATGACACACCAAAAATTGAATAGTCAAAATTGATCCACACCTTTTGAGGATAATAGATATATATAGTTTTATTCAGTAATATTGTTTTGATAATGACCAAAGTAATAAATAATTCATATTGTTTTACCGGTCATGGTAATAAACAACTATGTGACTACAGTATTGTACATGTATTTGAATCCACCAAAAGTTGAACTAAACAACATTTTGACTGAAAACAAAAAGCATAAAGTGAGGGGCAAACAGTTTGGACCAAGACTAAAATCAAAACTGAATGGGATAGTAAATCATTAGTAATGTGTTATGTGGTCTGGGGCTGTTTTAATGACTAAACAATGTGACTATAGTAGTTGAAAGCACCTCTTTATCACTCATTGTACCCAAGGTTGAGTAAGTGTGAATATGTCACCTGCTTAGCTAATATCCTGATCTGTATAATGGACCACATATCAATATTTAACATATAGATAGTTATTAAATGATTTTGATTATTCAATTTTTGCTTTTTAATACAAATTTTCAATTTTTGCCGAAACGTCCTAGGCCGAATAAATTGATGGCCAAAACGTCCTGGGTCGAAACATCCGGGGCGAAACTTCCTATGCCGAAACGTCCTACATTCAGTTTGGCCATGTGTAGAGGCATTATAAAAAGGCTGTATGCCAGTCAAGGGATTAACTAATGAAAATACGGTTTACTAGAAAATACTAGTGGGTCATATGCAAATTACAATGTAACATAGTTTCTGATTGGTGGAATACTAGAACAAAAGTGAAAATAGACAGCTAACCGCTGAAAAATCTGAAAGTAGGAGATCCTTTGAAAGCAAAATCAGCAATGCAAAAGGAGAACATTGCAAACTCGATTTTATTGAGTCTGTTCATGAGCAGTAATTCAAAGTGCGACACCACTCACGTCCTGGAGCACCGGCTTAAGCAGTACAGTAAAACCTCTCTATAACGGCCACTAAATCGTGTTAATTAGTTGGTATTAAGAGTAGGTGGCTGCTTAAGGCAAGGTGAAAGTAAAACAGAACGTTCCTATACTTTCACCTTGCTTTAAGCAGCCACCTGCCTTTAACACAAAATATTTGATGTAATTTAGTGGCCGTTATAGAGAGGTTTTACTGTATTCAATTTAAAAAAATAAATAATTTCCAAACTAATTATCCCGAAGCTAGACAAAAATGATAAATTCATATGTATTTCTGTCACTTCTAAATCGGCCATGCATTCACGCATTCATGTCGGTGAGATCAGGACATGACATTTTTACTCTAGACTAGAATGCGCATCTAATGGTTCCATAAGAGAAGCCTTCCAGCTGGCTTGCTATATTTTGGCAAATATGTTATTTGTCTGAAACACTGCTTTCTGTACACGAGAGAGGCATGGGTTGTCTTCACCTAAATTAAAACTGCACGCCGGGAAATAAGTGACATACCCTTGAACGACAATAAATAAAAACAAACATAATGAATCTTGTTTAAATTGCAGTCAAGTTGCACATTACAATCAAACATTTATGGGCAGGTGCGTGTCAATGGTTTTCAGTTTGGTTAAACACGAAAAGTACTTTCAATGCTATATTTATACGGACAACAATACAATAATTATGTTTAACCTCTAGCACTATGTTGGAGAAATCGGGATATGTTTGTATTCACTTCAGGTCCAGTGACGGAGTCTCGCCAGGAACCAAAACATTTAATGTTTTGATTATGTGTGTTGAAACAAATTCTAGTTCTAGCACTGAAGCAGACGACAAACACTGGCTAACGTACACATATATAATTAGAAAATGACTATATTTACATTACTGTTACGACATCTTTGTATAGTCCAACAAGATTCACCTGACGTTGCTGACCTCTTTTATCATAATTTCACACCACGCTGGGTTTCTATACGTATATCCTCGGTAGTCTCCGTGAATTATTTATACATGAGTGCACTTGGTATATCCAGGTATACCAGATTAAAATACAGTATATCCTCTCTATAACGGTCAATAAATTGTGTTAATTAGTTGGTATTTAGGGCAGGTGTTTGCTTAAAGCAAGGTGAAAGTAAAACAGAACGCTCCTATAGGAGCGTTCTGTATTACTTTCACATTGCTTTAAGCAGCCACCTGCCTTTAACACAAAATACGTGATGTGATTTAGTGGCCGTTATGGAGAGGTTTTACTGTTCCATTCACCACTGACAAATGTATCGCCATGAATGTGCCTCAGATGGATTATATCGTATCTCCCGTGCATTTTATTATGTACGATGTACTGGCGAGTATTGATATATACTGCGTCATCTCACTTTAATTTATTCTTGCATAAAGGTCAACGTCAGTTGAATCTTGTTGGACTATGAACACTAATACGTATAAATATATATCTTTTCTGTCAAGGAACTATTCTAACATCGATTTAAGTTGCGTTGTCATTTCAGTATCAAATTCACATGCTTAGCGAGCTAAATGTAAAACTCTATTTCATTGTCTGATCATATATGTGTCCACACTAAAATGATAAATAAGAAAGTGGCTTTCCGTTCAGCATGAAATCGAATAATACAAATCAAAATAATATTGTTACTCACAATAGTCCTTTGACAAATCGATAATAAACTTACTAAACAATCTAGTTACAACTAATTACATTCAACGCATGTGAAAAACAACACGTGTGCGCATTGTGCCAAAAACGACACAATCAATTAGATAGTTAAAGGCAATTGTTTGCTTGGAACATTTCACTGAGCATTGCTTGGTGATTATCTACAGGAAGATTTGATAATATACACAGTATAGGTAGTCTGATATAACCAACTCCATTTAAAGTACACAGCCAAGAAACACCAAATGTCGGACTTAAAAACGCAAACGCCTGTTTACAAGTTGTTTCTTGGTTAAGGAATCTCTTTCTGGGAGAGCGCACAAGGGCATATTTGAGAATAAAAATTGCTTGGGCTGTAAACATACATTTTGATAACGGTTCATTAAAAAAAAACAATATCTGTAATCGGGATCGGATCTATATCATTTCATAAGCAAATAGAGCATAGCCTGATCAGACAGCTCCTCTAGGAACCGTTTCATCTGGTTCTCATCTGTTTGCAAATGCGTCAAAAGGCGTCAGTATCAAGGGAAAGGTTCAGTCATCTAGACCTATAATTAGTCTTCGTTTATCGGCAAGGTTTTTGTAAATATACATGTACTCCGACAATAGTATTGTATGAGTTGATTTTGGTCCCTTAGCTTAGAATTCTTTATTTCCAAAGATGTTTACGTTTGCAGTGACCATGAACTAATTAATCCATTCTCTCCTACTGGCGCCTTTTTGCACCTCTGTAAAACTCATTTTTTGAATCATTGTGATAAATAGAGCATTTGCTCCATAGGAGAAATTGCTCTATTTATCACACTGTTTTAAAAACTAGACAATTCTGAAATTCTCATTTTCTATCGTTAATGCTCTTTTTCGGTAGATTATTTCAAAGAGATTGGGTCTGAATAGTCCAGGAGGGAATGAGTTAAAGTATGTAAAGTACGGAGGATATAATATTAAAATCACGATTTAGTTTAAATGGTGACCGTGTTGTAAAGGATACAGTAAAACTTCTCTATAATGACCACTAGATCAAGTATTTTGTATTAAAGGCAGGTGGCTGCTTAAAGCAAGGTGAAAGTAAAACAGAACGCTCCTATTCGAGCGTTCTGTTTTACGTTCACCTTGCTTTAAGCAGCCACCTGTCCTAAATACCAACCAATTAACACAATGTAGTGGTCGTTATAGAGAGGTTTTACTGTACTTAGAAAACTCGAGTTTGAAACATCAAGCAAACACTAATGTTTAGTAGTCATTATTTACTTGGCACCGAAATCGGGTAAAAACGTGATCATATCACGACCTCAGTCCCAGAATAAAATATAACAAAGAACCAGATATATTTATTGAATCAAAATATATACGTTCAAGTAGGTGCAAATCTCACCCAATATATATATTGGCCCACTCCATTTTCTGGTTGTTTTTTTTAACCCCCCCCACCCCCCCAAAAAAAAAAACCAACAACCCCCAAACGATTTGAACCCTAGGAACAGCAGTCAATCAATGTCTCTTCAGATGTTCAGGCATGTCCTCTTTTATTTTATCTGTACCGCTTACGTTTAAAATCTGTACATCGCTTAAAACTATCAAAAACACAGAATGTTAATCTGACTCGCATTCTGTTTCACTGAGACGTACCAATGTACATAAACAAATTGTCTGTAAAAGGCAACCATGAACAGGAAATGTGTCTCGAGTACCTTGAATGTCTTTAGTATGATACAAGTACAGTAAAACCCCTCTAATGCGACCACTTAATGAACAAACATGACTGTCTTCATAAGCAGATGGTTGCTTAATGCAGAACGAAAGTTATGCAGAAAGCTCCTATAGGAGCTTTGTGCATAATTTTCGTCCTGCATTAAGCTACCACCTGCCTTTGCCATTGTGAATTATACTCCCTTTTGGTGGAGGCATTAGAGGGGTTTTACTGTATATCGAAGACGAGACAGGCGTTAAAGACCCATTCTTAAATAAATTGGACAATTCACCGAATGAAAACGTGAAATTTCAACTACGTCGTATGTCTAGAAAGTTGTGAATATTGAAATGTTTAATGTATCTTTGACCTAATTCCGAAATAGTTCTAATATTAATTAACAATTAACTATGTAAAATGAGTGGTTAATGTATAAGCTATAGAAATTTACTACTTTTGTTCATAGTACCCATAACCTGATTTTTCATAACTTATTCGTTTTGCTAGAGCTTGTTCATCTATTGACGATTTTAACAGTCGAAATCTCATTTTAACTGAAAAACTGCTTAAACAAGGATATAGATACCATAAACTAAGAAAAACTTTCTCTAAATTTTACTATCGAAATCTCTCGCTTATTGGCAAGTACAAATGTAATCTCAAGGTACTTTTGCGACACGGTATTTCACATCCTGAATTTTATGGTGATGTGATTTACAAACTTCGTAGAATTATTGGACATACCCATTTTCTCACTTTGTTCATCAAATATATAAAACAATTCATTAAAAAGGGATATGATCCTGTATTATTACAACATACTGCATGTTTGGTTGTGAACCCTTTTACAGTTGGCAATCACGCTGGCCTCTTTGCATGTACGCCGACAAGAAAGGTTTAGTACTCTATGAAGGCGACCTCTTAAATCCAGAAATGGAAGGAGAACGTCGGATATCTGTACTATTTCATTTTTGTCGTACCCTTTATTACTTTTCTACAGTTACTCTGTTTGCAGCTCAATCATTGAGTACACTAGCGATAGGTGGATACAGTATGTTCAATTAAATGTTTTTTTGTTATACATGCACTTTACCACTGTATTTGCTGTCGCGGTTGTTGTAGATTAGTCGGAGAGGGGATACGTTTATTTACACTGTTTGTCTTTTAGGATGGGGATGGAATAAGGGTGAGGTTGGGCGCCCATAAACCGGTTTAAACCCCCGGTGACTTTTGTCACTGACCGTTCCAAGGCGGTACTTCCATCTTCCTCCTATTGTATGTTTGTTTTGTCTTTGTGCGTCTCTTGTTGTTTTTTCTACCCATGTATATTTGCTGTTTCCTTGTGTTGCTGTTCGGGCGAGTGTTTGTTCTGTATGTGGTATTTCCTGCATGACTCATTTTTGTACTTTTAACAGTTATATATGGAGCTCGGACAGTTATATAATTCAAAGAATCAGGTTATATGTATGAAGTGAGATTATATAGCATGAATTTATCCATTTCTGATGAAACATTTTGATATTAAGTATGAAAATTAGGAGTTGAACACCACACTCAGCTTCATAAAAATATAGTTTCATGAAAGTTGTATTTGAACTTTTACACAGTTAAAATAAGTGCAACACAAAAAAAAACAATTTGAGGGTCAGGAAACGTGCCCGATGTATTATAAACTCATACACAAGTACACAAAATCGTTAAGATAATTTGTAAGAAAATTTCTCTTTCGAAAGTCACTGTCCCGTAAATTATAGGAATGTGTCCTGTAAATTAGACTGACAAATAATATGATATACATTGCTTTATAAACAGCAGCATTCGTCAAAACGGGCATTTAGGAGTATACAAGTACACCGAAAATTTCAAAATCAACTCTGTATGTCATGTTAAACTCTATAATTTTACTGTCTGAGTTAAAACATCCATTTTGACTTAACTATGCACTGACCGCTGACAAATGTATGTAATGGAAATATTTTGATTCAGTCGAACAATCAATTGTTAACTGTTTGCAAGAGTTACTAATAAAATTAACAAAATTGACTCGTACTTGCGTTCACAAAACCTAGAACCAACCATTTGCTGGGGAAAAGTGTGTCATTGGATTGTCCCGTAAATCATAAAATTATGTTTAAGGACTATTGGTAAAGGATGTGAAGTTGAAAACTTTTTCAGGGACAGTGAACATTTTCTCCCTTTTCCTGTAGGTACCAAGACGCCTGTCTTGCGCATTACATTTTCTTTTTCAATCAATTTCATCTGTTTTTGATGGCCTTAAGTTTGTTATATTTTATAGTACAGTCAAACATTGCTAAGTCTAATAACACGATTTCCTACATATTCGTAATTCAAAGTTTCCAGTAGAACTAAAACTACACTTAATTGTTCACCTCTTTATTGGCAAGTCTATATTACCTTTTTCAAACAGCTCAAAGTGCGAATAAATTCTCATTTTGAGTCATTTGAAACAGATATGCGTTCCTCCCAACTTTGATTATTTTACAGCTGTCATTGAATCTATATCTTTCATATTGATGATACATCGCTATATATTTTCAATGACAGTTATACATTTATCAAAGGTTGGCTGTACTTTCTTATTTAAATTATTGCTGCTCTAAATTATCACACTGCCACCAATGTTTTGCTAACTCATGGGCCGTAACTTGATGTGCACATGCTCAAATAATGCACGTTTCAACAACCCGCTTCAATTAGTGTTTGAGTAATGAGTTACACAACACCTCGAGACGAATAAACACTATCACAACATATGAATAGACAGACATACTGACAGACAGACGAAAGTAGGGATGGACAGACAAAACAATTCAGCCCTTTAATGGGATCAACCTGTTGATGTGAATAAAACTATTACTATAATTTACGGGACAAAAGAGATTATAATTTACGGGACACTTTCGTGACTGTATGTGTGGCTTTGTAAATGCCTATTTGAAAGGAGACATACTTGACTATATTTGTATGTAGATCGGGCAATAGGAATAAATGCTATGAAGTGAATGTTTGCTCTTTTTGTAGAAGAAATACCAAGTAAACATTTTCGTGAGTTAACAAAAATAAAAGTAAATATGGTAGTGAAAAAAAATCTGAAAAAATTCTACAAATAATTGCCATTAATATATTGCCAATCTTGTTTTTATTTGACCATTTATTATTTCTAAACAGATTTGTATTATACTGGCATAATTTAAACTTACTTTAGGTTTGAAAAACTGTATAGAAATAATTTGATATTGGCATCCTCATCTACGGGACAATTTAATCTAAGCTACGAGTCCGAACTTTCATGTGGAATATTTAAACAATGCTAAAATTTATGTCATTCAAACCTCGATAATTCGGTATTCAAATCATAATTATGAAATAATATGTATACAAATTCAAGGAGGCAATCCTGTAAGCTATTTCTGCAAAATGTCAAACAACTCACCGCTTTCTTAGGGAATTGTGTAGACGAATTATGTAGCAAAATGACATCCTCCATGAATTATTTACATGTGATTGTGGTTTAAGTATTGAATTAGACGTAGCTGAGGGGCATGACACTCGGGAATGATGGAAGGGGCAACTGCAGAAAGATAATTTTCTCGTAAATTAGGCCTCGTAGATTAGGATTTTTTCTTTTGTGCTGTATTTGATTGGCCAGCAAAAAATTGTATGCTTTCACAAAGTACTTTTCATTAAAATTTGATAAACAATAGGTTATTTGGTACACAAAATTGGCAAAACAAACATAAAATAGTGTTTCATGGGGAAACGAATATGCATATTGGCGATGACTCGTAGATTAGAAAACTTTCCGAAGTGTAATTTAGAAACTTGGCCTCTGAATCTTTTTTCCAAAGATGAATTTGGTAGAAATCTTTTTTCATACACATGATATACATTATTAAAGGGTGAATGAATAAGGCATTGCAGAATTATCGTGCAGTATGTGATATTCTATTTACCGTTATAGTTTAGCCTCGTAGATTAGGTCAGGTTTGGCGACATTGCATTAGCATGTCAGTGTATTTTAATGTTTGGTTGCTTTAGCAACGTTTTGTCTCCGTGAAAAACATCCATTGATAATGAATAAATGCAGGGGTTTAAATCGGGCATGATTACATTCTACACTATATTATGGGTACAATAAAAACTAAAAATGTCCATGGCGACATGCAAATTCCGCCACCCCTTGCAGATTTAAAGGCCTGGAAAACCATTTAGAACAACATTTTATACCGTAAAAATGTTTATGAAATAATCCTAATATAGTGAAAAATTGAGAAAAACAATGACACGACGTTAATTGCTTTTAATTGGCGAAATATCAGTTGACTTATATCGGCGACATTTATTGTCCATTTTTTTGAGAACGGGTCTAAAAACAAATGATAAATTTGTTATATCTGTAATTATTTCTTAGGCTCAAGTGTTTTAATTGCAGCCATATCATGAAGTAACCCTTCCAGGTATTGCTGGAATGGTCGGCCCGGAAAACTAAACAGAGGGAGAGATGCAAAACTGAACACATGGTTCCACATGCAAAAGTTTCATTATCCAAATTTTGTATAATTTGTAGTTCAGTAAAACGAGACGCTCACCTTCCACTGCAATAAATACAAACACGAGAAACACATGTTCAGTTGTGAATATTTGACTTTATATCCATATTTCAAACTGGTTAAACGTGAAACTGTTGCATGAATGTGTTGAAATATCAATGACCCACAGTAAATGCTAATTGATCATTGACTAATCTCAGAGGTATCAAACGCATACCTTGAGCATTTCGAACCCTTAAGACCGATGATAAATGTTTGTTTGATTTTTCATACCTTGATATGTGACCATAATAGTATCTATTGCACAGCTTGACAATAAAATCATTATGGCACATTCTTCAACTACAGTAAAGTAGCTTGTTTTATAAGTCAGTTGTGTATTTTCTCACAATTATAACACACCCTAATCAAGTTTAAATCCTGTGAGACCACGAATATAATCTAATTTCTATTTTGAGCTCGTTTTTTAATAACATCCGTGAAACTGGTAATATGAATATCCTTGGAATAAGATTAAAACAAATCCGACTAAAGAAATACCAGGCTTGATATCTCACTTCCCACACTAAGTCACACAAGGGTCTCTTCTACCAGAATTCCAGTTTCTATTTCTAAAACAAATATATCAAGATAACTATAACGGACTGCTAATAGCATAACGCCTACAATTTAAACATGTTTATGGTGCGTTTTGTTTAATGTTGTTTCCAGCTTTTCCTTTCCGGTTAATTTATTCCAGATCAACAGTTATTTGCCCTTGAAGTTGATAAAACGCCGTATTTTACAGTGTGCTGTTATACCCTTATTTATACACAACGTCTTACCGTATTTACACAAGTGTATTATACGTGTATATATCTGTATTATACGTGTATATATGTATTATACGTGTATATATGTGTATTATACGTGTATATATGTGTATTATACGTGTATATATGTGTATTATACGTGTAGATATGTGTATTATACTCATAGTTGATTGATTCTCGCCCAAGAAGTAAACACTGATAAGCCCTGACTTATCAACATGTTGTTAAGAAATGAATGACGTGCTTCCGGTGTTCATGAGGTTATGCAACGCATAGCTTTACGAGCAAAGTTAGTGAAGCCCGAAGGGCTTCACGTGAATCTTTGCTCGTAAAGCTATGCGTTGCATAACCTCATGAACACCGGGATCACGTCATTTATTTCTTATATTTATATTCCATTGTATTTCTTATATTTTAACGGATTTTTTAAAAAATATTATATACCGGTCACGTAATAGCCGCTATCCAGGTCGTTGCCAGGTTCGTTGTAGTAGGATCTCTATATATGGTATGAAAAATAGTCCCAAACACATATTATAAATATAGAATGAATACAAGATTTTAATCAGTAAATTGTCCAGCTATGTTTAAAGAAAAGATTATCGAGATATTTCAAATCATATATATTTACTAAATGTTGGTATTAAAGCATCTTCTTAAATGTAGGTCGCGGTGTCGAAGCCAATTTACTCACCCGCTATGCTTGATCGAAAGCGGGTCACAACGTTGGATTTTATTCTCGGATTTTTCTTTGTTAACGGTAAGGACATTGACTTATTTATGCTTCACTCATTACTTGATAATATATTTTGATACGCCACGGCTGTTAAAGCTGGCAATATTATGTATTCAAGCGATAATTCTCAATAAGAAGATGCCACATTTCAAATTTTCTCCGCTTACACAGCGGAATTCAGAACCGACTCAAACCGGTATTGAAATGAACGTTCATGGGAAAATGCAACTTTCTTTTTAGAATAAGGTTATATAAGGACGTTGCAGGGCGAATGTAAATATTACTATATGTAACCCTTTGCCTTATGTAAGCGCATTATGACGCATCTGCAAACAGAGTAGATCCAGATCAGACGGCTCCTATAGGAGCCGTCTGATCAGGGTCTGCTCTTTTTGTTTATGGTGTAATATAGATCCGATTCTACAGCTTCTGTCTGAGGCAAAATGTCCTGTGTTCATATGCCATTATAAAAAATAATCTTATACATATATTCATGACGTCATTATTTCTTATATGAATATACAACAGGGAAAGGATTCAACTTTAGCACATTTGCTTTTTCATATGCAGTCATAGTATTATTTTCATAATCATATTCTTGTGACAGGTAAAACTTCGCCTTTAAAACTTTGCCGTTATACGCACGTATAACATATTAAGAAACTATCGTTTAAAAATATGCATTAAATCTCATTTAACAATGTGTTTTTATATCATTTACCCATTCCTGCTAAGCATTTTCAAACATTCACCTGTCAAAATATGTTTTATCGCAATTTACTATGAAGGGACTTAACAAAACACGGAGCGGTATATCATTCTAAGACTCGTTATCTGTTTAAATTGAGTCGTTGGATGCATGTTCTTGGCTAATTAGTTCCAACAGGTTGAAGAGTTTGATCTAAAAGTATGAAGTATGAGGTTTTTAGTACAGCTAATGTATTATTCGTACAGGTAGTGTATTGTTAGTACAACTAGTGTATTGTTAGTACAGCTAGTGTGTTGTAGTACAGCTATTGTATTGTTATACAACTGGTGTAGTATTAGTACATCTAATGTATTATTAGTACAGCTAGTGTATTGTTAGTTTAGCTAGTGTATTATTAGTACAGCTAGTGTATGGTTGGTAACACTGGTGTGTTATTAGTTTATGAGGTTTTTAGTACAGCTAATATTTATTAGTACAGCTAGTGTATTGTTAGTAAAGCTATTGTAGTGTTAGTACAAATAGTGTATTACTAGTACAGTTAATGTTTTATTAGTAGTTAGTGTATTATTAGTACAGCTAATGTATGGTTGGTACAATTGGTGTATTATTAGTACAGCTAGTGTATTATTAGTGCAGCTAGTGTAATGTTAGTTTAGCTAGTGTATTATTAGTACAGATAGTGTATTGTTAGTACAACTAGTGTATTATTAGTGCAGCTAGTGTAATGTTAGTTTAGCTAGTGTATTATTAGTACAGGTAGTGTATTATTAGTACAGGTAGTGTATTGTTAGTACAGCTAGTGTATTATTAGTACATAAATTGTATTGTTAGTACAGCTAGTGTATTATTGGTACAGGTATTGTATTGTTAGTAGAGCTATTGTATTATTAGTACAGCTAGTGTATTGTTAGTACAGCTAGTGTATTATTAGTACAGCTAGTGTATTATTAGTACATCTAGTGTATTATTAGTACAGCTAGTGCATTATTAGTACAGATAGTTTCTTATCAGTACAGCTAATGTATTATTAGTACAGCTAATGTATTATTAGTACAGGTAATGTATTGTTAGTACAGCTAGTGTATTATTGGTACATATATTGTATTGTTAGTAGAGCTATTGTATTATTAGTACAGCTAGTGTATTTTTAGTACAGATAGTGTATTAGTAGTACAGCTAGTGTATTATTAGTACAGGTAGTGTATTATTAGTACATTTAGTGTATTTTAGTTTATCTAGTGTATTGATACAGCTGGTGTATTATCAGTACAACTAATGTATTATTAGTACAGGTAGTGTATTGTCAGTACAGCTAATGTATTGTTAGTAAAGCTAGTGTATTATTAGCACAGCTAGTATATTATAAATACAGCTAATGTATTGTTAGTATAGCTATTGTCTTGTTAGCACAGCTTTTGTATTGTTAGTACAGCTAGTGTATTATTAGTACAGCTAGTGTATTGGTAGTACAGTTAGTAAATTATTAGTACAGTTAGTGTATTGTTAGTACAGGTCATGTATTGTTAGTACAGCTAGTGTATTATCAGTACAGCTAGTGTATTGTTAGTACAGCTAGTGCATTATTAGTGCAGCTAGTGAATTGTTAGTACAACTAGTGTATTATTAGTACATCTATTATATTGTCACTACAGCAAGCGCATTATTAGTACAACTTGCCTTTTAACACTTCTCTTGTTGAATTTTAAAATACATTTCTCCTTCTTTACCCCTTTACCCATGCCCTGTTGTATAATTACATCGTATATCTTCACTGTATAAAAGTATTTCGCTGTGAAATCACTGCTGTGGAGTGCACTGGTGGCACAATCAACTTGTAAATAGTGCAGACCCTGATGAGACAACTCCTGCAGGAGCTGTCTCATCTGGGTCTTCACTATTTACAGGTAGGTATATTGACGTGAATAGCAAGCGAAGGGTTAACAGGAGCGATACGCAAAGAGTACAACCTGTCCTAAGATGCTATTCATTTATTGAACACAGGATTCTTAAAATGTAGGTGGTTGCTTAATGCAGGACAACAGTTATGCGTAAAGCTCCTATAGGAGCTTTTTGCATTACATTTGATCTGCATTAAGCTACTACCTGTCTTACAGACCCATAATTAGACCTCTTTTTGGTGTCTGCTTACTTAAGGCAGATTTTACTGTGTACTATTTACCTCGTTATCGCCTTTGTTCATGGCCAGTTTACAACGTATCATTAATTACATGATCACTGACTCCGATAACACTTCATTTGAAAACGTTGATTGAAAACACACTCCTTAGAACTTGCAAAACATATGAGGCATATTTCATCATTTAATAACGTTAGTGAAACAGTGTGTTTCCTCTCTTTTATAATAGGATCTCTGCTGTCAGTTGCAGTAGTAACTTAAATTTCATCAGAAGACAAAATGTATCATGGGAGAGAGGGTGTGTAATTATTATGGGTTTATTTCATAGCACATTCAGTCTCTAAGATATCGCCACATTAGTGGTAAAAGGTCGTATCTGACATTTTTTCAGAAAACGACTTTTTTTCATTTTTCAAATCTAATTTATCTGTAGCAACTTCTGTTACAATATCTAACTTATATTCAAGATACTTTTTGAGATATTGATAAAAAATCAAAGGTCGTATCTGCAAATATGAAAAATACTTCGTGGTAAAAGTCGTATTTGATGTAAAGTTCGTGGTAAAAGGTCGCATCTGCCAAATACGACCTTTTTCTTCTAATGAATTTATTAAAAATCCTTACAGTTTAGAATGAAAAGGTCATATATGACAGATAAGACCTTATACCTCTAAATGGTTTTGCATAATGTAATATACGCAACCTTGTCATCAATCTTGTAATTAGAGAACTGTGTGTGTGTTGATGTCTGTTTTTGTTGGATTATCGCTGAAGTACTTATTTATGAAGGCTCTGTTTTGATAACGCTAGATTGGTGTTCCAACAATGCTTTTATCGGTCATTTAGCAAAACAGAGTGGTTCATAACTGGTCATGAATAAAAGTATGAACCCTTTCCCTGTTCTATGTTTATTTCATTTTTCAGTACTCACTGCATATTCATGGCCAAAATAGTTATAATGAAATATGGAAGGTGGAACATTGTAGCCATTTTAGAATGTAAAGACACCGATCTTTCAGATTCTATTAGCAAACAGTGTAGACCCTAATCAAATGGCTCCTCTAGGAGCCGTCTGATCTGGATCTACTCTGTGTGCAAATGCGTGACAACACGTCTATATGAGGGAAAGGGTTAAGAACTCGAAATTGCCATTTCTTTCGTTTCAAATTTAAGAAAGAGGAGCTAAGAAAGTCAATTGGTAACTATTATGACCACTATACTTGCCCTTTGTGACACTTGGAAGTTGAAACACGAGAACGAATAAAAGTGTTTTTTAAAGAAGTGACCAAATTTTGACAAAGTGGACACTGGAAGGCAAGTATTGCTGATGCTTGCCTTTAGCAGTTTACTAGCAATTTATTCTTGTTTGATTTCGACCCTAGTAATCAGTGTTAAACCGTCTGGTTGGGAAGAGGGCAGTTCCTATGAATTTGTTGAGCGGGTATACATTGCAATTCGACAGGGTGAGCATTATGATGCAGATACACCTGTTACAAATGTGTCCCTACAAACTGATACCTCAAATCCGCAGACGACAAATGCATCATGCTCTGACTTTAACCAAGCAACGCCTCATAAACGATCCAATTAGGAGAGCCCGAAAAAGAAACTCTCAAGTCGAAAAGGTAAACGAAATGAAACTATGTGGAAAGCATCAGCGCATAAACGACAGAGATGCCAATGCAAGTCATATTTATCAAAGACTGGTAAATCGGTCAAGGAAAGAAGACTTAGTGTACAATATCAAGACTGCGAGCGTTGTAGATTCAGATGTTGCACTAGAGTTAGTGAGTCAAACAGGCAGAAGATATTTTACATGTATTATGCGCTTCCAACCTATGAACTGCAGCGATGTTTTATTTGTAACTTCGAAAAAAAACCTAGCAAGTAGAAAGGGAAAAGAAAACTGGATAGACACGCTGGACACGTTGGATAGAAAACACCAAGGTGTGTTTCAAGGTAGAGGATGAGCGGTCCCGTCGACAAAAATAAGCAGTGACAGAGTAGACCTAGTATGCGAGCATGTCAACAGAATGGACTCGCATTACACGAGGAAAGAGACAGAAAAACAATACCTGTATCATGACTTGAATATTAAAAAAGATATACACCCGATATACAGACTGGTGTAAATCAAAAGGCCATACACCAGTTAAGCAAACGATGTACAGAAAAATATTCTGTGAGAAATTCAGCTTATCTTTTTTCAAGCCTCAAACGACCAATGTTCCTTGTGTGCCAAGTATGAGAGGCATAGGAAAGCCGGAACTGTCACAGATACGATAAAGGCAGACGTTGACAGTTGACGAGAGTCAGTTCATCACTACTGACACATTACAGAAAGTGTCAACACGCAATCAAGGTCATCCATAGGTTTGGCCCACTAAAGACTCGGACATGGAAATGTATTACCTATCTCGCCTTCCAATATTGAACCAAAAGAAGGCAGATTTGGTACACATTTTTTACTAGGAAACCATACCGCATTGTTTTTAGCATATACTTCGCAAATTTGTCACCTGACAAAAAAAATATGCGGTATACCAGAAAATTCAGAGTTTGAAGACATTGACAGTAATTAACGCACATTAGTTGACTCACAAAGTCTGCTTACGGTCTAGTTTAACCCTTTCCCTATTCTATGTTTATTCCAAATTTCAGTACCTACTGAATATTCATGGGAAAATGGTTATAAGGAAATATGGAAGGTAGAACATTGCAGTCGTTTTAGAAAGTAAAGAAACAGATCTTTTCAAATTCAATTAACAAACAGAACAGACCCTGATCAGACGGCTCCTGTAGGAGCGGTCTGACCTAGGTTTACTCTGTTTGCAAACGCGTGAAAACACGTTTATATGAGGGAAAGGGTTGAGCAAAAAAGAGTGATAGTTGTTGCTTTCAAACCATGTTTTGAGTTACATGTACATGTATTAAGGCACATGTTGGCTGTCAAAAATAGTAGACTAATAATTGTTATATATTTTTTAACAGTGTTTTGTGTGACTATACCCTTCTGACAATCTCATTACACAATGATAATAATTCAGACATTTTGTCTCAGTCAGGCATTATAGAATGCATAATCTGGTTCAATCAAAGATCAATAATTTGTTTGAACAGGTAGGTTTTTGAATTATTATTGTTGATACGGTACTGATAGTTCTGAAATCATCATCATCCCTCATGATCATGTCATCTCATCATTCATTGGCCGTAAAGCCAAACTCGCACACCCAAAATCGGCTAAAATTCACAATAATGTTTTTACATTTGTATAACAAATGCATATTCCGTTTTGAATACAGCATTTATTTTGAATTTAGACTATATCATGTATTCTTTGGCTGTGTGAATGGGCATAATTGTTTTCTTTTAAAACAATTTGGTTGACACTTTATATCAATGTATTAGGCTGCAAGTAAATTTCAAGATCCGTTGTATATCTGAATCCATTATTTAAATACAAATGCCACACAGAGATTTAGAATAACACAGGAACCGGGACATAATTCAATATTTTTCATAAGTATTGTTTATTTCTGACATATCAGTGAAAACTTAAAAGTATCCGGTTCAGTTTTGCTTAGAAAAGACTTTTATATGCTATTTATTTACATTCATTTGACATTAAATTGTAATGGAAAAAGGTCGTATTTGCCAAATACGTCCTTTTACAAACTACAAATCGATGAAATCGTTGAATTGTGTTTGTGGTAAAAGGCCGTATTTGACAGATAAGACCTTTTCATTTTTCAATATCATGAAAAGATGTATGTGGTAAAAGGTCGTATCTGCAAATTTAATTATAATTAATGACGTAGTCAATTTTTGGTGTTGAAAGTATTATCAATATCGAGTTTTCAACATTACACACTAATAGTTAAAATGTCATTTGTGTGACTTTCATCCCTGATTTTTCATAAGCAACCAAACCTTTAAACTCAATTTTCTCGAAAGTTTGAAAACTGCACATACGACCTTTTACCACTAACGTGGCGATATTGTTCTGTTTGTACCTTATTCTCCTACCTAAGCTAGAACTGAAACATCAATACTGTCTCTATTGTGATCTGCAAATAAATCTGCCAACTCTCAGTTTCGCGCTCTGTCTGTCTGTCTATTTGTTTGTCTGTTGTCTTTCTTCCCTCTCTCTGTGTGCCCGTCTCGCACTTTCTCTGTGTCTTTGCCCCTGTCTATGTGTGTCTGTCTGTTTTTTCTCTCTCTCTCACTCACTCAAAATTACTATATAACTACTATATAACCAACTCACGTCCTTGTTTGAAGCAAATTCTCAAATTTGTGCATGAGGAGTGGGGCATACAATTCCGATATTTTCAGTGTTTGATAGTGTAAAAAATACAAAGTCCCGTAACTCTTGTTCAAATGGTAGCACTGGTATTTCCCTTCTGTACGACCATATTCATATCAGAGTTATTACCTTCTGAAAGTCTGAAATAATTGCTCTCAGTTGAGTATGAGGAGTGGGACACACCTCATTATTCCGCTGTATCTTATACCGTGAATACAATTTCAAAGTCCCGTAACTCTGGTAACTTCGGCAAAGCAAAAATGCCCTTGTTCACGACCATCTCTCACATTAGGGTTGTTCATCTGTGAAAGCTTGCAACAATGCCTCCCAATGATGTATGAGGAGTAGGGCACACATGGTTTTTTACTATGACTTTGGTGTGGGGGCATACACATTAAGATTATTAGTTTAAGTCAGATTTTGCCGTGACACGTATCTTTACATAATCGACTCACATCTTTTCACAAACTGTGTTCCTGTAATCGCAAACTAACCATAGCATTATAAAACTAAAACCTCGATTCTAGTAGTACAGAACAGTTAAAAGCAACACTGACAGCTACCATAAATAATGTACATGCACGCTAGAGGGAACATATCAAATGCAACAAGCAATTATTATCAAGCAATCCATCGCCCCACCCCACCGGAGACTGCTCTTGGCTTTTCTATACCACCAGACACATTTCTTGAGAAAAACGTTTAACCCTTTCGGTGCCAGCAATGTCGTCTGCTGGGCACAGTTTCGTTTATTTTTAGTGTAAGTGTGTGCATTTCTTCCATTTTCTTTATAAAACAGTAAACAGAGTGTCGAACAGTTTGGATCCTGATGAGACGCCGAGTTACTCGGCGTCTCATCTGGATCCAAACTGTTTGCATGTGATATCATAAACCCGTCATTGTGGCACGGAAGGGGTTAATAAAACTGAGGTCAAAGTCAGGGTCAAGGTTTTTAGAGACACCGAAGTTGTATATGACACTCTGTCTTCCAAAGATGCATCAACATAAAAAAATGTGCAATCCTAACGGCTTGAAGGGCTTGAGCTTATATCATTAGTACAAACTCTAGATACACTTTTTACTAAATTTGAGATCACGGTCACGATCAAGTGTACAGTGGCACCAAACATATGTGACACAGTCCGCCGTTGGGGTACTAAGAAACCGTGTAAATATGTAAGTGTATGCATCTAGTCTTCACATTTATCTTGGTCATTGATATGGCAACCTCACACACTTTCTCTATTTTATGCCTTTACAAAATGAAGAGACCGCGGAGAGCCTGATTAACCCTTTCCTCCATAAATACGCCTTTCTACGCCTCTGTAATAACCGCTTCTTGAAACCATTGTGATAAATAGAGCATTTGCTCCCATAGGAGCGAATGCTCTATTTATCGCAATGGTTTCAAAATACAAAATTCTAATTTTTTACTTTTCTCTAGTAAATGCTCCGTTTGGGTAGATTCATTCAGCGAGGTTGGGTCTGAAAATAACCTATGGAGGAAAGGGTTATGGTCTGCTCTGATTTTTGTATCACATCATATAATTATGTGATTCTAGTTTTTGTCATGATTAAAAACTTTTGTTGATAGGATCATTATTAACCCTTCGCTTGCTATTCACGTCAATATACCTACCTGTAAATAGTGAAGACCCAGATGAGACAGCTCCTGCAGGAGCTGTCTCATCAGGGTCTGCACTATTTACAAGTTGATTGTGCAACCAGTGCACTCCACAGCAGTTATTTCACAGCGAAATACTTGTACACAGTGAATATATATGTAATTATACAACAGCACATTGGTAAAGAAGGATAAATGTATTTTAAAATTCAGCAAGAGAAGGGTTAATATTGAGTTAATAGACATTCATGATATCTTTATTTCATGCTGTTTATACTCATGGAATAAATTAAATGTTTACTAGTAGGCCTGAAAAACACTTTCTCTATTTACATGCGACATGTAAACTTTTGAGATATATATTTATCTACATATTGCCCAGTCTGTCTGCTTACATCTGGGTGAATCTAAAGTATAATTCAAATGTTGATACAAATCGATCATTTTCAACTACGAATTGAGTGTCAATCCAGACAGACGTTCATTAGCCAGCCAGCGTATTGACGCTACACGCTGCCTTTGGGAAAAGAAGAATATGGAAAAATCTCTTAGAACGTCTGTTCCGATAAGACAAACTGTACATAACATCAAGGGCAGAGTGATGGCATTATAGCAAGACTTAATTTCACGAGTTCCTTAGATTACCTGGGTCCATGCTTATAAAACTTTTGGTTGAGTCTGAGTTCGTTCTCAAGTTATTGATTGGTCAGATTTGGACCAATCAAAAGCTTGAGAACTCAAATCTGACCAATCAAAAGCTTGAGAACGAACTCAGCCTCAACTAAAAAGCTTTATAAGCATGGACCCAGAATGCTATACCCTGTTCAATTCAATTCAATTTCAATTCAAAATCTTTATTTCGGCTAATCTTTACAGATCATAGCCCTATACTGGGCGGTTATGTTAATGAGAAGAACATGAAATAATACATACAGATATAGTCAAATCAAATTTTCATTTCAAATCATCCATGTGATAAGATCAATCGTTTACATTAACGTTTGTTTTATGTATATGTGTTTGTGTTTACTACGAGAAGTCTCCCGACTATATACCGTCCGCTCTGTCTCGAGCGATCACGGAGAGCCCGTGCATATACCCGGGTGACCAGAGCTGTCGGCAAGTCATGCGCGGAGCAATGTATGATATTGATGTTTTGATCATGTTTATAATTTATGTGGAATTTACTAATTCTGTTGGATAGTCGCTTCTGGAATACGTCTCATCAAATCAGGTAGGCGTTTAGATAATTATTGTGCATTTCTATTCTATTTTTGTACTATAACTTAAAATTATGTAAATCCCGTCTGGACCATTCCCAAAAAATGGTCCGAACAGGGTCTACACAATTTGTATTCTATGTACGGCATTTAGCTCAGCTCTATGTGTGAATTAATAACTTATTTACATAATAATACATTTAAACTGCTCAGTAATCAAATAGTGTAGCTCCTGATCAATCTGCCCAACAAGCAGCAGACTGCTATATTGCTCATAATTTGTTAATAGTAAAATTATGTAAATCCCGTCCGGACCATTCCCAAAGAATGGTCCGAACAGGGTCTACACAATTTTCAACTACATTTAAATTACAATGGTTACACAATCTAGCATTTCTTTCTATATTTCTATATCTACCTTCTTCTACTTCCAGATTATGTGATGAACATCTAAGTCTAGTTAAGGCGATTCTATGTTTGTCATTTAAAACAACATTTAGATATTTTTCAGTCATAAAATGTGCTTTAAAGGTTATATATGTGTCAAGTTTTGAAGAGTCATGCAACTCAGAAAACCATTTTTGTAGAAACTGATCTCTAATTCTATCGCTAATGATATTCACCTGGACGTTAGTTACTGACTGATTTCTCCATATGTATGCAAAACCTAAATCGGAAAGTAATGTTTTAACTTGATATATCCAAGAAGCCCTATTTGTTACATTTCCATCATTATTAAGTTGACTGCGATATATTTTGTATAGAAACGAGTTACCGGAGTTAATAATTTTAGCCCAATATTTTACAATGTTAATTTTTCTCAAGACACCAAATGGGAATCTGGCAACTTCTCCGTATACAGCATTATTTGTTGTTTGTGTCTTAACTCCCAACACTTGTTTTAAAAATTTAAGATGTACTTTTTCAATATCTGGAGCATTATGGAATCCCCATAATTCTGAACCATAATTGAGTATTGGTGATACCATAGTATCAAATAATTTGATTTTTTCTGATATTGCCATTGGCATAACATCAAACAATGAATTTAAGGAATATAGTGATTTCATTGCTTGCTGGGACAGGGTTTTTTGAGTTTGGTAAAAATTACCATTTGAAGACAACGTGACTCCCAGATAATTAAATTTATCTACATTCTTTAACTTTTGTCCATTTAGATATATATTAAGAAGTTCTTTTCTAGAACCCGATTTAAATGTCATAACAAATGTCTTCTGAATATTTACTTCTATGCCCCACTTACCACAATACTGATGTAACTGGTCTACTAGTTTCTGTAGTCCAGCAACTGAATATGAAAATAAAACGGTATCATCTGCAAAGAGTAAAAGATATATCTGGAGTTCCTCTAATGTTATAGTATCTATTGAGTTGTCGCTAAGAGAAGATGCCATATCATTTATAAAAATTAAAAATAACAAAGGTGATAACGGTTCGCCTTGCTTAACTCCCATATGACTGTTAAAGAAACTACTCAGTGTACCATTAACTTTAACACATGACTTTACCCGTTCATACATTGTGATTAACATTTTAATTATTTTAGTTGAGCATCCACAATTAATTAATTTCAACCATATTCCATCTCTATAAACCTTATCGAACGCTTTTCTAAAGTCAATAAACGAACAATATAGTTTCTTTTTTTCTTGTTTTATTATTTTATTTATTAAAGTATGTAGGATAAATACGCAATCTACCGTGCTCCTATTTCCCTGAATCCAAATTGACACTCGCTTAAAACATTTTCCTTTTCGGCCCAAGATCGTAATCTGTTATTTAAGACAAGGGAGAATACTTTAGAGAATATACTAGTAAGAGTTATCCCCCTGTAGTTGTTCACATCATTTTTATTTCCTTTTTTTGGAACTGGTACGATGACACCATTTGTCCAACTCTCTGGGTATAAACTATTTACAAACATATGGTTAAAAAGATCGCATAATATAGGCGACAGTATTTCCACGCCTTCAATAAATATCTCGGGCAATAACAAATCATAGCCGGGGCTTTTTCTCCGTTTAAGAGAAAGTATTGCCTTATTAATTTCTTCACATGTAAAATTCTTATCTAGTTCGTCAACGCTTATAGATTTCGGTAGATCAGTCTCGAGCTGCTGTGCAACATCATCGTCAGAAAATATATCATCAGAAGAGAAGAGGGATTTGAAATGTTCAAAGAATTGTTCTGAAGTTAAATTGTGATCAATTCTCGGACTTTTTCTAATTTTTCTAATTTCGTTCCAAAATTGCTTAGGGTTATTTCGTGGAAGGTCATGCAGCTTGATTTTACGCTTATGTTGGTATTTATACTTAGCTTGTCTCTTTACTTTACGGTATTTTTTTCTCCTGTCAATTAACAACGCACGGGACTTTTCAGTAGTATGCCTACGGTATGTATTGTTCGCCTGCCGTAATTGTGCACGGGATAATGCACACTCTTTATCAAACCAAGGCGAGTGAGATATATTGGTTTTTGACCTACATGTATTATTATTACCTGTATCTGTCGTATGTGACGATCTATGTACATGAGTCGTTATAGAATACAATTTATCTGTAAAGGTTTTTATTCCCTCATCAAAATTGAAATTCAATGTCATAATATCGTTTGCAATGGTCCTTAACTCATTTGATTTATCAAAAAGCACGTTTTTAAATTGATCATTGCATGATTCGTCCCATTTAAGCCTCGACGTATTTGTATTCTTATGCACTGTGGGGCGTTCACAATGTACGTGGAAGTTAACTTGAATTGGTTTATGCTGAGAAAATGTATATAAATCATGTACAATAAAGTTTTCAATTAATGAAAACAATGCATGTGACATAATGACATAATCAATCAGACTTTTGCCGTTATTTGATATATATGTAAAATCGCCAACCCCTGCATCATCTCCGTATCTACCATTAGCTATTTTTAAATCAGTACACTGACATAAATCTAACAGTTTATTGCCCGATGAGTTACATATTTTGTCCATTGATGCCCGTTCGGGTATTTCAGTATTTATATTGGCTTCATCATTTGGATCAACAGTGTTTATGTACTTTTCAAATATTTCAACATTTTCTAGGAAGTCATTATTACAACCACACCTGGAAATTAGATCTTCTATTGGTGATATCTTACCAAATTTGGAATATTTCTGTATGCCTTGTTCGATTAGTTCAAAAAATCCCGTTTCATGCATATTGAAATATATAGCACTACTTGGGGGTATATAGGTGAAACATGCATAAATGTCGTTTTCTAGTTGAAAAAAACTTTTACAAAGTTTCACCCATAGAACACCTGAATCATGTTTTTCAACACACTCTATACCAGGAGCAATTTCATTCTTAAAGAACAAACATATTCCACCATGTCCCCTTTTTAAACGGCTTATTAAACTTTCAGGCCTAGGTATGTCAATGCACTTATAACCTGGTAGTATGTTATCAAATTCACTTTCAGATTTCTGCCAAGTTTCAGAAAAAAATACTATGTCAAAGTTTGCAACTATGTTAATAAATCTAGATCATCAGAGCAATATCTCAGCCCTTCAATGTTCCATGACCCTATAGATAAGACACATTCTTCTCCGCGGTCCTACGCTACATCATCAGCCGTGATCAGTTTATCATCGATGTACAGTTTATCTTGCACCATCACTGCACGTTTGCCCTCAAGTTTTGCCTTCTTCATCAGTGGGTATAATGCCTTTCGTCTCTCCTGGACAACTTGTGGGTACTGGTCAAAGACGGAGTAGGGAGCATCCTTAAGATTCACATTTTTCAATGCATCTTTTACCTTCATTTTAGAACCCGTGTTACCAAATTTCACTACTATAGCTCTAGTTTTCCCATGGATTCTTTTACCTAGACGATGTGCTCTATCAATCATTACACTTTGGCTTGCATCCGAAATTTTCAGAACATTTTCACAAAAATCATGTACAAGTTTCGCACAATCCTCCCTACTTGCTGCTTTTGCATATGTCATTGTCTCATTTGCTTGGTTTTTGGTAATCAGACCCGGTATCAGGAATTGTTTGCTGGCCTTCGGGGATTATGTAAATATCATATTGTCACGCATGGAACGGCATTTGAGATCAATAACCTCTTCATTTAAGTTAACATTCACTGACTTCAACTCTTTATTGACATTTTGTAGAGTTTTCATTTCATCTTTTAACTTACCAATGCTATTTGTGTTTTTCTCAACGCCTGTTTTAATCGTATCATGCTCTACTGATATATACATTTGGCTCTCTTCGATATCTGCTAGCTTTTTCATGGTCTCATCAATCGATTTCTTATGCTCATTCATCGAAGTCTCCAGTTTGCTAAGGCGTATTAAAATGCTTTGTTGTTGCCCCTCAATAACATCAAGTTTGGCTACCTTCGACTCAATGGATTCGATTTTGGACACTTTAGACATAATAATATCAAGCTTGGTGGAGAAATCGGAATAAAAGTTTGTTTGTTGACTGCTTTGTGGTGATATAGGATTCTGAATAAATTGTTGTGACCCAGGATATGGCGAATATGGATACTGGAAAGTGTTACTGGGTGGGGTCCCGGTTGTCGGACCCTGATTTTGAACAAACTGACCTTGATAAAGTTGGTTGGAACCATTTCCACTTTGGTTTTGACTCTGGTTTTGATTCGCTGGTCGTTTAGGTTCTGATTGTTGATTTGTCGGTGAGTCTTTACCTTTTTTACGTTTTCTTTGTTTTGGCGGCATCAAGATCGTCAAAGGGTTTTCACATTCACACTGTCAAATAGCAAGTTCTCACCATTTTTCACCATTCTGCTTTTAGTTCTCCACTTCTTATCTTCATTTACTAGATCTAAATATATAAATAACCACTTCTTTCGGCAATAAATTACTAAAATTTTACACTTTGTTTACCAGTTTAAAAAACACGACCGCCATATTTTCGACGCATGCGCTATGTTATACGAATTAACTCTTAACCCAATGAGTATTCATGTAAGAAAAAGTGACACCATGCATTCCAATCAACTAAAGTTTGATAATGGCACTACTAACCGCAGTTATTTTAATCATGACAAAACCGTAGAATCAGACATATATTTTGCCATAAGTAAAAAGAACATACCATCGCCAAACAGCTCCAAATAGAAGCCATCTGATCAGGGTCTACTCTGTTTTCAAATGCATAAAAAGATGTATTTATGGAGTAATGGGTTAAAAAGAATCGAACCAGTACCAGTTAACCAATTCCCTCATATTGACGACTCTGTAAAAGTCACTTTGAGAAACCATTGTGACAAATAGAGCGTTAATTTGCTCCAATGGGAGCAAATGCTCTATTTATCACAATAGTTTCAAACTACAAAATTCTAAAAAATTCCTTTTCTGCAGTTAACGCCCCTTTTCGGTAGATTTATTCAGGAGGTTGTATCTAAAATAGCCTATGAGGTAATGGGTTAAACAATCAATATTTACCATTATTAAGACTTGCTTTCTATTTTACACTGACCAAACATCTTATGTTTTTCTTCTTGTGTGTAATATTGGCTACCAAATGTTATGTACTTTAGGGGATCCGATGCATAAATCTTGTTTCATTGAATAACATCACGCTTTGCTGATAATATAATGAACAAAACTATGATATAGTAGAACCTGTCCTAAGCGGTCATCAATTTATTGAACACAGCATTGTTAATACTTTTAATAAGGCTTAAGGTATTTAGACGATATTTGAACTTGGGACTCCTTATTCTGAAACTCGGCGTCTCATCAGGATCCAAACTGTTTGACACCCTGATTGCATTTGGTAGAAAAATTGATTATAACTTGACTTTTTTGAAATGTAGTAGGTGAACAATTCTGTAAAAATAATTTGCTCGGCAGGCTAAAGGTTAAATATTGACCATTACTACTTGAATTTGCTCCAAGATAATTTTGGTAATATACAAGAAAGTCAGTTCTACAAAAAGGGACTACTGTTCAAGTCGGTTTGAGTATCACCGGGCAATATTTACTCGATGTAATAGTGTTATTTCAAGCTTCATAATACTTGTATAATTGAAACGACACAGAACAGCTAAATGAGAACGGAAAATTATAAGTACATTTTGAACTGGTTATTTAGTAATTTTAAATGTTCCACAGTCACCTATTGTCTCCAGAAGTACAATTGTATCATCATATGATATAAATACAAAGAACTCCAAGAAACCAGATTTTCCATTATTTGCCACACGAACCCTAGCCTGACAGTTTCATTATTTCATAGAGGCGTTGTACTGACTGGTATTTTTCAAGAATATTCCCATATCTTCCAACGTCATTTCCAAGTTATTGGCTTCGAGTCATTTTCGGAATAAAATTTGAAATATGAAATCTTTACTAACATTGTAATATCTCCCTCATATAGGAAGTGCTGGTCATGATCCTTTAGTTTGTCATTGAGAATTTCACAATTATACCCATTTGACACAGTCATTGACAAATACCACTTGCTATGATTGATGATGTTACAGAATATTTAGAACGGAAGCTTGCAGCTGGAGTTATACAAAATCTAATCCACCATGGGCTTCTAATATTGTATTAGCTATTAGGAAGAAAAATGGAAAATAAATTAAGAGTGTGCGTTGACTGTAGAGTTGTGATCAAGAGAACCATAAAGTATGTCAGTGCCCTTCTGAGAATGGCGGAATTTTTTGACTGTTTACACAATGCTAAATGCTTCAGTGTAATTAATGTGAAAAGTAGGTACATATATCACCAAACTCATAAAAATGAATATGTAAAAAAATGGTCTTAGGAATGCCCATTGAAGTGGGGCTCTTAGAAATGTTAGTTTTCTTAAGACCAACTTGAACTGATAGGAAACATTGTCAGTAAAGAAGGGGATAGGGACTGATCCAGGTACGTCAGAAAATAATGTAAAATATTGGCCGAAACCAACACATTAAGATTAATTAAGATCTTGTTTTTGTAACATTTTCAGGATGTTACAGAAGATTTAATAAAACAATTCTACTGTTAACAGACTCTTGATTGATCATGCACCACTATCTTTATCAAAGAAGAGAATTATTACCAAAATATTTGGAAGCATTAGACAACTTTCAAAAACATCAAAGTTATTTTAACAAAACGACATGTATCAGCTTACCCAGACTTTCCTTCGCCCTTCCATGTATATATAATATACTTGCTTGTACAATGGCATAAGGGACTGTTTTATATCAAACTTAGAAATATCAGGAGAGAGTGATTGCATATGCCAGTATAAAAGTACAAATATGAGTCATGCAGGAAACACTACATACAAAACCAACAGCCACCCGAACAGCACCACAACAAGAAAACGGTCAATGTACATAGCTACCAAAACACAAAGAGACACACAAAGACAAAACAAACAAACAATAGGGGGAAGATGGAAGTACCGCCTTGGAACGGCCAGTGACGCTAGTCACTGGGGGGGGGGGCTTAAACCGGTTATGGGGCTCCAAATTAGAGAGGGGGTATGTTTATTTACACTGTTTGTCTTTTAGGGTGGGGTGAAATAAGTATGCGGTTAAGCGCTCCTAGACCATGTAAACGGAAATCAGCGGAGAAGTGTATTAGTTCAAAAGTACAAAAATGAGGCATGCAGGAAATACCACATACAGAACAAACACTCGCCCGAACAGCAACACAAGGAAACAGCAAATGTACATGGGTAGAAAAAACAACAAGAGACGCACAAAGACAAAACAAACATACAATAGGAGGAAGATGGAAGTACCGCCTTGGAACGGTCAGTGACAAAAGTCACCGGGGGTTTAAACCGGTTTATGGGCGCCCAACCTCACCCTTATTCCATCCCCATCCTAAAAGACAAACAGTGTAAATAAACGTATCCCCTCTCCGACTAATCTACAACAACCGCGACAGCAAATACAGTGGTAAAGTGCATGTATAACAAAAAAACATTTAATTGAACATACTGTATCCACCTATCGCTAGTGTACTCAATGATTGAGCTGCAAACAGAGTAACTGTAGAAAAGTAATAAAGGGTACGACAAAAATGAAATAGTACAGATATCCGACGTTCTCCTTCCATTTCTGGATTTAAGAGGTCGCCTTCATAGAGTACTAAACCTTTCTTGTCGGCGTACATGCAAAGAGGCCAGCGTGATTGCCAACTGTAAAAGGGTTCACAACCAAACATGCAGTATGTTGTAATAATACAGGATCATATAAACTTGTATAAATAAAAAGAGAAAGGTGACGTCACTGAAAATGATTCTGACGATGAGTATAACATTCTAACATTGTGGGGACGCCTCCTGGTTAGATGATTTAGTAGAGTTGCTAGTCAGTGATGACCAAGAGATCATAGATGGCAGTGTAAATGGTACCATAGACACCATAAATGGTTTTACTGAATCAAATGATAATACATGTAAAGCATCAGAAGAAATATTTGCGAACAATCTTTCAAACGAACGGGTTGCACCTGAAGGGACAAGACCATCTCCAAAACCACCCCTAGAAGATCAAAGAGATACTGAACCATCTTATTTAGTAGACTAACATTGTTCTACTGTACAGAAATTACCACATACCAGGAGTGAGACCCTTGATGCTCTGTTGATTTCTGATGGGTTAAACTGGATTGATGTAAATAATGAAACTAGAATTTTAAAAGCAGTCATGGAATGATTTTCTTATATAACTTAACGCATTACCCCTTAGTGACGCATTTTTACGCTTCCATAAAATTCACATTTAGAAACCATTGTGACAAATAGAGCTTCTGCTCCACAGGAGCAAATGGTCTATTTATCACAATGGTTTCGAGACAACACAATTATATATACAGTGCTCCCTCTCTACAACGACACCCTTTGGGATACGAAGATTGTATGTGTCGTTCAGAGGGAGTTGTTATAGGGAGGGACAATCAAACATAATTAGCTTGTTTGCAGATCCCCAGATAAGGTGTATTTCGATAACTAAAATCGTTATGCCTCCTATATCAAACCCTATGTTGTGACAAAGTGACGATTCTAAAGAGTGATCACAACATATGGTTTGATGGAGGCATAAATAAAATACGATGGAAAAAGGTTGTTTCTGGAGCCTTGTTGTTTCGGAAACAGTGACATGCGTTGTTGTAAGGAGGGAACCGTTATTGAGAGGGTCGTTGTAGGGAGGGAGCACTGTAGTTAATGCTCATTTTCGGTATATTTATTCAAATAAGTTTGGTCTAAAATTAGCCTAGGAGAGAATGAGTTAAACAGTTATCGATGATCTGGGTTGCAACATTAGGTAATATCTGTATTATTGTATTTAAATTGGATTTCGAGGCCATGTTTGTTGTCCCAATGTGACAGATATGAACAATGATATTTTGAAACAGCTGTTTTCCTCTGGAAAGATAGCTATTTGATAAAGTGTCAGTGCAAACAACTTTGAGTTGTCTACAATGTAGATATGACTGTTAAAATGCATCCAGTAATAGTACCAGTGTTGATGCATGTAAGATAGAGAATGATGTTGTTTTAAACACATTGAACTAGTCATTTTGAATATATATTTAGAAGTTGATTTCGCCATGTGACGTTGGTATTCGGATCACTAATTGGATGGAATTTGCAGCAATATGTACATGTAAAACGTGTTTTCATAAACAACACATTTTTTGCGGGGGATATGATTTCTTTATAAAATTTACCGAGAGTGACATTTCGCAAAACATCCGTCTGACCAACGTTTTTGAAAACGAAATCTCTCATTAAACCAGTGGATAGAAAGTAATAAGCTATAGATTTTACATGGAGTAAATTCATGGCATAGCAACGAAAAGGGAAAACGTTAACGATATTCTACTTTCAAACATTTCGTCCTATTTCAGTAAACGGTTTGAGAAATGATGCAATGATGAATCTCTATCAGAAAGCGTTCCCATTAAGAGACCTAAACCAAACTTGTTCAGATCATATTGCGTAAACCATGCCTATCTGGGGATGGAGAAAGAGAATTTTCTATATGTGGCTATACACGAAAAATAACCATCACTGATGGCTATTATTTATTAACAATGGGACAAATATTCCCCTTAACACAATACATCACATGGACTACTGTCGCCTCAGGTAAACATCATGATGTCGTCTTTATATAAATATGGTCAAAACGACTAAATAGCAGCAAGTTCTATAAAGTACAAAACCTAAATGCTTATATTTGTTTATCTGTCTTAAAATAAGTATCCAATTCAATGACTTTTAATAAACACTTTAAAGGTAAATACCTACTGAATATCTCTTAAAGGTTAGTTTGAGTTAAAGAAATTATGTATAAAATGCTAGGGACCTTATGTTAAAATATCCCCGTTAACACAATAAAAGTACAAAATGAGTCATGCAGGAAACACCACATACAGAACAAACAGATCTCTTGCACTACATGTATTTAATACAACAAACAAATCACTTGCACTATTTAACATTGTAATTATACACCAAAACAGAATTATAGGAGCCAACATGTCGGTCTGTTGGTTTTTCGTTCGGTCTGGTCTTGTCCAGGTTAATCTCAGAAATTATATTCGGCCTACAAGGAAACTGTATGGCGAGGTTTGATCATTAATGGGAGGTGCACTTATCGTTGTAACAGTTTGGTTTGATAATTGTTCAGACTAAGAATCTCACAGCATGTATGTGTGGGTGTGACTAAAATAAAAAGGGGAATAACTCCAAACATATTGATACTAGAGTTATGATCCTTGTGCATGACACGTTTTCTCCTCATACTTGTTCCATATGTGAAGTTTCAAAATAATTGAATTAGTAGATTAAGAGTTATTGTCCAGACAAGAAAAAATGATGCTAGAGTTACGGCCGTTGCGTATGACACTTCCTTTCATCATGCTTGTTCCATGTGTTGAATTTTAACTACTACTCATGAACAGACTCAATTAAACCGATTCTGCAGTTTTCTCTTTTGGCATTGCTACTTTTGTTTTCGAAGGATCACCCACTTTCAGAATATATGTACTTCAAAATCAGCAGGTGTAAAGTGCTTGTGTGGCGGCCGTAAACAGTCGCCCGCACTTCATTCTTAGTGTTGTTATATTTTCTGGTCCTTCGGGATCACTAGTTTTGATGGTATAAGTTTTGAACATTGAATACTGCTTAATGGAAAAGTAGTAAAGTCAAGCAGGCAAAGCCACATGCAAGACGCAACCACCACCAAAACACTGAAGCTAGAGTAGTGTTGCACTTTTAATAACTGCTCATGAACAGACTCAATAAAACCGAGTCTGTAGTTTTCTTTCCTGGCATTGCTACTCTTGTATTCGAAGGATCATCCTTTTTCGGAATATATTTCTCTTATCATGCTTGTTCCATATGTGAAGTTTAAAATCAATTGAACCAGTAAATAAAGAGTTATTGTCCGGACAAGAAAAAGGAGAATAACTCGAAAAAATTGATTCTAGAGTTATGGCCCTTGTGCATGACACTTTCTCTCACCATGTTTGTTCCATGTGAAGTTATAATGAATTTGGCCTATCCTTGTACGAGATATGACCCGGACAAGAATCGTGACGGACGGACGGACTCGAGCAAACCGGTAACCAATGGGGAAAAATAATTTAGTATGAACGAAGCATCATCGACGTTGTTTATAAGTTATATTGCATTTAAAACGAGAGTTTTGGACAAAATGTAACGTGAAATATAGCAAATTGTAAGGCGACTTAGACAGGAAGAAACATTTTCTGTGTAAATATTCATACTAAATACAAATTACAGAACCACAGACAATAAAATTAAAGATATTGCGATATTCGCATCACGTACTCAGTTTCCATATGGATATATAAATCATTAGCAAATGTTCTTCCTGTCCCAGTCATTCGATGATGCAACTTTGGGGGATAAATTGCGTAAGTATTACGTATTATCATACTTCGATTATATATATTGTGTTATATTTATTGCAGAGCACCTGAAAACAACGGTCCTAGGTGAAGTGTGTTCGTGAAATTACATCCTACACTATAGGAAAATCATGCATCTCGGAAACACTAATTTGCACGGCAATCATTCCTGGTTATATCTTGTGTTATGACTTTTGAATAGCAACATATTCAACAGACTGCACTTCAGTCAAAACACTTTTTAACCATTTCCCCATGAATCAATATTAATTATATCCTTACTGTATTAAGCGTGTCATAACTGGCAATAGCAAACAGTTTTGATCTAGATGAGACTTGTAGTAGCCCGGCTTATCAGGATCCACGCTGTTTGACACACAAGGTCGGTAGTTTCCAATCCTTAACCCTTCACTTCATGCATGTTCATGTAAGAAAAAATGACACCGTGGATATTAGTTAGATTACCTTTAACAACAGCTAATGAAAACAAGTTGTTTGGCTATGGCAGAAACTGTAGAATCAGATCTATATTATTGCATAAGCAAACAACGCAAACATGTAGGGGCCGTCTGGTATGGGTCTACTTTGTTTTCAACGGCGTAGAAAGAAAGGCGTATTGATAAGGGTAAATGTATAGCGTAATCTATGACGTAATCTATGACGTATTAAAGGGTAAAAATTGCAAGAAATGGAGTTATAGCAGACATCATGTTGTAGTATGATAAAGTTAACCCATTACCTCATAGGCTATTTATATATCAAACTCTTCAAACTATATTATTTTAGAAAGATAAACAGCAGATCGTAATTAGAAAATTCCTACAGGGGTTTCTGATATTGGTCTACTTTGTTTGCAAAGGTGTCTACATGTTTAATTATGACGAACATACGAAGACTACCACAACTACAGAACCAATATATTAGATAGATAGCTGGATAAATTTACCAACAAATTGAAGAATGAAAGACAATTGAATAACGAAATAGTCACAGTGCTATCATAGAAAGAATAATTATTAGGACATTATTTATTAGATGTTCATTCCCTGGATAGCAGGGATTTCTTAACATCTGATCTAAAGTCAGACATTGTTTAGAAACTCTTGCAGACAGTTGCAAATAATTCAATGAAATACTTCCATGGTATGCAAATGTCTTTTGTCCAAATCGTTTAACTGCAGGAAAGGAATATTTGCTAGTATTTTAATAACATATTTGAATACTAATGTATCAACCTAAGTACTGCCTAGTACTCTTTCGCAAACAGAAAATGTTCTGTCTATTTTAACGAAGATGTTTCCTCATTCTCCTTAAACGCGACATGCATATGTAATAGCTGTTTTCTTCTCTTCGTTTATGCAGAATATATAGTTCACAACATTGCAGATTTATGAGACATTACAATATATTATAAGAAATTGTTGGCAATACTTTTGGAGAGTTTCAATTCTCATGAGTCTATACATGGTTATATATCATACAAGAACGCCAGATAAAATATATAAAAGCGTACATATATGTCACTATAAATCTCAAGGCGAACGGAGAAATTAGTTTAACACTGTCAGAATATAAAGTATTTCTTTTACTTCCTGAATCACACAACGACGTAATGTTGTGTTATACATTAAATAGTCGTCAATATTGTAGTAATTCCACGTTTCTGATATTAGAGGAGGTTACATCTAACATCATATGAGAATTTATGAAAACTATAAATAAATAATTACCATGTGTTTTACGAAGTAGTACATAATCATTGGAAGCAGCAATTTAATAGTCTGAACAATGGAAGAAATTACTAGGTCCATATAAACCAGACAGTGCTTATTTTAGGAAGCGGCCTTGTATTATGTGTCTTGATTAATATTCCCGAAGCTTTGTTTCTCTGTAGAATCAATATACAATACCTAGTAAAACATATTTAGTTATGATACACGTGCTTATGGGATAGGAACAGATAATTCTTAAAAATACATGTGTATGATTATCTTTCTATGTTATATGGTTTGGTTGGTCGTATTATCTCTAAAATCCAAACTCTCGCGGCCCACACTCTAAACCCCACCCTCTCGAGGGCCCACACTCTAAACCCCACCCTCTCGCGGGCTCACATTCTAAACCCCACCCTATCGAGGGCTCACATACTAAACCCCACCCTCTCGAGGGCCCACACTCTAAACCCCACCCTCTCGAGGGCCCACATTCTAAACCCCACCCTATCGAGGGCTCACATACTAAACCCCACCCTCTCGAGGGTCCACACTCTAAACCCCACCCTCTCGAGGGCCCACACTCTAAACCCCACCCTATCGAGGGCTCACATACTAAACCCCACCCTCTCGAGGGTCCACACTCTAAACCCCACCCTCTCGAGGACCCACACTCTAAACCCCACCCTCTCGAGGCCTCACAACTTTAACACTCACTGTGCAGAAAAAATATGTCTGCCAAAACTCTGTTATGTTGCATATATTTCTTGAAGCTGATTCGTACAAGCATTTGAGAAAGTGGTGATTTAACGTAAAACAGCTTGGATTCTGATGAGATGCCGAGTTATACATGTGGATCCAAGCTGTATACAAATTCCAGCCAGAGTCCATGCTTATAAAACTTTTAGTTGAGTCTGAGTACGTTCTCAAGCTTTTGATTGGTCAGATTTGAGCCTTTGGCTCAATTCTGACCAATCAAAAGCTTGAGAACTCAAATCTGACCAATCAAAAGCTTGAGAACGAAACTCAGACTCAACTAAAAGCTTTATAAGCATGGACCCAGGTAGCGCTAGGCGTGATAAAGGTTAAGGTCGTAACGACCAGAGGTCTGGCTCATTATACTTTAAAACTTTTAAAAGCAATATTTGTAAACACAATGAAAACAGGTAGGTACGAGAGAGAGATGGGTGTTCAGATATTTGAATGGTAAGTCTAGCTCGATCATTCAGTACAGCCCTTGTATAGTACGTGTCACATTAGAGCGTATTGCACGAACGTATGCGAGCGTATGAGAAAAAAAATCTCACACGCTTGCATACGCAGATAAACGCTAGTGGTAGGTTAGGAATATGTCGTATACATTTCAAGAACGCTGCCATACGTCGGTGTTTGTTCTCATATGCAGAGGCCGAAAATAATTTCTGAACATGTTTAAAATGTTCAGTGTATACGAGCGTATGAATTATACGTCGCATATACGCTCATCATAAGCTAGGCATACGTTGACTATGCTAGAGTGTCGGTAAATCTACATTACTTACAGGCCAGGTACGCTTCAAATATGGTGGTCTGAAGGCGACCGGTAAAGGTATCATATGGATAGGACATCTGTAACGTAATTGTAACGTATGCCTGATGAATGACTAATGCATTTCTGGTGAGTGACTGACGTATGTTAAACCTTTCACCCGTGTATTTGCCCGCGTATTGAAACGCATTTATATAGGGTCCCATTTCTACATCTTCATCAGTTCTAGATAGAACTCAGGAAATAAATAAAAGGATGGCGGTAGCTCCTTTCCAACACCAGAGTGCTTTGATGAATTTAGCAATTCACTAAATTCAAGAAAATCTCCATGTATGCATCTTGAAGTCTAGTTCGGAAATAAATGATCTGAGAAAGTCTATGGACGCTCGGGGTTACGTTATTCATACCCTACTCATGCGCCACATTTCTGCGAGTCCCTTGTGTTATGCGATTCCATCCTCCTGCAGATGCATAGTGGTACGCGATTCCACTCGTTTTGCAGTTGCATTGTGGCATTAATTTCCACTTTTCTAACACAAATTGTTCTACATATCGAAGGTTGTGAGGTCTCCTTGTTGTAACATCCCTACTTACAACATCCCATGTATGCTTAAGCGGATTGGGATAGGGAGCAAGACAAACAGAGCAGCAGGTTAACTATGTGCGAAGAGTTGATGCAAGATTCAAGATTGAGCACCATGCCACGCTGAGTGCTACATCCAGCGTGACATGATGCGCCATCTTGCATCCGAAGATTAGTTTGTGTTGAAAACACACAGGGATTAAAACTCCATTTTGGCACCGTACACAATTTAAGTTGCCGTGTAGTATAAACATTTTCACAAGTTTTTTGGTGACAATCAGAAAGCGAACATGGTTTAGATGCCATCCGCTGCATGTCCAGACCGCCACGGGGTTGCACATAATACTTGTCTTTCAACTGGCGTATAGAAACACAAGCGAGCATATGTCCCAATGTATCAATAAGTACATTACCAACTATATTATCACAGTGCATTGAGTACTCAGCCAGGGTCTATAATACCTACATTTTGCTCTAAGGCATCCGACAATTGTACACAAATATATAAAAGTACATTCCCCAATAAAAACACAAAAACACACAACAACAATCATAAAAACCGCAATTGGATGCTAGTGACAGAAGCCCCTCACAATAGAAAGTCGAGATAGGTAGCTAATTAGCGATTTTTCCTTTCTCAGTACCATTATGTATAAGTACATATAAACCCATGCATAAGCTATAAAATAACCCTTTCAATGCTAATATAGTTTTTGATACTTGAAAAAGGTCAAGCTCCCCGTAAATATTTGGAAATAGGTTTGAATATATTACAAAAAGAGTAACTTAACACAGAGAGCATTGACCCCGATAAAAGGGCTGCTCTAGGACACTGGGTCTACACTGTTTTATAAAGATCACTAGTGACTCGTGTCCCGCACTGCAAGGATTGTGTTCGGGTGCCATGCACTTTTGTGTGTGCCGCTCTCTGTAGGCCTGTTTTACCCACTTTTAATCACTATAAACAACAAAAGTATCACACATAACGCTGTGTTTCATAGTGTTGTCCTTCTATCTTGGCTACCATTGTTGCCATTTGCTGTGTAGGTATTTAAGGCATGCTTTGTACTCGTACAAATTACATCGTACAATGACTGAACATACTTGTAATACTATTGTAGTCTATATGTTTAACTTGTATAAACAATGAACTCCGAAAATCATAGGCAACATGTCTTGATTTTGAACAATCGTGATGTTTGTCATTGGAAAATATTATGCACTTATACGTCAATGTTTACTGCACTAAATTATTAATTATATTAATGTTTTTCTGCAATTTTCTCTTTTCGCATTGCTACTCTTACTTTCGAAGGATCTCCAACTTTCAGAATATATTTAATAAAAGTACAAAAATGAGTCATGCAGGAAACACCACATACAGAACAAACACTCGCCCGAACAGCAACACAAGGAAACAGCAAATGTACATAGGTAGAAAAAACAACAAGAGACGCACAAAGACAAAACAAACATACAATAGGAGGAAGATGGAAGTACCGCCTTGGAACGGTCAGTGACAAAAGTCACCGGGGGTTTAAACCGGTTTATGGGCGCCCAACCTCACCCTTATTCCATCCCCATCCTAAAAGACAAACAGTGTAAATAAACGTATCCCCTCTCCGACTAATCTACAACAACCGCGACAGCAAATACAGTGGTAAAGTGCATGTATAACAAAAACATTTAATAAAACTAATCCTGATGTACATTATTTGAATGATAACGCATTTGTTGCCGCTGTCAGTATCTTTGTGACTTTTGAAAGTTAGGGTTATGTGTGTTATGTATGTTTGCATCGATGGTTTCCGTCACACGAACAGTATTTCAGTGAACTTCACCCTGCATTAAGCAGCCACCTGCCTAAAAGTATCTAAATTCTTCTCTACTAGAATTCCGGTTTAGAGAGGTTTCACTGTATATTGCTAACGAGGTTTTCACTTATTATAAGTGGTTCTTGATACATTCCCGATACAGTTTGCTTTAAAACACTAGACATGTTGGTGAGTCTGTCCATACAGATAGTAATATCTAAAACATTTAACGTGAAATTTACAAGACAGTAAAATTAACAAAACGTCGCAGATGACGTCGTTCAAATGTTAGAATGTCTCAAAATTATCAAACCAGTTTGTATATCCACACTCCTGGTCACTCTTACACACACGCTGACAAAAGTATTACAAATTAAACTTCAGTAGTTTTTTTGCTTTCTTTCCAGTAAAACAGTTATATCTTAAGAATCCCCGTGTATTTATTTCCATCTCTTTGTAATATTGGTGTAGAAATAGTGGTGCATACTACGTCACTAAACTTTTCTTACGTCACTTATTTTACAATTTCGCAGTTTTACGGTTTATTTGAATATTGTGTTTTAGTGAAGGTGGAATAAGCGTGAGGTTGGGTACCACCAAACCTGGGTCCATGCTTATAAAGCCTTTTAGTTGAGTCTGAGATCGTTCTCAAGCTTTTGATTGGTCAGATTTCAGTTCTCAAGCTTTTGATTGGTCAGATTTGAGCCAAAGGCTCAAATTTGGCTCAAATCTGACCAATTAAAAACTTGAGAACGATCTCAGACTCAACTAAAAGTTTTATAAGCATGGACCCAGGTTGAAGTCCACAGCAGCCGTTTTATACAATGACCTTTTCACCTTATGGTGTACTTTGTTTTTATATGGTAAATGTAATTATGTCTTTTTGTGCGTTTCGTCGCGTTTTGTATTGTAATTGTTTTGTTTCCTGTTTAATGATGTTTGGGTGCTCTTTTGTATGTGTCGCTGCCTGTAGGACTATTGTCTCCAATTAAACCTTTATTTCCTATCTACAATGTACTTCAGAAAATATCAATACATTAGTGTTAAATAAAACGGCTGCTATGTCGTAGAGAAACAAATTGTAGCTATTAGATTAGGGATTATATTATGCATGAGATTTTAACGAGTTTGTCGATATGAGGGGCATATGAAGAAATAGTAATCTGTGTTTGCAATGTCGCCAAAAGGACAGAGAGGTAAATCAACCATATTATCTTAAAATGGGATGAGCTGCAATTAGTTTGCAGCCGTGTATGGTATAAGGAATATTGCTTCATAAATTATGGTTTGGTTTTACGACGCTGTCATTGTGCTGTCGGTGTTGGGCAGGCAAGGAAAAAGCAATTCTATGTGTATATGTGTGATATATTTGTGTATGAGCGCACTTCATATGCTGTGAATATGTGTTTGTAAAGTTCCTTTATGTTAAACATCCCTTGACACTACGTTATCTATGCAATATCGCAGTGTTCTAAAATCCAAACCATCCTATTAACCTTTAGGATGCTATGGGCGGATAAGTGTATACCTATGCAAACAGTTTGGGCCCAGTAACTCGGCGTCTCATCAGGATCCAAACTGTTTGACACCCTGGTTGCATTTTGGTAGACAAATTGATTAAAGCCTGCGTTTTGAAAGTGTAGTAGGTGAAAAATTCTGTAAAAATAATTTGTTCAGCAGGTTAAAGGTTAATTATCGCAGCGCCCGAAACTCTGCCAACCCGATGTATACGTTCAAGGTTTGTGACCTGATGTCTTCTCATACTCTGGCGTAAATATACCGTAACATCTTGTCCTTCGTTTTCGATGAATTTGGCTTAGGTTTGGTTTCACGGCGCTGTTTATTAACGGCGCTGTCGGGCGGGGATACCTTTATTTACATGATTTGTTAAGTTAGGGTGACTTTGAGATATATGCGAGGTTATGACGTCCGTGAACCGGTTGAAACTCCCAGTGGTGGTTTTGCCACTGACCGTTCCAAGGCGATACTCTCTTTGTCATCCTTTCTTTTATGTTTTTTTGGTGTGTGTGCGGTTGTGTATTGCTTTCTTTCGGTGTTTTGGTGGTGTTGCGTTTTGTGTCTTTTCCAGCTTGACTTTACTACCTTTTCATTTATATGCTGTTGGTAAGGGACTGGCAAGGAAACGTTTTGTGAAGTCGTGTATATATGTTTGAGCACCGGTTTATTCGTGCTTCTTTGGAATTTAGTGTGTAATAATCAGGATAGATTGATTGAAGTTCAGACTATTCTTAAAGGAAGAAACTGATTTAAAAATACTTGTGTTTGGGAACAATGCATTCCGAGCGATTGCTGTTGATGGAAGATAAGACCCGTTGTAAAGCTGTGTGCATCAGAAAGACACATGGATGCCACTAGAATTTATAAGAAGCGAAGGGTTAATTAAGTTTTGAAAATCGAATACCGCTAAAACCGGTGAGTGGGTGTGTGAGCAGTGATGTACTTTATATAACTGCTCATGAACTTAAAAAAGACCGAGTCTGCAAGTTTATAATTTCACATTGCTACTTTTTACTTTAAAAAGAATCCCCTTTTTCGCACTAGGTGGGAACTCGGTGAATATATAATAATATTGTCATATGAGTAATGCTGGTTTATACTGTTTTAGCATGATTAATTCTGATTTGCATCGTAAATTTCTTATTTAAGCTATTCTTACCATTGTTTCCCTGTTATGGTAAAATTTAGAAGAATTGATTTTGTCATGTAATCGCAAAATTATCGCAAGCAAGCAATAAAATGCCAAGTTTTAGATTTTTATTACAAGTATCAGTGACAATATTCTAGAAACTGTTTTGTCAAGTCTGGTAATTCTACTACCGTTGTGACCATTTAACGGTAGTTTTTTAACATATGAGCGTTGCCAAATCTACCATTTAATCATTAATATAAAACATTATTAGAAGCACTATCTATATTGAATCATCATAGAAGTAAAGATTAATGAATACAATGTAAATATGCCTAAAGGGTATACATGTATCAGAAAATACTAGAAATGATGTTTGTTTCTTGATAGCTTCTGCTATTGCAGATGTATTTTCTTATTCAGATAAATTGCTTATACTGAACACACCCTGCATCTGACTACAGATAGTTTCCTTCCTAACATGTATCTACCTACAATAAAATCCATCTAAACCGGAACTCTAGTTGAGAAAACATACGTACTTTTTGGAAGGTGTCTGCTTAATGCAGGGCTCCTATAGAAGATGTCTGCATGACTGTCACCCTGTATTAATCTGCCATCTATCTCCAGGTTCGATATTCTACTAAATTTAGCGTACGGTTTAGAGGGGTTTTACTGTACATACTGTCTAATAGTGGCATGTTCAAAATTCACAAATGCCCTGCAGCTCTTTGAATATACATGTATATATACATGTAAAATGCCAAGAAAGTGTTTATCGTGAAGTTTATATTTGTGAAGGGATTATCTGCTTCGTCTGAAATTACGCTAATGACTGAAAATAGATATGCGGGAAGGATTCAATTGGTGCGAATACTACACGGCAATCTTTCTGTGTATCCTGTCCTCCAGGTGGCTATGTTGACTTTGTATGCTGCTTTACTTCAATGGATGGTGTGACGCCATCCCTGTGTTCAATTATGACTCTCTTTTCGCATTGCTGTTTTTGCTTTCGAATGATCTCATCTTATCAGAATTTATAAGGCAGAACAAATACTCATTAGGTCTGGATATTAAAATAAATAAATGCATGTATGCGATTATAATATCCATACCTTGGCGTATATTGCTGCGTATGACATGGCAACCTTATTTCCGGCGCTATCTGTGCTACGTCCTTTCGTTATAAGTTAACCTTATTCTGCTATCCACTAGCTTAGCCGCCTTGGGTCCTGATGATTCGCTAAGCCATTCTCACTAGGATCCGCACTGACTCAACTAAAAAGCTTTATAAGCATGTACCCAGATGCAAATGTGAGCAGACATGTTTTCATTGCAGCGAGATAAGGGTTCGCACTAATGCAACAATTCATAACACATATTCAATCAAGATACCGAGGAAATAAGCTAACACTACAAAGGTACAAAAATGAGTCATGCAGGAAACACCACATACAGAACAAACAGTCGCCCGAACAGCAACACAAGGAAACAGCAAATGTACATAACTATAAAAACAACAAGAGACGCACAAAGACAAAACAAACACACAATAGGGGGAAGATGGAAGTACCGCCTTGGAACGGTCAGTGACAAAAGTCACTGGGGGGTTAAACCGGTTTATGGGCGCCCAACCTCGCACTTATTCCATCCCCACCCTAAAAGACAAACAGTGTAAATAAACGTATCCCCTCTCCGACTAATCTACAACACCCGCGACAGCAAATGCAGTGGTAAAGTGCATGTATAACAAAAACATTTAAGTGAACAAACTGTATCCACCTATCGCTAGTGTACTCAATGATTGAGCTGCAAACAGAGTAACTGTAGAAAAGTAATAAAGGGTACGACAAAAACGAAATAGTACAGATATCCGACGTTCTCCTTCCATTTCTGGATTTAAGAGGTCGCCTTCATAGAGTACTAAACCTTTCTTGTCGGCGTACATGCAAAAAGGCCAACGTGATTGCCAACTGTAAAAGGGTTGACAACCAAACATGCAGTATGTTGTAGTACTACAGGATCATATCCCTTTTTAATGAATTTTTTAACATATTTGATGAACAAAGTGAGAAGATGGGTATGTCCAATAATTTTACGAATTTTGTAAATTACATCACCATAAAATTCAGGATGTGAAACACCGTGTCGCAGAAGCTCCTTGAGATTAGATTGGTACTTGCCAATAAGCGAGAGATTTCGATAGTAAAATTTAGAAAAAGTTTTTCTTAATTTATGGTATCTATATCCTTGCTTAAGCAGTTTTTCAGTTAAAATGAGATTTCGACTGTTGAAATCGTCAATAGATGAACAAGCTCTAGCAAAACGAATAAGTTGAGATATATAAACCCCGTAAGATGGAGCATGGGGAACATTCCCGTCAAGATGAGGAAAATTAACAATATTAAAATCAAAATCATCTCTTTTGTCATATATTTTAGAAGAGATCATTCCATTATCAATTTTAAGGTCGAGATCAAGAAACGCTGCATAATTGTCGGACGGGTTAGCTTTATTCAATTTGAGTTCTTTAGGATAAATTGTAGGAATCAGAGCATCAAAGAAAGGGTTATCTAAGTTAAAAATATCATCCAAATATCTACAAGTTCCATTGAAGGCTTTTATAACATCTTGTGATTGAGGATTCAAACGCAACATGAAATCTCTCTCATAGCAGTACAAAAACAAATCTGCGACAGGTGGTGCACAATTCGTACCCATGGGAATACCAATTTCCTGACGGTATATAGCATTCCCATAACGTACAAATATGTTATCCAAAAGAAAGGTTAGTGATTCGCAAACTTCAGAGCAAGTCCAATTGGTGTAATATTTCATTTGCTCGTCAGTAGAGAAAGCTTTTTCAGCATTACATGCCAAGAATGATGTTTTTTCCGGGCAAATACTTTCTGGATTAAGTTAGTAAGCTTATCCTTAATTAAAATATGAGGAAGAGTTGTGTACAGAGTAGAAAAATCGTACGTGCTTACAGTGGAAGCAAGATACCTTTTGTTCTTAAGTTTGTTTAAGACTTCTGAAGAGTTCTTAATAGACCAGAAGAGATTTATTCCAGAATTTTCATAAGTCTTATCACAGTAGAACCTTACATGTTCCTTTACCTTCGTTAAACAAGAAGTCAAAAGTATAGACAATTTAGTAGTTGTACATGAACTAGAATTTGCAATGACACGCGCTTTATATGGTTTTTTATGTAGTTTTGGTAACCAATACATTGTAGGAAGTTTATGTTGTGTAATTTTAATATCGGTTCAAAGTTGTTCACACTTTTTGACATGGTCTGAAACGATGGTCTTTTCGTCAGTAGTAACTGAAATGTATGACTTGGTATTAATAATTTCCTGCTTGAAGACATCGATATAATGTAATCGTCAAATAATAATCACATTATTCGATGCCTTATCAGCAGGAACTGAAACGATGGTCTTTTCGTCAGTAGTAACTGAAATGTATGTAAAGTATCATGCTTGTATGCGTAAAGCGTTCCACATAAAACAGTAAAGAAAATCGTAAACTGCTTTAGAAATCATTAGCTTGCTTGTGTCCGTTTTCCGTATACCAGTATGGTAAATTATATGATAAGCGTGTTCATTTAAAAATTAACGAGGAACACACTGAATTATAACTTTACCGAATAGTTCAAGGTTGACTGGAATGTCGCACGAATTTCTGATAGTAAGAGGACTTGTGAACTTAATGTATCAACTGTGGATGTTTGCCTCTCATTTGAGACATAACATCTTGTGAACTATTACTTCAAGCGATTTTCAACATCGGTTTATATTTCGCCTCAGGTTTATTCTGATTTAAGTCAACACATCAGTATGGTAATTGTTTTCGTAACAAAGAGGACTGATCCGAGAAAGTAATTATCTTTGTTTTTCTTTTCTATTCCCTGAAATGTTAATGATTCGTTGCTGCCATTTTATATTCACACGATGGCTTAAAAAGAATATAAAACGGTTATTAACTGATTTTTCACGTTTGTGTTAAAACCCCAAAGTCCATAAAGATAACAAAATAATGCAAAAAACGATTCTTCATTAGTTTAAACCATTTATTCCCATTAATAAATTATTTAAAGAACAGTAATTAATAGCTTAAAAGAAATAGAACAGAAGACAGGCAGGAAACTTGGAAATGACACATGAAAGTGTACACCAGAAGCGAACATGAAATTCGGGCTCACACATACACACACGACCGTCATAGAACTGGTCATTATCTGTTCCTTACCGACATCATATTAAAGTTAATAGAAAACTAGCGAATTCGCTGATTTGATATTCTCGGCCAAACAAGCGCTGACCTCAGCATTTAACTGAGTTATTGTTCAAAGGGACAAAAGATTTTAGGCAAACCAAAATCCATAACGCTGGTGTTCCATTTTAAATGCGAGTGATACTTGCAGGGCCTCATTTCCTAATGGTACTAAACATTTACACAGTTTAATAGAACAATTCCAAACAGTGTCTGAGATATGGCTCCGGACAGTAAAAATCTTACATCTTTCGCAAACAAACCGCAATAACTCCAGTGTTTCAAAGTCAATATAAATGATACTTGCAGAGCCAAAACTCCTTACGCTATGTAACATTTATATAAAATTTAATACAAAAACATTCAAAAAGATATGGTTCCGGACAGACAAAAGTGTTACATTTTTCGCAAACAAATAACCATGACTCTAGTGTTCCAAAGTCAATATAAATGATACTTGACTTTACTACTTTTCCAATTACAGAGTAACATGAGCTTAAACATTTTCACAAAGTTTAGTAGACAATTCCAATCAGTTTTTGAGAAATGGCTCCGGACAGACAAACCGGTTACATTTGTTTTGCAAAGGGCCATACTTTATGTGTTCCAGGGTCAATAAAAATGATACTTGCAGAGCCGCATGCCACAAAGTGTCATAGAAAAACTACATTCAGTTTCTGAGAAATTGCTCCGGACACGCAAAACGTTACAGTTTTGGCAAACAAAGGACCGGTGTTCCAAGGGCAATGTGATTGTGGTTTGCAGGCTCACATTCTGTTGTAGTATTAAACATCAAAGTTTCAATGAAAATCTCAAAACCGTTTCTGTGATATCATTCCAGGACGCACGAATGGACACACGGACAACGCACAAACTAGTCCCACCCGCCTTCGGCGGGGGATAACAAATAAACACCACATATAGAACAAACAGCCGTCCGAATCGAGTCTACAATTTTCTCATGTCGCGTTGCTTCTTTCGCTTTCGAAGGACCTGCTTCTTTCAGAATTTACATTTTAATGTAAATATTACGTAACCAATTGCAAGTGACAATTTCCTTTTAAATCCCTTCAATCTGTGATTCGTTCACTACGTGCATTTATAAATTAATGAACATTTGTTAATGTGCCCGATTAAATGCTTTAAAGAAAAAACAATTGAATAGTACCAGCGTATAACCTTTATAATATTTCCAAGAAAGAAAATGTACATACATATACTTACTTATAGCTTTTGAACGAGATTAAGTTATTTATAAAATCTAGGGAATCACAGGTCAAGCACATAGGTTGTCGATGACGAGATCGAGATCTATAAATCCTAATAAGATAGATAGATTTATTTAGCATCTAAATTTGCATACAATTTACAATATATTAAAACATAAAATGACAGAGAAGCATTTTTAATCAGTTATATTGAAATATTACATTAGTGTAGATCCTTCGAAAGCAAACACAGCAATGCAGACTCGGTTTTATTGAGTCTGTTCATGAGTAGTAATTAAAACTTTAAATTGCAACACTGCTCACGTCCCATATCACCGACTTAAGCGGTATTCCATTTTTCAAAACTTAAAGCACTGAAATTGATGATCCTGAATGATCAGAATAGATAACAGCACTATGTCCAATGTAGGAAGACCAAGGCAAGCTACTCTCAAGAGATTTATGTCTGATGCAGGATGAGAAAGGCAAGCTACTCTCGGGAGATCTATGTATAATGCAGGAAGACCAATGCAAGCTATTCCCGAGGGATCAATGCCTAATGCATAAAGACCAAGACAAACTGCTCTCTCGAGACCCATGTCTAATGCAGGAAGACCACGTCAAGCTGCTCTCGATGGATCTATGTCTAATGCAGGACGCCCACTCGAGATATTTAAAAGTATGTTTTAGGTTAATGCAGAGTAAAAGGTATGCACATAGCTCTCAAGAGCATTAATTAAACATTCGACATAAATCTATATTTTGCATGTAGTAGCCCCATAATTATTCATCAAGTAGCCACCGTTTTATACATCAAGTAGCCACATGTTTGTTCAGTAAGTAGTCACACGTTTATACATGAAGACATATGTTTAATTATTCCTTAAGTAGCCAGATGTCTATTGATTAAGTAGCCACTAAGCAATCTCATATATTCATTAAGTAGCTACATGTTTATTCATTAAGTAGACACATGATTCATTAAGTTTTAACAATTGTAGCATATATTGGACTTGTCTTATCTTAGAAATGTAATGAAGTATAGTAGTAACAGTGGTAGAATTTGACTAGTCTCAGCTATGCAACGACACATTGTTGTGACATAAGCATTTACATGAGTTAAATAACCCATATCTATATATAATATCCAATTATCCATCAGTAGAATAACCCATATAGCTATCAATTAAATAACCAAGACACATATTAGTAAAAAACCTCAGTTTAATATGTATGTAAAATAACCTAGATCTCTATTAGTTTGTACAATAATCCAGATTTCTTTTAGCAAAAGAACCCAGCTATACAGTAAGTAAAATAACCTAGATATCTAATTTTAAGACAGTCCAGACATATTCTAGTAAATTAATCCAGGTATTTATTAGTAAAATAACCGTGATAGTTTTTAGTAAACTAATTAAAACACATATTAGTAAAACGATCATCAAGATATCTAACAACAAAATAACCAGATATGTGTTGGGTATTGGTCGGTCCATATAGCGTCCGGACATGACCGAACAATATCACACTTGTCGCAAATTGACCTTACTGAGCCAAATCCTTACAATTCTACAATCGGTGTTATAATATTCCCTGAAAAACAAGATAACTAGCTTAGTTGTTTTATTGTTGTTGACTAATTAAGGTAAGAAAATTCACAATTTTAAACATAAATGGCCAACGTAATATGTCACTTACATAAGATACTCTCCTTTTTACTAGCAGTGTGTAGTTTTCACATATACTGTTACTTTTTATTTGAAAACATCATGTAGATTTCAAGCATTATATGCTGTCAGTTATTATCAGCAGAAATTATTCAGATTTTAGATATTTTCTCTTACTTTTCTAGCAAGCATTATGTTGCTTTCATGTTTAAATGTTTTATGTTCCCTATTGTCAGTTCCGTTAAATGTTATGATCACCTGTATCTGATGTATCAATTCCTTTTTATCATATGTTTCTAATTAGAGGGTCATGCCTAATTGACATGTTGGGCAAGATATTCCGCTGTACAAGAACATATTTCAGATATCCGATATCATTTGCCGAACATTGGCGACACCTTTTGATAATATGCCATATATATCAATTAGTAATAGAATAATTCATATCTTTATAAGTAGGTAAAACTGCCAAGAAATCTACTGCAAAATAATTCATACATCTATTAATGAATTGTCCTATATAAAATAACACAGATATATATATGTAAATTAACACATATATCTATATGTAAAAGTACAAAATGAGTCATGCAGGAAACACCACATACAGAACAAACAGTCGCCCAAACAGCAACACAAGGAAACAGCAAATGTACATAACTATAAAAACATCAACAGACGCACAAAGACAAAAGACATGCAATAGGGGGAAGATGGAAGTACCGCATTGGAACGGTAAGTGACAAAAGTCACTGTGGGGGGGGGGTTTAACCGGTTTATGGGCGCCCAACCTCACACTTATTCCATCCCCACCCTAAAAGACAAACAGTATAAATAAACGTATCCCCTCTCCGACTAAACTAAAACAACCGCGATGACAAATACAGTGGTAAAGTGCATGTATAACGAACACATTTAAGTGAACAAACTGTATCCACCTAACGTTAGTGTACTCAATGATTGAGCTGCAAACAGAGTAACTGTAGAAAAGTAATAAAGGGTACGACAAAAACGAAATAGTACAGATATCCGACGTTCTCCTTCCGTTTCTGGATTTAAGAGGTCGCCTTCATAGAGTACTTAAACTTTTATCTGTCAGTCAAATAACCAAAATATCTATTAGTAAAATAACTCAAGATATCTATTAGTCTGTAGGATTAACAAGATATCGATAAGTGTGTAGGATTACCCAGATACCTATTAGTGTGTAAAACAACCCAGCTATGTATTAGTCTGTGTATTATTAATCTAGATATATAAATATAAATTTTGAAAATGGGTGATCTTTCGAAAGCAAAAGTAGAAATGCAAAAAGAGAAAATCGCAGACTCGGTTTGTTGAGTCTGTTTATGAGAAGTAATTAAAAGTGCAACACTACTCACGCACCCTAACATCGTCTTAAGGAGTATTCAATTTTCAAAACAAACTAGAGGTTTTTGTCAGAAAACGGCGGCCCCCGTAGGAACTCCTCGCATCCACACATACACACTGCGACATATTGTCACACTCAAACTGTTGCTACCATAGTGATGGACTTGATGAATGATACTTCCCCTCATGCGCTTTCCACACCAAATTTTAAAGAAAAACATGATAACAGCTAATTAGTCCAAACATATTGATACCAGAGTTATGTTCCTTGTGCATGACATTTCTTTTTATCATGTTTTTCCATAAATGAAATATCATTTCAATAGCATCAGTAGAACAGGAGTTATTGATCCGACAAAAAGTAAAAAGGACAATAACTCCAAAAGTATTGAAGCCAGAGTTATGGCCCTTATTCATGGCACTTTCCCACATCATGCTCTTTCCATGTATAAAGTTTCAATCCAATGACATGAACCATATAGGAGTTATCGTCCGTACAAAAAATGTGAATTTTTTACAAGGGAAATAACTCAATACTAGTGAAGCCAGAGTTATGAACCTTGGGTATGACACTTTCTCTTATCATGACCTTTCCATGTATGAAGTTTCAATCCAATGGCATGAGCCAGAAAGGAGTTATTGTCCGGACAAAAAGTGTGAAAAATATTAGTGAAGCTAGAGTTGTGGACCTTGGTCATGACACTTCCTCTTATCATGATCTTTCCATGTAAGGAGTTTCAAACGGACAGACGGACGGACATGCGGATAGACAGACAACTCTCACGATAACAATTATTCTCCCCCATATAAATATTGGGGGAGGACATAATGATCCCAAGTTTGTTAAATAACCAAGAGATCTATTAATCAGTAAAATAACCCCGATATATATGTTAGTCTGTTAATTAACCCAGACATCTATGTCAGTAAGGTAACCAGATAGATTTGCAACTATTATAACCCAGATAGCTTGATAAGTTTAATGTAGAAACTGACGTATTTACATAATTAATTGCTCTTAGAATACCAATTCAGACAGGTATTTATTATGTAAACAGCCATTAATTTTACGTACATATACATGTTGACAAAACGACAGACAGTAAATAAAATTACAGAGAGAAGTGATGTCATTTAAGTTAGACAGATTCGATTTCAATGGTTCCAACGTTTACATTAACCGAGTTGATTCAAAAGAGTCTGGTAGATTTCATTTCAGATACGAGATGCAACGTCTGTCTTAACCACTTCTAAATTCGCATTCAATTGAACAAGCTTTTGCCATGACATTGATTTCACTGTTACTTTAAACCTCATATATACCAAATGCGTATTGTATATGTTACATTTCTGATCTGTAATATAACCGCGGAACAGATTTGCATTAGCTTCGTTAAAATGCGAATGTTCTGAGACGATGATCGACGAAGAGAAACATTTCCGACCAGTCTTACTTTGTTTAATAGTAATTAATATGTTCTTATGGCAAATAAACCGTCGATTGTGCTGCATTAACAAACAGGATGTGTGTGAGTAGTATTGAACTTTTAATTACTGCTCATGACCATACATAGGCCATTAAACTATAGTTACTATATCATTAAATGTGCATTAAACTTGTAAAATCCATCAATCTCCCTATTAATTCCTGCAATAGTGATTTTAACAGGTTTTGAAAAATTAATGGGGTAAACCCTTAAAAACCATGATATATCATTTTCATGCCTATGAAGTTGTGATTGTTGTTATTTAATATATAAAAATGTCAAAACGTAATTGCATAATGAGTATTTAATGACCTCTATATTATTAATGCCCATTAAAATAAAATAAAAAAATGTGAGAAAAACCCAAAACCAATTCAAATTGAAGATCCATTACTTGGGACTTCAGAAAGCTGTAGCTTTGAAACTAATATATGTAATAAATGGAATATTTGCTCCCTTTTTCAAGAGCAAAATGGTCTGTTTATCATTAGTTTCATGTGGTAACTTTTTCCAGCAGCATCTAAATGCATCCATTTGAGGGAAAGGGTTAACACCTGTAGAATACAGTGTTGACCCTTCTGTTTGTTCATAGAAACTGCTGAATATGAGTCTTTGCAATGAAAAACATGTTTTCATATGAATTTGCAAATATATTTAGGGTAACAAAGAGCAAACTTATATTTAAAATTTTCATTTCCTTATTTCTCATCAAATTCCTCGCAATTCAAGTGACCACTCAAAACAGTCTCATCAAGAAGGTTATTTTGAATGGTCATTGGAAAGGATTTGATGAAAGTGAAGGCTATTGACTCGGTTACTTAAGCTTGTTGCCATGTATAAATTTTATATTCATTCAGCTTATTAAACCCAAAATATTTGAAGTCTTGCATAGATTTCATATTCATGAGGCTCATTTTTAAAACAGATCATGAAATCATGGTGTCAAAAACATCGTGAGAAGTGGAGAATTTTCTCCATACAATGTTATTTTAGGTCTTTGCCCCATAGAGAAATTTATACAATGTTTTCCGAAATCATACTCAACTAGAGGATTGTAACATGTGTTTCTATGAAATGGTCAAGACTCAATTTATAATATACACATAGTCTATAACCTATTTTGTCAATACATTAAACAATGATTCGTGTACCACAAGTACAAACAAGACAGTAACTCTTACAATTTAACTGACAGTTTTGTAATTCTTTTGGCTGTTGAAAGTAAATATATGTTACTACCAAATAAATGTATTCTTCTGACGGGAACTTATGCACTATTATCAATCTAACAATGATTTTCTAAAATTTTCACCTGTTTTCAAGGTCATAAACAAACGTTTGTTCACCTCTGCCTCACCCTATCATAGCATTAACATGGTGATTTGCAGTTCAAAAGATGGCGTGGTTCAATAAAACAACTCAATTCTATCACCAATCTCCATTTGTATTGTACTCTAAATATGTAAGCGACTGGCAACAGATGCCTTTCCATCTGTCGTTATGTTTCTGTTTCGGATGAAGCCATTTTGCAGTCTGATGACATCACCCAAACACAAATATGAATCGAGCCATTTCATTGGATGAATGAAAGAAAACTTGGGAATTCTGTGACGTTACATACAATTGCTCTTCGAAGGCAATTTGAAGCTAACTGGCAAAACTCGCTAATTTTACATCATGGGGACCAAAAGTTGGAGATTGGTGATAGAATTGAGTTGTTTTATTAAATCACGCCATTTTGGGTAAGCTATAGTTCTACATGGATGCAGTTTTCTGTTTTCAATTGTTCAAAAACTAAATCAATATGGAAAAATAGTCAAACAGGGAGAGCCACACACGGAATGACACCGCACAAAACACCATCAAACAAGAAACGGTATAGCCACAAGACAAAACATAACAGGACGCATATCAAAACGAAAAACATTAAACATTAAGCATATTAAACAACGAAGTTGACCATAGGCTGAAAGCAGGAGTACCTTATCGTCCTTATCCCACTTTCACCAAAGTCAAAATGTAAATAAAATCCCCCCTCCAGACAACTTCACAGCATGAATAACGATGTCTGCCAAAATGAAATGACTTTAAAATAAACGCTAGAGGTAAACAAGTCATTCTCTACAGCAGCCACTAATGGCTTAGATAACTGAGATGTTTTCGTAAATGAAAGTTTGGAAGATTTCATATCTGAAAACCACAGTCCAGTATCATCATCATAGTTTATACCATTAAACCATTCAACAGCAGCAGTAGCAGCAAAGCATTGTTTATTAACTTGAGACGCACATCCTGTAACATGCTCAACAAAGAAAACAGAATCTCCAAAATGCGATAAATTTCCCAGTTTCTAACTTTTGATCTTGTGAACCTCTTAAAAATTTACAAAACACAAATGATGATGCAGGTTTTGCCGTTGATAGTTCATACATCTTTGATGTTAATGTAATTGTCCTATTTGTCAATGGATGGACCTCTGTATGGTAGTGGTACCTATATACTGAGCATCTATCACAAACTGGGTTATTGAGTGTCTTGTCTATTGACTGAATATCTCTACCCTTTTAAATCAATCAAATGTCTTTTTTCTGCTCCTCGAAATTTTGATAATAACTCCAAACTGTCATTTACGGAATTTTCATCTTGTTTTAAGAACTTCTTCTTGATTTGGCATCCTGAAGACATCATAAAGTGACAATAGTATGATGAATGTCTCTATAGCCGTGGCTTTGGGATATCTAATATTAAGAGCGCGTTTGCAGTTCCACGAATTAAAGCGCTCAAAACTACACCCATTTTCCATAAACTGGACCATATCTTCGAATTCCATCGGGGATATGATGAAGTATATATGTGGTGATGTTTGCTAATGACAGCGGAAAATCTCTTTCAAGAAGAGCTAGTGCTCTGTTCAGGTTTGATTCAATAGCACCAATGTCGCAAAGTGATATGGTTTCACAACAAAGAATTGTAATACTATCAAGAACCAGCAACAGAGTTTCTCTACATTGCTCGGGCAAGGTGTTTTTCAGACAGAATTTTAAGACATCGTGTTTTTGCCAGTTGTTCCAATCATGTGATTTGAGGCTGCCAGACTTTCTTATGAATGGTGATGGTTTCAAGCCAAAGCCAATAGGTACACGGATATTCTCAGCACGTTTATCCGCTGCACTTAACTCTGATTTTTTAAGTCTAAAAGGTAGTGCTGTTTCCTGTGCCTCTGATAGTTTTACCTTTTTGCACATTGTCTGGCCTTCCACTGCAAATGTTTAGACTGGTGAAGGTCTTTGCTTTTCTTCTCTGCTACAAATATATTTTAACAAGATTCATAATGTTTTGACAGTGTGACAACAGGCTTTCATTTATCCGAATATGTGTAGGTAACTAAGCCAGAGCATAACTCTGTTTACAACCAGTTGCTGAAGAAACTAGTTGTGCTTGTGACTTACTGGAAGATTTTTCATATGATACTTGGTGAGAAGATTCGTCCTCGCAACTTCGGTCTTTCAGACTGGTCTTCTTTCTTTCAGCCAAACCTAGTTTTAATTTTTCGTAGAGAATCCTGTTTGCCTAGATACGACCTGTTTGACAGGTACACAACTTTGCTCAAATGCTTGTTATGTTCACCCCTCACAAAGCACCAGTGGCAACCGCACAAGCTCCCACTTCCATGCCGGTTAAATAGCTTAGACAATCCTGGATAATCTAAGATATGAAGCAAAAGTGTTACCCTCGCACCCACTTGTGCATTTGCGTATGCACTGTAACCTTTACACTTAAGAAAACAAGTCCATCCACTAATATTTCTAAATATATACTGAGATTGGACGATTCAGAGTTGCCGTTTGCTGGTATAATCCAAACTACATTGATATTCAATAAGGCATTTCTTACATGTCTAGGCAAATTCAATATCGTTAACAGTATTGGTGTCATGGAATAAACAACACCAATGGTGTGAAATGGGTTGACACCATCTAATTCAAGGGCAAGAGCTACACCCATTTTGTCTCCTGCAATATAACCATCCTCAGAATAAAGTTCTCTCCAAGTAGTTGATTGGTGAATGTCCCACATTTCATTCAACTGGGTTAGATTTATTTCACCGTACAGTATTGGGCCAATACGAATATAGATAAACCTTCTTTTTGAAACCTGTATAGCCGTGTTTGTATCACTATTGGAGCTTAAATACCTGTTTTCTCCACAAAAAGGACATTTTGACATATCCCATATTGAAATGTTTCACTGTTCCTAAATATCACACATTTATTTACACAGACACTGGGTACACTTTTCGTAACCCTTTCGCTGCCAAACTTTGTCGTCTGCTACAAATTTTCTTTTTTTAATTTCTTCATTTTTGTTTCAAAAACATAGTAACAGTAACAAACAGTTTGGATCCTGATGAGACGCCGATTTACTCGGCGTCTCATCTGGATCCCAACTGTTTGCATAGGTAATCACAGATGCGACATTGGCAGCGAAAGGGTTAAAAACATATCGATGAATAACTTTTCGGGCTTCATAATAAAAAGATGGCAAAGTGTTGATTACATCACTGTGTGTGACTTTCTGCTATTGAAGATTATGTGTAAATGCAGTCTTACTAATTGATGGATGCCCGATAAAGAGCTGAAAGTCCATTGCCAACCACTGTAGCACTGTCATGCTGGAATCTGGCAATTTCTGTATTGCTGGAGCTTCTTCGTAAAATGTTTTTTATCATGATGAAATTACCATGGTTGGTTTACACCAGTATCTACTTTACTAGAGTCACCTGAAGAATCACAATCAGATGTGCTGCTATAGTCATCATCTATACTGGAATCTTCACTATAAGCAGAAAAGTCACCAAGCGAGGATGGCTCATTGATGGGGTCACCATGTGAGGAAAGCTCATCGATATTGTCACCAAGTGAGGAAGGCTCATCAATATGGTCATCCAAGTGAGGAAGGCTCATCGGTATTTTCAGAACTGAAAGAAAAGCATATATATTTATATATAGTAAAGTGTTGCCTTACAACCGCCTGAAATATATGTATTTGTGAGCCTTTAGCCCTTTATTCCATAAATAATCATGTAAGAAATGATGTCATGGATATTAATTAGATTAATGTTCAAAGTGGCATATTAAAATATCATTTTGTTTCTGAAAGTAGAAACTATAGAATCAGACTTATATTATTCAATAAGCAAACAGAATAGACCCTGGTCAAACAGCTCCTATAGAAGTTGTCTAATCTCGGTCTACCTAAAGGATGACCTTGGTCTTGACATGTCACTCCTCAAAATGAGCAGCCTCATGAGATGTATCTGTACTGGCGCAAAAGTTATTACCAATGTTAAAGTTGGCGACAAACAGACTAACAGACAGACAGACCCCCCGATCTGATCTGGAGGCATAAAATGCCTCCCAACCAACCCAAGCTTTTTGAGAGGATGTAACCAAAAACAGACATATTTCCTTTAGGCTGTCTCAAGCCAAAACTTGCCCTATGTTAATTCTCCATAGATGATAGATGTCATATGACATCAAAACGTGTTTTCCAATGTCTATAAAGAAATAAAAATGGAGCAAACTTGGTTTGCTAGATAATAAGGAATGTCATGTGTCAGTCATCTCAGACATTTCCCCCATTTATCTATATCTATTAAAATACCCAATTTTCTAGACATTTCTCAGATATAAAAAAGGCATTTAATACCATGCCCCTGGATAATTTTGACACTGGAGCAAAATTTCAGCCTATTTAAAAGGGATCGAGGAAAAATAAACTTCACTAACATGTGACAAAACCATTAAAACACAATAATCATATTAATCCATTTTCTGTTCTATGTTAATAATAAATTCCAATTATTGATCATTCATAATTTGCAAAAAACAACATTTCTTTACTCCATAGATTTGTCTTTATATGTTTTTGCAAACAGGGTAGACCCAGATGAGACAGTTCCTGCAGGAAATGTCTCTATCAGGATTTGCTAGTTAAATTGTATAGCTGAAACATTTATTGTTAAATCTCACTGCTATAAACATTTATGTTTTGGAGATGGTTCAATTGAAATAGTCTGTGGTGGTTTTCTGAACAAAACTGTAATTAATTTAACCCATTCCCGCATATAGACGCCTTTTGACGCCTCTGTAAAAGTCTGTGAAACCATTGTGATAAATAGAGCATTTGCTCCATAGGAGCAAATGCTCTATTTATCACAATGGTTTCAGCACTAAATAATTCTAAAATTTTCCTTTTTAGTAGTAAATGCTCCTTTTCGGTAGATTTGTTCAAAGAGGTTGGATCTATAAATAACCTATACGGGAATGGGTTAATTATATATACCACATGTGTGGCTGCTTACACATACACAATACACATTATATGCCAATTATGATATACCAAACATGTATGCGGTGAGTCTCGCGAGTAACGGTAAATTTGTGAAAAACGTCTAGGAGCCAAGGTAAAATATGACTTCATACTAACCAAGTTTTTATGTGGATTTCTTAGTCTTGGGAACTGATTTTCGATTCATATTAACCAAACATTTATTATATTAAAATTCACATTAACCCTTTACCTGATAGAAGCGGCTTTTAGCGTGTTTGATTTATTCCTCCGCTGAAGAAAATAGTTCAAATTCATACAGTCATGAACATATTGCATAATAAATATTTTCTATATCCTAGTAGGTGGTAGCTTAAAGCAGGCTGAAAGTAAAGCAGAATGCGCCTTAAGGCGCATTCTGCTTTACTTTCAACCTGCTTTAAGTGGTCATATGTCTTCAAAACTAGAAACAGGCTATTGGGTAAAGGGTTAACCATCAACTTTCATATAGAAATATGAAGGAATATATGCGGAATGAAAAATAATTCATATTAACAGTAAATTAATCTTATCAGTGTTCATCTTATTTTTTTTTTACTGTAAACAGATCTCTGAAATTCCATTAGACCCTGAACAGACGGTTCCTACTATGGGTTTAATCTCTTTGCAAACGCTTGAAAACACTCGAAAAGAGCTTTATATGGGGGAAGGGTTAACCAATTACTTCATGAATATCCATGCAAGAAATAGTAAAATTTTGAATAGAAGTAGAATCTAGATTATCTTTTTATACTGGTAATGTTGAAACACATGGTCAGATTGGACATATTTGACGACGGCTGTTTCTTCAACGTTCAGTGGCGAAGAAGGCGTTCCAACATCAAACTTAAGTTATTTGTGAAATTACTCAATATAGTTTTTCATGTATCTTCCGTATTTGGTAGGTAACCACAAGGCCGATAGCTTTGCTTTTTCGGCAGGTGCATTTTTTGCCAGTCTGTGGCATGCCGGAAGTTTAGATCTACTTTCGATTTTTGAGAAGTCGGGCATATGGTTTTTTTTTATCCATGATTAATAGGACGCTTCTTGTGGTATAGCGCCATAAAGCGTCTGATAAAAAACAGTCTACAGAAAGCGAACTGTTTTCAAACGCGCAATTTGATTGGTTCGCGCACAAAGTTCCAATGACAGACATGGACGAATTCATCAGTTATCCGTCGGACGACGGACGTGTGTCTTTAATTGACAAGCTGCTGGATAAAATGAATATCCCTTTAATGTGTTCCATTCTTCGGTATGTTAATGTTTTAAAATCCCGACAGTGGGTCAGCTAATTTGTTTCCCTCTCGCGATTCCGGGCGACTTTTTTGTGGTCAGTGCAGCCTGGACGATTTTTCACCCATCGCATTTTTATGACTTCAACACAAACGGAAGACTTTTCGAGCAATGAAAGTACAAAAATTAGTCGTGCAGGAAACACCACATACAGAACAAACAGCCGCCCGAACAGCAACACAAGGAAACAGCAAATGTACATAACTATAAAAACAACAAGAGACGCACAAAGACAAAACAAACATACAACAGGGGGAAGATGGAAGTACCGCCTTGGAACGGTCAGTGACAAAAGTCACTGGGGGGGGGGGGGTTAAACCGGTTTATGGGCACCCAACCTCACACTTATTCCATCCCTACCCTAAAAGACAAACAGTGTAAATAAACGTATCCCCTCTCCGACTAAACTACAACAACCGCGATGGCAAATACAGTGGTAAAGTGCATGTATAACGAAAACATTTAAGTGAACAAACTGTATCCACCTATCGCTAGTGTACTCAATGATTTAGCTGCAAAGTTTAATCCAGTCCCACTTCATTGTGATGAAGCCGATAGATATTAAAGTTGAAAATCGCCTGCTGCGAATCGTCCGGGGTCCGAATTGTTTCGACGATTGTGACATTTTCTCTCCAATTATAGAGGATGTAATGAATAAACAGTGTCAGTGGTCTTTAAATGTATAAAAAAATTGTATCAAATATTTTTTAAATCTTTGGTGAAAATTTCATTGATATTTCTTGATTTAAAGAATCAACATTTAAACCGGGCGTGTCCCTGCTGACATATTGGCCGAGTTACAAATAGTTTGAGAAACTGCATCACTATTATAATGTAACCTAACAAAAAATGAGGACAGTTCGTCTGAGGAAGATTTGCAGCAGTTTCTATAATAATTACATTTTTCAAGAATTGATACTTTATTAGGGTAATTGTCTGCTGCTAGAATCCAGATTTGGTGAAAAAGCCTTAAAATTGAGTTACAAACGATATAAAGGCAGATAATATTTTGGTTTCAGTCAGTTATAGCTGCATTTAAAATGGGGGTACTTTTAACAAAAATCTCGTTTGAAGATGACTATTCTTGATCTACATACTTTACGTCTAACTTCTGGTAAACATGCCATGCTTTCTAGACTTTCCTCCTTATCTATATCTTCATTAACAGAAATTGACGAGCAAGCCGGTAAAATTATATTTTTAGATCAGATCTTCTCATAGGAACGGCTAATTTGATACAACGCTTTACTCTACATGTTCTCCGACCGCACATTTACCAATTATCTGAACACCAAAGATTCTTCTTGAAAATTCTTTTTATTAATAAAGGTATTGATTTTATTGACCTCCGAAGTATTTTTAGAGACAAAAATGTAAATGACAATATTCCTAAATACTTTAAAAATACAGAACCACCTATTATCTGCTACAAATATAACAAACCCATCAGAAATACAATTTTCACCTATAATAAAATTGTGGCGATCTTAATATTAATGATAATATTCCTGATAATTGAGATTGCCCCACCTCAAAATTTTGTTATTCTCCGGCTAGTCATGTGATTACAGGTAATTTCGCGATAATTAAAGATAAACGTCTACGATCTCTTCTTAATAAAGGTCCCAAATATAGAATACCATCCTTGATAGATTTCAACTCTTGTCGAGGTCAGATTGCTGAGACTTTACAAAATTTTAGTATTAAATGGTGTCGAAGAGAACATGTCGAGTCTAATGCTCTTTCGAATTGGAAAAAAATAGTTTTTGATATAATTGACAAACGCATTTCATTTTATAGCTCTAATGAACACCTTCTTCCACCTAAACCTAGAATTTCTTTTAAACATCTTAAAAAGGGTTTACAGGATTTCCATTCAAAATACGTTTTTGTTCCTGCTGATAAGGCTTAAGGGTGAGGTTGGGCGCCCATAAACCGGTTTAAACCCCCGGTGACTTTTGTCACTGACCGTTCCAAGGCGGTACTTCCATCTTCCTCCTATTGTATGTTTGTTTTGTCTTTGTGCGTCTCTTGTTGTTTTTTCTACCCATGTACATTTGCTGTTTCCTTGTGTTGCTGTTCTGGCGAGTGTTTGTTCTGTATGTGGTATTTCCTGCATGACTCATTTTTGTACTTCGAATAATGTGATTATTATTTGACGATTACATTATATCGATGTCTTGAAGCAGGAACCATTAATACCAGGTCATACATTTCAGTTACTACTAACGAAAAGACCATCGTTTCAGATCATGTCAAAAAGTGCGAACAACTTGGAACTGATATTAAAATTACCCAACATAAACTTCCTACAATGTATTGGCTACCAAAACTACATAAAACACCATACAAAGCGCGTTTCATTGCAAATTCTAGCTCTTGTACAACTACCAAATTATCTGTACTTTTGACTTCCTGTTTAACGACGATTAAAGAACATGTAAAAATCTATTGTGATAAAACTTATGAAAATTCTGGATTAAATCTCTTTTGGTCTATTAAGAACTCTTCAGAAGTATTAAACAAACTTAAGAACAAAAGGTTTCTTGCATCCAGCGTAAGAACATATTTATTTTACTTTATACACAACCTTCCTCATGATTTAATTAAAGATAAACTTACTGTCTTAATCCAGAAAGTATTTGCCTGAGAAAAAATCATTTCTGGCATGTAATGCTGATGAAGCTTTCTTTACTGACGAGCAAATGAAATATTACACCAATTGGACTTTCTCCGGAGTTTGCGAATCACTAACCTTTCTTCTGGATAACATATGTGTACGGTATGGGAATGCTGTATACCGTCAGGTGATTGGTATTCCTGTGGGTACGAATTGTGCACCACTTGTCGCAGATTTGTTTTGTACTGTTATGAGAGAGATTCCATGTTACGTTTGAATCCAAAATCACAAGAAGATGTTATAAAAGCCTTCAATGAAACCTCTCGATATTTGGATGATATTTTTAACTTAGATAACCCTTTCTTCGATGCTTTGATTCCTACAATTACCCAAAAGAATTCAAATTGAATAAAGCCAACCCTTCTGACACTTATGCAGCTTTTCTTGATCTAGATCTCAAAATTGACAATGGAATGATTTCTTCTAAAATATATGACAAAAGAGATGATTTTGATTTTAATATTGTAAATTTCCCTCATCTTGATGGAGATGTTCCTCGTGCACTATCTTACGGTGTTTATATATCTCAACTTATTCGTTTTGCTAGAGCTTGTTCTTCAGTTGACGGTTTTAACAGTCGAAATCTCATTTTAACTGAGAAGCTGCTTAAGCAAGGATATAGATATCATAAACTAAGAAAACATTCTCTAAATTTCATAATCGAAATCTCTCACTTATTGGCAAGTACAAATGTAATCTCAAGGCGCTCTTGCGACACGGTGTTTAACATCCTGAATTTTATGGTGATGTGATTTCCAAACTTCGTAAAATTATTGGGCATACCCATTTTCTCACTTTGTTCACTAAATACATAAATCATAAAGACGGTGTATGATCCTATAGTACTACAACATACTGCATGTCTTGTTGTCAACCCGTTTACAGTTGGCAATCACGCTTGCCTCTTTTGCATGTACGCCGACAAGAAAGATTTAGTACTCTATGAAGGCGACCTCTTAAATCCGGAGGCGGAAGGAGGACGTCGGATATTTGTATTATCTCGTTTTTGTCGTACCCTTTATCACTTTTCTACAGTTACTCTGTTTGCAGCTCAGTCATTGAGTACACTAGCGATAGGTGGATACAGTTACTTCACTTAATTATGTTTTCGTTTTACATGCACTTTACCACTGTATTTGCCATCGCGGTTGTTGTAGATTAGTCGGAGAGGGGATACGTTTATTTACACTGTTTGTCTTTTAGGGTGGGGATGGAATAAGTGTAAGGTTGGGCGCCCAAAAAACCGGTTTAATCCCCCAGTGACTTTTGTCACTGACCGTTCCAAGGCGGTACTTCCATCTTCCCCTATTGTATGTTTGTTTTGTCTTTGTGCATCTCTTTATGCTTTTATAGTTTGCTGTTTCCTTGTGTTGCTGTTCGGGCGGCTGACTGTTCTGTATGTGGTGTTTCCTGTATGACTCTTTTTTGAACATTTAGCAATTAAGGAAATGACACCCTGTGAGGCAGAGTCAAGGTGGAATTAGCTTTCTGAATGTGATCATTAGTGTAAAGTAATACTTATTTTATTTATACATCTACATCTAATTGGAAATCAACTAATCATACATCAACTAATTATGTGACAAGATGGTGTGAATCCAAACAATGACAGTAGCTATTGCTTGCATGTTTAAAAATGTCCACATCCGCTCAATAAATGAATAAAAATTAAGATCAAATAATAAGATTACAATCTAATATCTCGATTTCCAAACTAACAAAATGTTCCTGAATGTTTAGCTTGCCAGGGGAGTGTCAAGCAGAGCTTGTGTCGTCTCCTGGCTAGTAGATGGCGTCTCCATCCAGTTTTTGAGAAGTTGATAAAACTGTAAAAAGTCTTCAAAAACCTTGTAAAACAATATTTTTGTCGAAGGTAATTATGAGCTTTAATATTCTCCTTTCAGAAAAATGGTGTTACAGATGAAATGCTCGTCGAGTTCAGTGAAGAAGACATTAAAGACGTGTTCGCTATTTTGTCGGATCGTTTCAAGGTCAGGAAGAGACTAGAGTTCACGCGCAAAGAGTCAGACACAAAGCCTAAAACGCCGCAACGTGAAATTACCGTATCTACTGCCTTTGGATCTGGCAAAAATAGACGACGAATCAACTGTATCTGCATCTGAATCTGGCAAAAGAGACGATGGATGTACTGTATCTAGATCTGATGATATGTATGCTCATATTTCTGCTGAAGAAATGCTTCAGAAAAAATTGACACAGGCAGGCCATCTGAAAATGTGCAGAAAATGTTTAGAACTTTGCTAAGGGATGCGGCGGTAGATGCAAATGTGTGGAAGTAAAGACCTACCCCGGCAGAAATTTTGGAGAGTTTTTATTAAATATTACTCTTAACACACAAGAACGAGTTGTGGAAACGACTGAGTGAAAGTATCAAAACCCGTAGAAAATACATTTTAGACAAGCAGATTGGAAAAATGATCGAAAAAAGCACGAACGGACCATGGAGATAAGGGCATAAACGTAGGGGATTATGTGAACCTTCTTTCAAGTGACAAAGCAATGGTGGGAGAAGGAGTTTTAATTAAGGGTATTATGTTTTCAGAAATAGTTCTGAAAAAAGTTATAACAGAAACAGAGGTAATTAACGAAATCCTAGTTAAAAGAGTTGTTGAATATAGGACAAGCAGGCTGCAATTGAAAAGTCCTACTTCATCAAAAGTCTCTGTTAGTGTGGTGCGAAAATCGAAAAGACCGACTTCATGATAAGAATGTAATCGATACTATTCCCAAATATTTCATCAACTCTGAATCACCTATCATCTGTTATAAATATAATAAACCTATTAGAAATGTTATTTTTAACTACAATAAAATTGTCTCTGACTTAAATATTGATGTTAATACCCCTATTTCTTGAGATTGTAGCATTTCTAGCTTTTGCTATAAACCAGTTGGTCATGTCATTACTGGTAATTTTGATATCATTAAGGATAAACGTCTCAGGACCCTCCTAACTAAAGGACCTAAATAAAGATTACCTTCCCTTATTGATTTTGACGCTTGTCGAACTCATATTGCGGAAGCTATTCAAGAATTCTGCATCAAATAGTGTCGACGAGAACATGCTGATGTTAATGCCCTTTCGGATTGGAAGAAATGTATTTTCGATATTATTGATACGCGTATTACTTTTTACAAATCAAATTACCATCTTTTACCACCTCGACCTAGAGTTACATTTCGCTATTTGAAGAAAAACATTTCTAATTTTCATTCAGATTATGTTCTTGTTCCTGCTGACAAGGCATCAAACAATGTAATTATTATTTGAAGATTGTATTATGTTGATGTTTTAAAGAAGGAGCTAACTGATTCAAAAACTTATATAACAGTTCAAACACCTGAAAAAGATGTAGTCTCGGAACATGTAAAAATGTGCAATAATTTTAAGTCTGGTCCTAACATAAAACAACATAAACTTTCTACTTTGTACTGGATTCCGAAACTAAATAAAAACCCTTATAAGGCGCGTTTTATTGCCAACTCTAGCTGTTGTACCACTACTAAATTATCTATACTTTTGACGTCCTGTCTTACTACGATCAAAGAACATGTAAAACGCTACTGTGATAAAATATATGAAAATTCTGGTATTAATGTTTTTTGGTCCATAAAAAATTCAAATGATGTTTTAACAAAACTTGAAAATGAACAGTATAACATTTCTTTACTGAGCTCTTATGATTTCTCTACACTCTATACTACTCTACCTCACCATCTTATAAAGGATAAACTTATTAAATTAATAGAAAAAACCTTTGCCAGAGAAAACAAAATGTTCATTGCTTGTAATGTTCAACGTTCATTCTTTTCGAATTCAGAAGTTGAACATTACACAATGTGGACTTGCCTTGATGTTTGTAGATCTCTTACCTTTCTTTTAGATAATATATTTGTGCGTTATGGGGATACCATATATCGTCAAGTTGTTGGTATACCCATTGGTACAAATTGTGCCCCTCTTGTTGCAGATTTGTTTTTGTATTGCTATGAGAGGGATTTTATGCTTAGCTTAAAACCTGATACACAGACCGATATTGTTAATGCTTTTAATAAAAATTCAAGGTATTTAGACGATATTTTGAATTTAGATAATCCTTATTTTGATACTATGATTTCTTCAATTTACCCAAAAGAACTGTCTTTAAACAAAGATAATCAATCTGACAGTAAAGCTTCATTTTTAGATTTGAATCTTTCAATTACAAATGATAAAGTTTCGTCCAAAATATACGATAAAAGAGAAGATTTTAATTTTAAAATTGTTAATTATCCTTTTCTAGATGGAGATGTGCCACGTTCTACATCTTATGGGGTTTATATTTCTCAACTTATTAGGTTTGCCCGAGCCTGTTCTTTGCTTGAAGATTTTAACAGACGTAATTTAGTTATAACTGATAAACTTCTTAAGCAAGGTTACAGATATCACAAACTTCGGAAAACTTTTTCTAAATTTTATTATCGAAATTTACCTCTCATTAGTAAATATAATTGCAATCTACGGATGTTACTGCGACAAGGCATTTCTCAACTAGAATTTTATGGGGATGTTATCTACAAACTTAGGAAAATTCGGGGTCATATCCATTTTCATGATTTGTTTATAAAACGCATTAAAACATTTAAAAAAGAAAGGTTATGATCCTATTATATTGCAACGCACTGCATGTTTGGTTATCGACCCTTTTACAGTCGGTAGCTACGTTTCCCCTTTGCTTGCGCGACGACAGGCCGAGGGTAGTACTCTATGATGGTATACTCTTAAACTTGGATACAGGATGAGCTTACCAGACTCATGTATTACTTTTTCCCTGTCGTGCCCTTAACGGCTTACCTGCAGGTGCTCTGACTTCAGCAAAGTCATTGAGTACATATTTGACGGATTGTCACAGTTATTATGCTATGTTTTACATGTTGTCCTGTGTTCACCGTCGTCTATGTTGTGGGTAAGTCCAGCGGGGATACCTTTATTTACACTATTTGTAAAGCTAGGGTGACTTTGAGAGAAGTGTGAGGTTAGGACGTCCGTAAACCGGTTTAAACCCCCAGTGGCGTTTTTGCTACTGACCGTGCCAAGGCGGTACTCTCTTTGTCACCATTCCTTTTGTTTGCCTTGCGTCTTTGTGCTTGTGATTTTGTTCATGTGTGGAACGTTTGTCTCTGGTTCTTGTGTGTCTTTTGGTGTTTTCTGTGTTCATTTCGTGTGTAAGTGTGCGTTTGGGTGTAATGTTGTGTGTGTGTGTGTGTGTGTGTGTGTGTCATGCTGTCTATCGGTGTTTTGGTGGTGGTTGCGTCTTGTATGTGGCTTTGCCTGCTTGACTTTACTACTTTTCCATTCATCAAATATGAAAAGTCCTACTTCATCGGAAGTCTCCATTGGTGCGGTGCAAATTTCGAAAAGTCCCTCTTCATCAGAAGTCTCTGTTGGAACAGCGCCAAAGCAGAAAGGTCCACTTCATCAGAGGTCTCCGTTAAAGCGGTGCACAAATCGAAAAGTCCCTCTTCATCAGAGGTCTTTGAGCAGTGCAAAAATCGAAAAGTTTCACTGCATCAGAGATGTTCGTTGGTGCTGTGCCAAAATCGAAAAATCACTCTTCATTAGATGTCTCCGTTTTTGCAGTTCTAAAATCAAACAGTTCCACTTTAATTTTCATGGCAAAAGGCTAGACTAAGATATTGTATAAGAATGCAGACCCAAATCAGATAGCTGCTAGAAAAGCTATCAAATCTGGAACTACACTAATTTCATATAGTCTCATTTTGGGAAGAAAAGTTCTCAAAGCTAGCAGGTGTCAAAAATGTAGCTTCAGACCAGAAATGTACACCCCTTAGTAAATGCAGCGTCTGGTGTTGAACTACATTTTAGCTCGTTTGTTTCGAAGAAAAATCGAGCTATTGTGATCACTGGGTCGTAGGCGTCGTCGTCGTCCAAAACACTTTAGTGTAGCTCATTACTCGAAAATTATAAGAGGTATCAACATGAAACTTGTTAGGTTAGTAGATCTCATTGAGGGAGAGGCCCCTACATAAGAAACATAACTCTTGATTGCAAAATGTTTGAGTTATGGCCTTTTATTGTTTTTCTTTTTTTTAAAAATAAAAAAATAGCTGGCCAAGCATCAAATCAGACGAGCATTGGCGCCGCACGCGGCTCTTGTTCTGTTAACAACACTCATTTTTGTCAGATGATATATCCTATATCGACATTTTGAGCTTGCCTGTACAAAGTACAAGACATCCTTATGCTATTCCCCAGCGATAGAGGAAAATGTATCAGTAGTAGAATATAGAAAATTTTGCATTGGTTTAAGTCAAATTGGGGCAAATTCACATCCTTTTCAGTTAAATTGGGGAAAATGGTCAGTTTTGGGAATGCCTACCTTTTCCTGTATCGCTTTTAAATCTAAGGAGAAAACCCCGTTTCAAGGCATTTTATCAAGCCATTAATTTAATCCAAGATGAAAAAAAAATAATGACATTAGAAACATGCTTCTGATTCCATTAATTTTAGATAATGTTATTTAATGGTACTTTAACAAGCCATTAAGTAATCATTAAATGCTAACTTCATGGCCATTAGAAATGTAATGGCTTTTAATAGGTAAACCTTTGAAGTGTTTTAATGACTGTTTTTATCTGCACCGTTAAACTATTTGGCAAATAATTATTTCAGGGGTTGTTAATTGGTATTGTTAATGGGTATTTTGTTCCCATTAAAATCGTTTAATGGTTTTTTTATCATCATTTTAATGGTCATTACATCTTTATTTCTAACAGAGTTTTAAGCGGAAGGTGTTCAGGGATTTTCAAGGATGCCATTAAAAAGGGATCATTAAAATGCCATTACCTATCAATAGGTCTTTTTAATGGCGTATCATTAAAACTAAATGAAAATCCTGTAAAACTGTAAAAAATGTAATGGGTTTAAAGACTGTTTTAATGATAATGTAATGGCAATGGCATGCAGTAGTGTGATTAGACTCAGTAAAACCTGTCTGCAAGTTTCTCTTTTCACATTGCTACTTTTGCTTTCGAAGGATCTCCTACCTACCTGACAGATTACGGTAGTTGATAACTGCAGAAAAAATTTGCACACATGTCATTACTGTTATTACAGCAGGTATTTATGTTATGTTTCAGTCTATATACGTCGTTCGGTTTTCTTACGCAATGGTAGACTAGCGGGACGGCTGTCAGTTTGCGCGGCGGTTTAATTGCTGAAGAAACAATGACTGTAGATATATACAATTCAGATAGGTATAAAGATATAAACATGTCTAGGCATACTTAGTGCATTAATAAACATTGAGATAATTGACGTAGTATAAAACAAACATCTCTAATTTTTAGAGAGTCAGTAACATTAGAATATTAATACAGTAGAACCTGTCTTAAACGGACATTATGGGTCTGTAAGGTAGGCGGTAGCTTAATGCAGGTCAACTTTTTTTTTAAAAACGCTCCTATATGAGTTTTCTGCATTACTTTTGTCCTGCACTAAGGAACCACGTGAGTTTTAAAGACCCCTATTTTCAATAAGTGAATGGCCGCTTCAGACAGATTCTACTGTAAGTAGTTTTGACGGCATATTGTTAGTTTGACAAAGAGATGAAACCATACACATGTTCACTTCCCCAATACCACTAATTTCGAATGGATTAGTACTGACAGCAGATTGCGGATGATATTTCGTGTGTTATTTTTAAGTTTTAAGATCTGTCATCCACATTTGCCTAACAGGTTTGTGCTAAGTTGCTGAGTGATAATGCAAATGAGATTGCTATCTACAGTTCAGACTATGTACTTTTATCTTATGCAAAGCTACTTCTGTTAAACGTTTTATGATGGCCATGTGCGTGTTATGTGTTTGGAAATGGAGATGTAGAGAAAATGCTAATATTTCAATATCTTAAAGTGCCTAAAGTACCATAATGTGTCGAATCTATGATTAAGCTACTACTTTATACAACTCTATAGAGAAGGGAATGATACCAACTAATCATATGTTAGGATTTCAGTTCAATGGAGACAGTGTGTCTACTTGTGTGTCTACTTGAGACAGATAAAGTGCTGCTTCACTATAATAGCATACCGTAGACACATAATACGATATCACACATATTCACATTATAAACTGACATCGCACCGATCAGTATAATGTAAATTTAAAAGACATTGGTGTGTGGCGACTATGGATTGAACGTGCAAAATATCGTTTTCGAGGTCTTTGCTCAACACGTACCTACTGATCTGACTGTGTCGGCACCAAACACTTTACGGTGGCATGTACTGTAATAATGGTCTGTTCATATATTATCACTACAATATGGAATGTTCCGCCAGACATACAAAGATCGTTCACAAGTCCCAGACCAAAAACAAAAGAATGATTTCTTGCTTGGCAAATAAATATGATCAAAGATTTAGGTCTGACCATAGCAGGATGTAATTTCATGAGGAAAAAAAACATGGGGCCTTTGATTTCCGGCTTTCTTCTATAAATCTTATAGACACTGATAACAGTAATAACTGTTTTGGGCATTAGGGAAGAGTATATTGCGTTAGTAAGTTCGTTTTCAAAGTGTTGCGTAAGCGGATGAAGGTCTACACGTAATTGATGCGTAAATTCTCTATCGGAAGGAATATTTAAAACAAGCGGAATTTTTAATATTTATTTATATTAGCCTAAAATGATAAAACTGACCTTGAAACCAAGAAGATGGTTTATTGTATATGGTAGGTACATAGCGATCTTATTGCCAACGATTTTGTGAAGAATTATCAAATAGTGATAATTGGCAACGGATACCAAATTTACTTTTTTACTTTTTATTATAATTGGCATTTGATCAAATATTCAAATACGAATATTCGATTACAATATATTCGGCACTAATAACATGTCTGTTGTCAGTATTTTATTCACCGGTGACGTATATCACTTCTTATTACACCATTTTGGTAATTGAAACAGGTAACAAAAGAGCAATCGACAGGGAAAATATAGCTATTAACCTTTTATGCATACCGCGAAATCGGTCCCTGAATAATCCGGTATTCGCTGCGTTTGCAGAATGAGTTAAATCTAAAAAAGTTATGGGTGTTTTGTCCTCATATGCGTTGGGCATCGTACACAGAATGAATACTTATTAGTTGTAGAAACGTCTTATCCTGAGGGGAGGAGTGCATGTAATAATTATGGTTATGCATCATTTCAATAGTTAACCGAAAAACATAGTCATGTCTGAAAAACCTGGTTTATGTCTTTTGTTATTAGTTTTTGACGCGCATCGGTAATTTTGTTATAAGGACAAAACGTATTGCTTGCACCCTGTGTTGGAAAAGTGTAATGACATAACTTAAGAATTGTATTAGATATACAAATGGAATGCAGAGGTACATGTAGTTGGCTCGGGTAATCTGTAAAAGCCACCTATGGATCAAATGTTTTCACAAAAAGTAAAAATATGAGTCATGCAGGAAACACCACATACAGAACACAACACCCGAACAGCAACACAAGAAAACAAGCTGATACTTGTGTGTTTTACTCGATGAAAATGCGCTATGCGTATAATCAACATCTTATACGTAGTGTTAGGACCAACCACCGAAATATGTCGTTAAAAGGCTATATTTTGATGATTTATAGTTAATTAAATTTGACTCATGTACATTCTTACTATAATAGAGTCAGAGATGACCCAGGTTTCCTTTTTCTATGACATGCATTTAAGATATGACTTCCAAATGGTCGAGCTTGTGGAGATGTTAAATGTTCCAACGTTGAAGTTACATTACCCCATTAAATCAGAACACGACTTGAATGTCAAATAAATGGAATCCTGCTGAGAAGCTGAATCTCTTCATATACTTCGTAAAGCAGAGCTATGTATAGAGTACTAAGCTAATCATTTAAAACAATGTTTCCTCACATACCTTCCCTTATCTCCGAGTTAGAACAACGGGTTAAGATTTCCTTATCTGTAACACGTGTAAGATCACTTTAGAACATATGACGTCATACGTCATATATATGACGTCAAACCATAGAAACCGATGTTTACATGTCATTTAAACGGCGAAAATGCACTTTTTTGATATGTGAGAAAAAGAATCTGATGCTCGTTGTCTTTTAAGATCACATGTTCCTAAACTCACCAAGAAAATGTTATTAAGCTCGCCAAGGCTCGCTTAATGACATTTTCTAAGGCTCGTTTAGGAGCATGTGATCTTAAAAGACAACTCGCAACAGATCCTCTATTTCTTCATTTTGCAACCAAGCCCATACACTTGCGTTGTGTTTCTGGTGTTTGCATCATGTGACGGGAATCTTTAATTTACTATTATGTATATTCTTCTTATGGCAGGATGGATACTATTGTATTTGCATTGAGAATAACTGAGAAATGCAACAATCAATAAAGACGACCATTAAAACAAAACAAAAAACTATAAATATGAAGAAAATACAACAACACTATACAAATACAGAACATATCATATACCTCAGAATAGAAGCTGAAATTAAATTCTGAAATTATGAGATCCTTCAAAACCAAAAGCAGCAATGCGAACAGAGAAATTTACATACTCGGTATGTGTGGCGGCTGTTAAAGGTCACCCCGTACTTCATTCTCGGTGTTGTTATATTATCTGGCCCTTCGGGATCATTAGTTTTTATGGTATTATTTCTAAAAATTGAATACTGCTTAAGCTGGCGCTAGGTGCGTGAGTAGTGTTGCACTTTTAATAACTCATGAACAGACTCAATAAAACCGAGCCTGCAAATTTCTCTTTTCGCATTGCTACTTTTGCTTTCGAAGAATCTCCCAATTCCAAGATATATTTATTGAGTCATTTATTGAGTCTGTTCATATGCAGCTATCAAAAATGCAACTACACTAATGCTTCCTAGCTACGGCTTCAGGGACTTTCAATTTTCATAACAAAAAGCATTGAAATTTATGATCCCGAAGAACAAGAAAATACACTGAGAATGAAGTACAGGGCGACTTGTTACAGCCACCATACAAGCACTTAACACCTGTTGTTATGAAGTGCATAAATTCTGAAAGTAGGAAATCCTTTACTAGTAAAAACAGAATTACAATGCTATCCATCGGTTAACCCTTTCCCTGATATTGACGACTTTTGAAGACTCTGTAAAAGTCACTTTGTGAAATCATTGTGATAAATAGAGCATTTGCTCCTATAGGAGCAAATCCTCTGTTTACCACAATGGTTTCAAACTACAAAATTCTAATATTGTCCTTTTCACTAGTTACTGCTCCTTTTCGGTAGATTTATTCAAAGAGGTTGCATCTAAAAATAGCATATGAGGTAATGGGTTAAACAAGACGTCCAAGCAGAATCAGTCGGAACCGACTCAATACCAGTATAATGATAAGCCGGATTCAGTGTCGGTTGGAACATAGTGAAGCAGATTTCCGATTGCAGAATTATTGAAATTACCTACATCAAATAGACTTCTTCATAAGCCAATTTCATCACGACAAAGTACAAAAGTCACTGTGGTGCAAGCTGTACGGCCGCAAATGTTTAGACTTTTCTAAGATGGCGGACAAAACGGAGGCTGAAAGGTAAGCATCACAATTATACACTGTTTAAACTATGTAGATTTTTCTTTCAGTCATTTAATTGGTGCCATAACACAGAATTATAACGCCCGTCAACAGTGGCGTATCCCCTTATGGTTCATGTCTGTGTGTAAGGCTCAAAATCTTCGGTAAACTTTGCAGAAACTGAAAGTCAGAAATCGAATCGAGAAGGAGGTCATATTTTGCCTCATTGTAGGCTTACCAACTACGCTAAACATTTTCTAACACAGTGGATATATGCATCTGAGCCCGATATTAACGTTGAGTTACCTAGTTTGTGGCACAGATCTACATTTTGTCTTTTGGAGACGTTTGGAAATAATGTCGAGTGTACGGTTTAGCCATTAGAGGTAAAAGTGCACTGTACGACTTAGACCCGATGTTTTTTGTACGGTTTAGCCACGATTTTCTTTCGAAAAACTGTACGGTTTAGACACAAAACAAATGTTACCATTTGAATCTGCGCCGTAGGTGTAGATAGTATAATCCCAACTATTTATTATGGATCTTCCTTCATGCAATGCATGTTTGCGATTATGACAGCATATCACAACAATTAGGATCGAGATCAGAAGCACAGTATATAATTGGTTTAAACGTATTTTATTTTTAAATATTTGTATGAATATTGTAATGATAACACAAAGGAAAAGAAAAGGATGGAAACGAAAACAAGACTGCTTATTGTGTTTCTCCCCCATCACCGTAACAACTGCACTCGCTTTATGCAGAAATGACTGCCCGTTATTGTACTATATTAATTGTACTGAAAAACTAATTAAATTAATTCAGCAGGATATATCAGTTTATACAAAAACTTTTTGAGAAAGATACGTCAGAATAAAAGAAAAAATAAATAAATAAAAGATACAAAAAAAGGAAACGAATGTTGACACATATATGTAGAGAGGTCTAGGATTCTGAGCAGTACAAGCACATTCGAAAGAAGGTGAGCGTTACCGAGTTTATTAGAATCGTTTTGAGGTTTGGATAGACCGATGTACAGCTTCGTCTATAATGATGTTTGTATTATAGTTTAAAAGAGGATCACCAAACAGAAAGACAGACAGGGACGGAGTAGTGAATCTTGCAACATCATCAAAAAGTCGTTTTCCTTTGTTTGTTTCCTTCGTTGGTATATTTGCAACAGCTTAAGAAGAAGTGCGATGCGTTCTCAACGAGGCCACATGTACACAAGGCAGTGTCAGATATGTTCTTTGAGAATAGGTCATGGTTCAAGGAACTGCAGTTTGTACGAAGCCTCTTGTGCAGGAGATGCTGTTTTCTGACACCGTAATAAAATGTTTGGGAACAGTTAGCAGATTGATATTCAAAGACGTTTTGAATGCGTTTAGAGCAGAATATTGTTTTTCATTTTCAGGGAGGTTATTCCATTCCTGTATTGTTGCAGGGAGGAAAGGGTTGCTATAATGGGTTGTGCGACAGGCCAGAGGTTGAATATCACCAGCGTTTCTTAATCTTAAATTGCATCGAGAAACACTTCCAGCCACTTCAGGTACCAGTTCTGTGAGATATTTTGGAGTTAAATGAAACACCATTTTATAAAAGAGAATAAGTCTGTGTTTTACGTCTGGTTTCAAGGCGTTTCCATCCAACTTCATGCAATAATTTACCAACAGAAACCAATTTAGTTGTCCCAGTTACTATACGGGTAGCTTCATATTGATTTTTTTCAAAACTGTTAGATTCTCTGGCATTACAGTTATCAAATATAGTATCATCGTATTCTAAAATAGGTATCACGAAATATACTTAGATTGTTTCAAGGGAATATCTGTCCGAAGTGAATTTGAGTTTTCGCATGACATTTATTCTTGTCCATGCCTTAGTAGCGATATATTCGATATGACAGTGCCATGTTAGATCACGTGAGAGATGAACGCCAATGTGCTTATGTGAATCTACTTCAGGAATTTGATGGTCTTGCATATATATGGATGAGACATTTTTCTCGAGATTATTAACGACTCAGTCTGCTTAGGATTGAATTCCACTAGCCATTTCTCTGCCTTTTTAATATATTATTATTGATATTTGTTGCCATATGTACGGGAGTAATACCTACACTAAACAAGCTAGTGTCGTAAGCAAACAAACGAATGTTCCATCCAATGTCGCTAACAATATCATTTATAAAAACAAGAAATAACAATGGACCTAATATATATCCTTGTGGAACACCAGCTTCATAGTATTCTAGTCAGAGAAGGTACCAGGTAAAATTACACGTTGCATTCTGGAAAACCAGAATAGAATTATGGGTACAACATGACCTGGACATACACCGGTTATTAAACATTTAAGGACAATGTTTTACTTTAAAAATTGAAGTGAATTGATTTTTAAGTTTAACTAACATATTTTTGACATGCCGGCAATTCATTTAGCGAACATAATGCTTAATCTGTATCATCTGTCAGAAAAAAAGAACCTACCCTCGGATTATGTTTTACAGGCATTTAGTTAAGTTGATGTAATTTAGCACTTGGTCGCTATCTCGCCAGTTTCGCGATGACGGATCTGGGCTGAGTCTGTATGGAATGCCTAAATGCCATTTCGTAGGGCATACATGCATTTTAAAGGTGACATAAAAATAAACGTGAAATAATTATATAACAGAAAAGGATAACAAGTTAATGAGAAAAAAAACATATATTTATTGGACCATATAAATTGCCAAGTTTAAAACTTCGTCAATATCTTGAATTTCAATGGTTTGCATTTCACCATTTAGAATTATTTTGTTTGTTTATTTCAAAATGTCTGGTATTACATTAAAAGTTAATGTACGTTGCCCCGACTTTCCCGATATATATGACTTAGCTCTTTTCTTCTAATTTTCATTGGATTTCTCGGATTGGCATCTACACAGTGGCTGATAGTTTCCTTTGTCTCGCAATAGTAACAGGCAAATAATCTGAAAAGATATGTAAAGTAATGTAAAGTAACAGTACAAAGTGCTTGACTTAATTTCAGACGCTCTGCATTTGCATTAGGACTGAAACGGGTAAAACACTTTTACCCAAATTCCCAATAAGTTAAACTTAGAAATCAATTCACTTCAATTTTTTTTAAGTATAACATTGTCTTCAAATGTTAACCAGTATAGATCCAGATTATATGCTATGCTTCTGTTCTCGATCCTAATTGTTTGTAATATACTGTCAAAATCGCAAATAGGCATTGTGTGAAGGAATATCTACACTAATTGGTTGGGATTACACTATCTAGACCTACGACGCATATTCAAACGTTAGTATTTGTATGTGTCTAAACCGTACAGTTTTTGTAAGAAAATCGTGTCTAAAACGTACAAAATAGATCGGGTCTAACCCGTACAGTGCACTTTTACCACTACGGGCTAAACCGTACACTCGACATTTTTTTCAACCCTCTCAAAAAGACAAAATGCAGATTTGTGCTTCAAACTAATTAACTCAACGTTAATATCGGACTCAAATACATATACCCACAGTGTTAGAAAAGGCTTAGCGTTGTTGGTAACCTTACAATGAGGCAAAATATGACCTCCTTCTCGATTCGATTTCTGATTTTCGGTTTCTGCATTGTTTACGGAAGATTTTGAGCCTTACACACAGACATGAACCATTAGGAGGTAAACCGCTGTTGACGGGCGTTATAATTCTGTGTTATGACACCAACTAAAAGACGGAAAGAAAAATCTACATTGTTTAAAAAGTGTAAAAATGTGATGCTTACCTTTCAGCCTCCTGTTCGTCCGCCATCTTGGAAAAGTCTAAACATTCGCGACCGTACAGCTTGCACCACAGTGACAGTGAGTTGGGCATTTACTGTCTTGAATATTTCCGCTTTCAAAGACTATGCACATAGATCTGTCTGGAGAAAAGCGTCTTCCCATGTGTTCCCAGATCCAATACAATGTCAAAGCAATATAGGGTCTGATGACGCTAATGCTTTTGACCGCAAAGCCACAATGTGGCTAAGGTTACTAGATCAGTTAAAAATATCTACTTTTATTATCTACGTAAAGGGGAATAGACAAATACTCTTTTTTATTTACGCCTCCGTGTAAAGATGATGTCACGGAGGCAGCATCTGACTATCTAGTAATTCATAAACTGTAGGGGGATGGCTCAACTTGGCTTGCAGTCGTTAACCCTTTCGCTGCCAGTGCCGGATCTGTGATTACATATGCAAACAGTTTGGATCCATATGAGACGCCGAGTAACTCGGCGTCTCATCAGGATCCTAACTGTTTGTTACTGTTACTATGTTTTTGAAACAAAAATGAAGAAAAAAAATGAAATTTTGTAGCAGACGACAAAGTTAGCAGACGACAGAATTTGGCAGCGAAAGGGTTAAACATAGCGATAAACTCTAATAAATTAGTATTGCCAATCAGTTTGAATCCAGGGTCAGATTTGAGTTCTCAAACTTTTGATTGGTCAGATATGAGCCTTTGGCTCAAATCTGACCATTCAAACACTTGAGAACGAACTCAGACTCAACTAAAAGTTTTATAAGCATGGATACAGATCAATTGCCAATACCCTCAAATCACTGTAAGATATTCTTACTGCTGCTGCTGTTAACAATTTGTACAGACAACATGATTTTAAGATGCCTTCTTGGAGGATTCATATGTATACACCGACTCCGTTGCAGGCGGAGTATGGGATACATGGTAATTTCTGCAATTAATATAGATTTATACATTCGGTCAGTATCTGTTTAGCTGATTTATTTGCGCAGGTTAATACATTGGGCTAATATCTGGTTAACTGTTTTAGCTCCTATAGGACCATGTTTGTGCAGAAAAAATATCGGCATTCTATTTCATCAGAAATGTCGGTTCCAGACGTCGTTAATTGATGCAAAATGGCTTTGATACGCGATGCGGTTCGAAATGACAAGCTTAGAAATGACAGGATGAATTTGTGAAGGACATAATACGAAAATAGAAACCGATTCTGCAGTTGCCTAGGTTTACACGACACTATTTGGCTTTTAATATTGGTAATATTGATGCATCTGTCAGAAGAAAGGAAACAAGGAATTCAATCAAAATGATGGAACGACGATAATTACTACAACAGAATACAATAGCCACCCTCAGCATAACAGCATAACGGCCTACTGACACAATAACACATCCGCAGTTTATAAAGCGATGGATAAAATTAGTTGCAAACTTTGATGACTTAAACTAGTGTATAGTTCATCAACTAGTATAAACCAGTCGTTTCATTATAAATTTATTTTGTCATTTTATCTTTGAAACTTTCACACTTTCATTTGATTGATTATCTAGTTGAACGGTTCGGTTGAATTAACATGAGAGACAAGCAAGAGAATCATATGTTCCATTCTCAAAGGCCTTTGGTATGAGGTGATAGGTATCAAACCAGCACACTCCTATTTTACTGATCTATAGAAGCAAGTAAAAAGTCTTTATTACATATGTCAGAAACATTGCACGTAGTAGAATAATATCAAACGCAACAATATATTCAAATGCAATAATACAGTATATTTTTTTCTGAGAAATGCCGTGCCTGTATTGTAAATAGGTCGTGAACAATATTGTGTAGAATAATACCCATCTAATGTGACCACCAATAAACAAACGTCTAGTTATGGGTCTTAAATGCAGGTTATAGCTGAATGCGGGCGAAATTAATGCAAAACTCTAGTACAGAGGTTGTCTACATTGTTTCCGTACTTCGTTTAGCAACCACTCATGTTTTTGTTTGAGCTTTTCTCTTGTCTCGTTGACAAATAACCTAATATGTTATGTTGCCGTGATATCCAACTCGCTCACCCGCTCGTGTTTAAAACAATGTCATAAAACGGGATATGGTGGTATCCTAGTTGAGAAATCGTTTCATCTTTTTGTACTTGACGGTTAAGCTTTCATGTGTCGCGAACTTGGAGAAATGCTTAGTGCTTCCAAGCAAAGAATGTAATCGGTACAATGTTCTCTTCATTTACAGTCGATTTCAAACCTGTCCAAGTCTTCTCGCTAGCATTGCAGCACACATTGTGATCTTAAAAATAGGGTTAAAGAGCAATTTTCGTTATTTTAAGAATATAAGTATAATACATTAAGAAATAGCCCACGGACGGGCCCATCAACACAAGAAGAACAAACTAAATGCGCGTTCACATGACATGCACGGCCTTAACCCTTCTCTTGCTGAATTTTAAAATACATTTCTCCTTCGTTACCCATTCCCTGTTGTATAATTACATATATCTTCACTGTGTACACGTATTTCGCTGTGCAATCACTGCTGTGGGGTGCACAGGTTGCACAATCAACTTGTAAATAGTGCAGACCCTGATGAGACAGCTCCTGCAGGAGCTGTCTCATCTGGGTCTTCACTATTTACAGGTACGTATATTGACGTGAATAGCAAGCGAAGGGTTAATAATGTCACAAAATGACTTACTGGAAAGTACATGCAACTATTGGTCTTGGTCTACGGCTTTGTGACACTAAAAAGGATAGTTTGGAATTTGTGGCACTGAAATTCTTACGCTGCGTCAAATATGTTGAATAAAAAGCATCTCTTCGAGCACCGATTCGCGCCAAAGAAGAGCGCTCATACACATGTATGATAGATATATACCATACCCATGAGAATAAACAGAACTCATACGTATGATAGACATATACCATAGCCATGAGAATAAACAGAACTCACACGTATGATAGACATATACCATACCCATGAGAATAAACAGAACTCACACGTATGATAGACATATACCATACCCATGAGAATAAACAGAACTCACACGTATGATAGACATATACCATACCCATGAGAATAAACAGAACTCACACGTATGATAGACATATACCATACCCATGAGAATAAACAGAACTCACACGTATGATAGACATATACCATACCCATGAGAATAAACAGAACTCACACGTATGATAGATATATACCATACCCATGAGAATAAACAGAACTCACACGTATGATAGACATATACCATACCAATGAGAATAAACAGAACTCAAACGTATGATGGACATATACCATACCCATGAGAATAAACAGAACTCAAACGTATGATAGACATATACCATACCCATGAGAATAAACAGAACTCACACGTATGATAGACATATACCATAGCCATGAGAATAAACAGAACTCACACGTATGATAGACATATACCATACCCATGAGAATAAACAGAACTCACACGTATGATAGACATATACCATACCCATGCGAATAAACAGAACTCACACGTATGACAGACATATACCATAGCCATGAGAATAAACGTATGATAGACATATACCATAGCCATGAGAATAAACAGAACTCAAACGTATGATAGACATATACCCATGAGAATAAACAGAACTCAAACGTATGATACACATACACAATACCCATGAGAATAAACAGAACTCACACGTATGATAGACATATACCATACCCATGAGAATAAACAGAACTCACACGTATGATAGACATATACCATACCCATGTATGTCACAAAGTTTAGTTGGGCTTAGGGCTCTCATGCTTTGATGGACTCTCTGCGCTTTGATTCTTTTTAACAGTGTGTATATTGGGTATAATGATAAAGCCATTCACCTGTAGCACAGGCAATCCATGCATGTACAGGTGTACTCTGGGCAGTTTATACACAGTAGTGGGAGCGGTCAGACGTGCTTTTGAGAAGTGGACATTAGAGAAAATATTGTAAGTTCCCATCCCCTTGTCCAGTAGTTTAGGGCTTTGCATTGTTACTTTTGTCATTCGCGTGGATTGTGGATTTAGTTTAAAGGGACAGTTTGGTTAGGCCTGAGTAGATAATATCTTGTACAGAGAACGGTTTTTGTGTGTTAACTTTGTGAGGTTTTAGTGTAAAAATCATTGATTTTTAACTTGAGTATGGGGATATGTCACAAAGTTTAGTTGGGCATAGGGCTCTCATGCTTTGATGGACTCTCTGCGCTTTGATTCTTTTTAACAGTGTGTATATTGGGTATAATGATAAAGCCATTCACCTGTAGCACAGGCAATCCATGCATGTACAGGTGTACTCTGGACAGTTTATACACAGTAGTGGGAGCGGTCAGACGTGCTTTTGAGAAGTGGACATTAGAGAAAATATTGTAAGTTCCCCTCCCCTTGTCCAGTAGTTTAGGGCTTTGCATTGTTACTTTTGTCATTCGCGTGGATTGTGGATTTAGTTTAAAGGGACAGTTTGGTTAGTTTCCCCCTTTCCTTTATTTTAGGTGGCCTTTGGTAGACTGACATTGTTTAACGGGGAAAGGCGCCTGGTCCAGGTTTTGTGTTGAGCCATGCATTTTATTGACTAGCCAATGCAGAATTCTATCGAGAATATGTAATTGTCCATGCTTAAAGCAATGCCTATTCTGGACTCTGCTGGATAGAGAACGTGTCATAAATGCGACACTGTGAATACTGAGACCCTTTTTATATTACACCCAAGATGTTTCTGTATAGCGGATATTTTAGTGTGAAGATATTTTATATTGATATTACCTTTTGATGATAGTATTACATATGCGTGAATTTGCGTGCAACACGTGATATGGTGCAGACTGAACAGTGGTCATAGTTATCCTATATGTGAAGTTATATGAGTAGTAGAACCTAAGTGGTAATGTGCATACCTGTGTGGTCGAGACAGTGACTCAGAATCCTGTGTGGAGAATAAATCTGTAGTGTTTAGTTAACCTGTGTGGTTAGAGATAGAGACTCATTATCCTGTGTGGAGTGCCAATTAGTATATAATAGTTAACCTGTGTGGTTAGAGACAGAGACCCATTTTCCTGTGTGGAGTGCAATTTTATTAGTTAGCCTGTGTGGTAATAGTGAAACAATACATTAACCTGTGTGGTTAGACGAATAGTTAATGTTGGACCTGTGTGGTGATTTCTTAGATAGTACATCTGAACACGTGGTTGAGATTTTAAAGTGAAACTTATGTTTGTGATATGATATGAGAATTATGTGTTTATATGAATATATGATATAATATATATGCACATCTTGAATAGTCTTTGAATCTGACTCCATAACAACTAAAGAATTCGGAATCACATAGTCTTCCTCATAAATAAAGGGAAACTTGTGACAAATGGGGGCTCGTCCGGGATATTCTACCCTCTTTGGCTATAGCATACATATTGCCTGAAAGGGTGAATATTGTTTTTATATGGAGTTTGGTTTTGAGATTATTATAGTGTAGATACATTTGTACATACATTGATAAATAGGAAGATGGAGAAATTTATACCAATTGGAAAAGACATTGGTTTGAGCGGTACTGAGCTAATAGATTTTGTAAGAGAAGAAACTAAAAAAGAAGAAGAAAGGGCGGAGAGATTAGCTCAGAGAGATATGAAAAGATTGCAACTTGAGTTTGAGACGAGAGAGAAAGAGTTGGTAATAGAAATGGAAAAAGTAAAACTTGCTGGTACTAAGCCGGATCTAGCTGTGAAAATACCAGCTGTTAAAGCTCAGTTACCCAAGTTACCCCCATTCAATGACAAGCAAGACAGTATGGAAGCGTATTTGAAGCGTTTTGAACGTTTTGCCGAAAGTGCTGCATGGGAAAAGACTGAATAGGCTATAAAACTCAGTGCATTGTTGCAGGGTAAATCTTTAGATGTTTATTCAAGATTATCAGTAACTGATGCTCTTGACTATGACGCATTAAAGACGGCATTATTGAAAAGGTTTCAGCTGACTGAAGAAAGTTTTAGGTCTAAGTTCAGGAATAGCATTGCAGAAGTAGGCGAAACCCCTAGACAATTTGTCATCCGCTTAGAGGATTATCTCCTGAGGTGGATGGACTTAGCTAGTTTGCCACAGACATATGAAGGGATGAAATACCTTTTATTACGGGAACAATTCATGAATTCCTCTTCTAAACCTTTACAAGTTTTCCTGAAAGAAAGAAAGGTTAGTTCTGTGTTAGAAATGGCCGAAATTGCAGAGCAGTATCAAGAAGCTCATGGTTTAACTTCCATTACTCCAAATCTTGGGAGGAGTAGAACCCCTTCGCCTGATTTACCCGAGCATCGTAATGACAGTAAACCGCATATTTCCCATAATAGCTTTCAAAAGAAAAGGCATTGTTATGTTTGTAGAGGGGCAGGTCATATAGCTAGAGAATGTCCAAGCGATCGTTCTGAAAAGAAGGTCAAGATAGGAGCGTCTATTGTAGAGAGAGGTAGGGGAAGGTTCATAAGTAGGTCTTCTACGGTTGGACGAGGCGGTTATAGAGGTAGAGGTCAGGGTAGAGCATTTGATAGAGGAAATTATGATGGTGCTAAAGAGAGTGAAGCCAGTGGCAATGTTGGCTGTTTTGTGCAGAGAGGTGTACAGGTTTTAGAGGCAGAAAGTATTGGGGTTGAAGATGAAATACCAGTTGTATCTGCAGTTAGTAAAAGGGACGATTACAAGTTGAAGAATATGCCTGTTGGTGATGGTGTTGTAAATGGAGAAAATGTTAGAGTCTTGAGAGATACAGGTTGTTCCAGTGTAGTTGTTAGACGCAGTCTAGTTGGTAAGGATAGCATGTCTGGGAGAATTCAGAAATGTGTATTATTAGATGGTACGGTTAGGAGATTTCCATTGGCCACAATATTTGTTGAAACTCCGTTTTTTACTTGTGAGGTTGATGCTTTGTGTGCAGATTATCCGGTGTATGATCTAATTATTGGCAATATTCCTGGTGTCAAAGATCCAAAAGATGTTCTTAGATCTGTAGAAACTCATGAGATGAAGAATGTTTCTTCAGATTGTGAAACTGGTTTTAATGTACAGACGAGAGCACAGAAAGCTAAGGAGAATACACATTCTCAGTTGAAAGTTGTTAGTCCTATCTCTAGTATGAGTGCAGGAGACGTAAACAAGTGTCAGTTGAGTGACGAGACATTGGACAATGCGAGAGAGAAAATGAAGGCTGGTGAGAAAATGAAAAGTAAGAAAGGAGCAGAAAGTTGGTTTGGTGACAGAGATGTTTTCTTTTATAGGTACTTCAAGTCTAACACAATTGAGAATGATAAGATATTACAGCAGTTGTGTGTACCAAAGAATTTGAGAAACAAAGTGGTGAAACTTGCTCATGATGTGCTTATGTCCGGTTATTTTGGTATCAGAAAGACTCATGGAAGGGTTTTGTAATCATGAGGTAGGTTTCTGTATTACAACCGTATCGGTTCAGAATTGTTAATATCAAAGGGTCAGAAAATGTCGGAGCTGACTTTTTGAATCGTTCCTAGCAGTTTGAGTAGGCCTGAGTAGATAGTATCTTGTACAGAGAACGGTTTTTGTGTGTTAACTTTGTGAGGTTTTAGTGTAAAAATCATTGATTTTTAACTTGAGTATGGGGATATGTCACAAAGTTTAGTTGGGCTTAGGGCTCTCATGCTTTGATGGACTCTCTGCGCTTTGATTCTTTTTAACAGTGTGTATATTGGGTATAATGATAAAGCCATTCACCTGTAGCACAGGCAATCCATGCATGTACAGGTGTACTCTGGGCAGTTTATACACAGTAGTGGGAGCGGTCAGACGTGCTTTTGAGAAGTGGACATTAGAGAAAATATTGTAAGTTCCCCTCCCCTTGTCCAGTAGTTTAGGGCTTTGCATTGTTACTTTTGTCATTCGCGTGGATTGTGGATTTAGTTTAAAGGGACAGTTTGGTTAGTTTCCCCCTTTCCTTTATTTTAGGTGGCCTTTGGTAGACTGACATTGTTTAACGGGGAAAGGCGCCTGGTTCAGGTTTTGTGTTGAGCCATGCATTTTATTGACTAGCCAATGCAGAATTCTATCGAGAATATGTAATTGTCCATGCTTAAAGCAATGCCTATTCTGGACTCTGCTGGATAGAGAACGTGTCATAAATGCGACACTGTGAATACTGAGACCCTTTTTTATATTACACCCAAGATGTTTCTGTATAGCGGATATTTTAGTGTGAATATATTTTATATTGATATTACCTTTTGATGACAGTATTACATATGCGTGAATTTGCGTGCAACACGTGATATGGTGCAGACTGAACAGTGGTCATAGTTATCCTATATGTGAAGTTATATGAGTAGTAGAACCTAAGTGGTAATGTGCATACCTGTGTGGTCGAGACAGTGACTCAGAATCCTGTGTGGAGAATAAATCTGTAGTGTTTAGTTTACCTGTGTGGTTAGAGATAGAGACTCATTATCCTGTGTGGAGTGTCAATTAGTATATAATAGTTAACCTGTGTGGTTAGAGACAGAGATTCATTTTCCTGTGTGGAGTGCAATTTAATTAGTTAGCCTGTGTGGTAATAGTGAAACAATACATTAACCTGTTTGGTTAGACGAATAGTTAATGTTGGACCTGTGTGGTGATTTCTTAGATAGTACATCTGAACACGTGGTTGAGATTTTAAAATGAAACTTATGTTTGTGATATGATATGAGAATTATGTGTTTATATGAATATATGATATAATATATATGCACATCTTGAATAGTCTTTGAATCTGACTCCATAACAACTAAAGAATTCGGAATCACATAGTCTTCCTCATAAATAGAGGGAAACTTGTGACAATGAGAATAAACAGAACTCACACGTATGATACACATACACAATACCCTTGAGAATAAACAACTCACACGTATGATAGACATATACCATACCCATGAGAATAAACAACTCACACGTATGATAGACATATACCATACCCATGAGAATAAACAGAACTCACACGTATGATAGACATATACCATACCCATGAGAATAAACAGAACTCACACGTATGATAGACATACACAATACCCATGAGAATAAACAGAACTCACACGTATGATAGACATATACCATACCCATGAGAATAAACAGAACTCACACCTATGATAGACATATACCATACCCATGATAATAAATAGAACTCACACGTATGATAAACATATACCATACCCATGAGAAGAAACAGAACTCACACGTATGATAGACATATACCATAGCCATGAGAATAAACAGAACTCACACGTATGATAGACATATACCATAGCAATGAGAATAAACATAACTCACACGTATGATAGACATATACCATAGCCATGACAATAAACATAACTCACACGTATGATAGATATATACCATACCCATGAGAATAAACAGAACTCACACGTATGATAGACATATACCATACCCATGAGAATAAACATAACTCACACGTATGATAGACATATACCATACCCATGAGAATAAACAGAACTCAAACGTTTGATAGACATATACCATAGCCATGAGAATAAACAGAACTCAAACGTATGATAGACATATACCCATGAGAATAAACAGAACTCAAACGTATGGTACACATACACAATACCCATGAGAATAAACAGAACTCACACGTATGATAGACATATACCATACCCATGAGAATAAACAGAACTCACCCGTATGAAAGACATATACCATACCCATGAGAATAAACAGAACTCACACGTATGATACACATACACAACACCCATGAGAATAAACAACTTACACGTATGTTGGACATATACCATACCCATGAGAATAAACAACTCACACGTATGATAGACATATACCATACCCATGAGAATAAACAGAATTCACACGTATGATAGACATATACCATACCCATGAGAATAAACAGAACTCACACGTATGATAGACATATACCATACCCATGAGAATAAACAGAACTCACACGTATGATAGACATATACCATACCCATGAGAATAAACAGAACTCACACGTATGATAGACATATACCATAGCCATGAGAATAAACAGAACTCACACGTATGATAGACATATACCATAGCCATGAGAATAAACAGAACTCACACGTATGATAGACATATACCATACCCATGAGAATAAACAGAACTCACACGTATGATAGACATATACCATACCCATGAGAATAAACAGAACTCACACGTATGATAGACATATACCATACCCATGAGAATAAACAGAACTCACCCGTATGAAAGACATATACCATACCCATGAGAATAAACAGAACTCACACGTATGATACACATACACAATACCCATGAGAATAAACAACTCACACGTATGATGGACATATACCATACCCATGAGAATAAACAACTCACACGTATGATAGACATATACCATACCCATGAGAATAAACAGAACTCACACGTATGATAGACATATACCATACCCATGAGAATAAACAGAACTCACACGTATGATAGACATACACAATACCCATGAGAATAAACAGAACTCACACGTATGATAGACATATACCATACCCATGAGACTAAACAGAACTCACACGTATGATAGACATATACCATACCCATGAGAATAAACAGAACTCACACGTATGATAGACATATACCATACCCATGAGAATAAACAGAACTCACACGTATGATAGACATATACCATACCCATGGGAATAAACAGAACTCACACGTATGATAGACATATACCATACCCATGAGAATAAACAGAACTCACACGTATGATAGACATATACCATAGCCATGAGAATAAACAGAACTCACACGTATGATAGACATATACCATAGCCATGAGAATAAACAGAACTCACACGTATGATACACATATACCATACCCATGAGAATAAACAGAACTCACACGTATGATAGACATATACCATACCCATGAGAATAAACAGAACTCACACGTATGATAGACATATACCATAGCCATAAGAATAAACAGAACTCACACGTATGATAGACATATACCATACGCATGAGAATAAACAGAACTCACACGTATGATAGACATATACCATACCCATGAGAATAAACAGAACTCACACGTATGATAGACATATACCATACCCATGAGAATAAACAGAACTCACACGTATGAAAGACATATACCATAGCCATGAGAATAAACAGAACTCAAACGCATGATAGAATTATACCATAGCCATGAGAATAAACAGAACTCAAACGTATGATAGACATATACGATAGCCATGTGAATAAACAGAACTCACACGTATGATAGACATATACCATACCCATGAGAATAAACAGAACTCACACGTATGATAGACATATACCCGTATGATAGACATATACCATACCCATGAGAATAAACAGAACTCACACGTATGATAGACATATACCATAGCCATGAGAATAAACAGAACTCAAACGCATGGTAGACATATACCATACCCATGAGAATAAACAGAACTCAAACGTATGATAGACATATACGATAGCCATGAGAATAAACAGAACTCACACGTATGATAGACATATACCCATGAGAATAAACAGAAATCAAACGTATGATAGACATATACCATACCCATGAGAATAAACAGAACTCACACGTATGATAGACATATACCATACCCATGAGAATAAACAGAACTCACACGTATGATACACATACACAATACCCATGCGAATAAACAGAACTCACACGTATGATAGACATATACCATACCCATGAGAATAAACAGAACTCACACGTATGATAGACATATACCATACCCATGAATGATAGACATATACCATAGCCATGCGAATAAACAAAACTCACACGTATGATAGACATATACCATACCCATGAGAATAAACAGAACTCAAACGTATGATAGACATATACGATAGCCATGAGAATAAACAGAACTCACACGTATGATAGACATATACTCATGAGAATAAACAGAACTCACACGTATGATAGACATATACCATACCCATGAGAATAAACAGAACTCACACGTATGATAGACATACACAATACCCATGAGAATAAACAGAACTCACACGTATGATAGACATATACCATACCCATGAGAATAAACAGAACTCACACGTATGATAGACATATACCATACCCATGAGAATAAACAGAACTCACACGTATGATAGACATATACCATACCCATGAGAATAAACAGAACTCACACGTATGATAGACATATACCATACCCATGAGAATAAACAGAACTCACACGTATGATAGACATATACCATAGCCATGAGAATAAACAGAACTCACACGTATGATAGACATATACCATAGCCATGAGAATAAACAGAACTCACACGTATGATAGACATATACCATAGCCATGAGAATAAACAGAACTCACACGTATGATAGACATATACCATACCCATGAGAATAAACAGAACTCACACGTATGATAGACATATACCATAGACATAAGAATAATCAGAACTCACACGTATGATAGACATATACCATAGCCATGAGAATAAACAGAACTCACACGTATGATAGACATATACCATACCCATGAGAATAAACAGAACTCACACGTATGATAGACATATACCATAGCCATGAGAATAAACAGAACTCAAACGCATGATAGAATTATACCATACCCATGAGAATAAACAGAACTCAAACGTATGATAGACATATACGATAGCCATGAGAATAAACAGAACTCACACGTATGATAGACATATACCATACCCATGAGAATAAACAGAACTCACACGTATGATAGACATATACCCGTATGATAGACATATACCATACCCATGAGAATAAACAGAACTCACACGTATGATAGACATATACCATAGCCATGAGAATAAACAGAACTCAAACGCATGGTAGACATATACCATACGCATGAGAATAAACAGAACTCAAACGTATGATATACACATACGATAGCCATGAGAATAAACAGAACTCACACGTATGATAGACATATACCCATGAGAATAAACAGAACTCAAACGTATGATAGACATATACCATAGCCATGAGAATAAACAGAACTCACACGTATGATAGACATATACCATAGCCATGAGAATAAACAGAACTCACACGTATGATACACATACACAATACCCATGCGAATAAACAGAACTCACACGTATGATAGACATATACCATACCCATGAGAATAAACAGAACTCACACGTATGATAGACATATACCATACCCATGAGAATAAACAGAACTCACACGTATGATAGACATATACCATAGCCATAAGAATAAACAGAACTCACACGTATGATAGACATATACCATAGCCATGAGAATAAACAGAACTCACACGTATGATAGACATATACCATACCCATGAGAATAAACAGAACTCACACGTATGATAGACATATACCATACCCATGAGAATAAACAGAACTCACACGTATGATAGACATATACCATAGCCATGAGAATAAACAGAACTCAAACGCATGATAGAATTATACCATAGCCATGAGAATAAACAGAACTCAAACGTATGATAGACATATACGATAGCCATGAGAATAAACAGAACTCACACGTATGATAGACATATACCATACCCATGAGAATAAACAGAACTCACACGTATGATAGACATATACCCGTATGATAGACATATACCATACCCACGAGAATAAACAGAACTCACACGTATGATAGACATATACCATAGCCATGAGAATAAACAGAACTCAAACGCATGGTAGACATATACCATACCCATGAGAATAAACAGAACTCAAACGTATGATAGACACATACGATAGCCATGAGAATAAACAGAACTCACACGTATGATAGACATATACCCATGAGAATAAACAGAACTCAAACGTATGATAGACATATACCATACCCATGAGAATAAACAGAACTCACACGTATGATAGACATATACCATACCCATGAGAATAAACAGAACTCACACGTATGATACACATACACAATACCCATGCGAATAAACAGAACTCACACGTATGATAGACATATACCATACCCATGAGAATAAACAGAACTCACACGTATGATAGACATATACCATACCCATGAATGATAGACATATACCATAGCCATGCGAATAAACAAAACTCACACGTATGATAGACATATACCATACCCATGAGAATAAACAGAACCGTTCCTTGCCTGTTCAGCTCCGATCACCTATTAGCTGGGCCAATAAGCCAAAACTCATTCATTAAAAAACAAAAGGTAAGATATACTGCCATAACTTTAACTCTATGATAAGACATACTGTTACAAACGCCTATTTATCGATGGGGCTGGATCTAGGACACTGAAGAGGTCACCGAGGGTCAAACGATGGTAAACATGAAGGAACTCTACAAGCACCGTGTCACAACAATTAGAGAACACTGATACACATATACCATAGGCATACACGCATTCATATGTACAAAACTATGAAAGATGCACGATAAGAACCACAAACTTAGGGTGAAAATAAGAGTACCAACGGTCAGTGGTAAAAGTACCAATGGGGATTAGGGGACACGTTCAATATGACACTTATTCCACCAGACGAACAATGTCAATAGATATAAACACTGACTGCTCCACAGTTAACCCTTCGCTTGCTATTCACGTCAATATACGTACCTGTAAATAGTGAAGACCCAGATGAGACAGCTCCTGCAGGAGCTGTCTCATCAGGGTCTGCACTATTTACAAGTTGATTGTGCAACCAATGTACTCCACAGCAGTGATTGCACAGAGAAATACTTGTACACAGTGAATATATATGTAATTATATATGTAATTATACAACAGTGCATGGGTAAAAAAGGAGAAATGTATTATAAAATTCAGCAAGAGAAGGGTTAAAGCCTACTATTTCCAACATGTGCATTCAACGAACTAAAAGGAGTAACCCGGTCACAAATGCACTTTGTTTTTTCGATGTCATAGCAACTAAAGAGAAACTATTTATGGTACGATAGACAAAACACTCGACATCCTCCTTCCGAGACTATAAACCGAGGTCCAATGTATCAGTGCTTTACACTTGGCATCTAAAAGAAACTGTACATAATAAGAATAGGGCATCGCGTCTCCATTCTAGATGAGGACAATTAAAAGCCATACCACTTTGATGAGATCAATCCAATATTAATATATTAAGTATTAAATGGTGTTGAAATGTCTAACTGATTTATTTTATTTAACTAAATGTATGACCTTTACAGCATGGAGCAACTCTATTACTAAGATGCAAAGTTAAGAATCACATACATGTATAAGCTTAAAATCAGAGTGGGATCAACAGATTAAATAATTTTAGAACAAGTAGACATATAGTTTGCTGCAAATATTATGCCAGATTACTGTGCAATCAAATTATGAAATAGAAGAATAACGGAGTTTCATTGACACCGGAGCCTCCGTGTCATTATTACATCATATAAAGGAGCCGTCTGGGTCTGCTCTGTTTACTAATTTTTTTTTGAGAGATCTCTTTCTTCAGTTTCTAAAATTGCTACAACTTTCCACCTTCCATATCTCATTATAAGTATAGTAAAACCCCTCTAATGCGACCACCAAGACGGGGCATGATTCACTGTGGCAAAGGCAGGTGGTAACTTAATGCAGGACGATTTTTTTGCAGAAAGCTCCTATAGGAACTTTCTGCATATATTTCGTCCAACATTAAACAACCACCTGCTTATGAAGACAGCCATGTTTGTTCATTAAAATGTCACATTAGAGGGGTTTTATTGTACTTTTTTTTGTGATATTGCAACAAAAAGTGAGGTTATGGACCAAAAACGCTAGTCTGTGTATCATGTTTAATTGAGAATGTTTCATGGTCATTGCATCTGAGGTTTCTACTCAAATTTATAATACTTATGATTTCTCAGGATGAGCTCTAGAGCTCCAGTTTTCCGCTATCCTAATCAACCCACGATTTTTAATACGTTGTTTAGACGCACTTTCAATTAACATTTTGTGTATTATATGTATTAGTGTAAAGTAAAAGCATTCGAAAAACAAGGCGGTGTATAGCCTAACTATAGGGTCAATAAATAGCAAATTAATGATAATGACTCGGTCATAGGTACAGATAACCGAGATGGACTATGTTCCAGTCACAGTAAACATTAATGTAAACAAGAACACGAACGCCCTATACTCGATTCAATCATTTGTCTGTCGCACCAACGATACATAAAGAATAAGAGCCATGGGATTCCAACCTTGGCATTTGATTTATATTACAATACTGTCACGCGATCAGGTCATTACAGAATAGTAATTGATCGCGAGGAAAGGGGAAACATCAGACGAAATATATTAATTTATGTAAAATCCATCAGATAAATACAATATTTGTCCTATTTAAGATTCTGCTGTAATGGAATTAATTTTACAACGCTAAGAAACACATACTGGTTTTAAGAGTTTCGGTGCCAAATTTCTAATTGTCCTCTGCAAACCAATTTTGCCAGGTCGTTCGGTAAACTAAGAAATGAGTAGATAAATGCAAATTTCAAAGGAAAAAATAACAGATATAGAACTAGAGTGTGTGACAAAAAGTAAAGTCCCTGATCAGACGCCGACTTTTCGAGGCGGTGTTTGTTCTGGGACTGCACTATTTGTTGTAGTGTATTTTTGCTACATTGGCAGTGAGAGGGTTAAGCATTCTTTATCCTCAAATGACACCATGTTTGGTTTGCATATTTGATTAGCGGATATATACTTGTACATAAAATACACGGACTTGGTACTAACGCTTAACGATGTAATAACATCAACTGATCATAACATGTACAGGTATGCACATCTGATAGATGTTCTGACTTCAAGTCCACCCATAAAGACATACCTAACCATCAATCCATTTAACGATTCATTGCGTGTCTATAAATGTTATCGAAACAACAGTGGTTTGAAGGGAATCCATCTGATCCATATCGCGGAAAATGGCCTGGCCTTAAAACGTTAACATCGGTATTGACTTAACAGCTAGTGATTAATTTCTGGCAATTATTCAATCATTGAGTATTCTTCACCGTTACAAAATGGATTTGTGTAACTTATCTAACCAGGAAAGTCGCCCAGTACTTCATTTTCAGTGTTGTTAAATTTTTTGTCTTACGGGATCATTCATTTTTATTTATTATTGAATATCGCTTAAGCGGGGACTAGGGGGCGTGGTTAGTGTTGCACTTTTAATAACTGCTCATAAACAGACTCAATAAAACCGAGTATGCAGTTGTCTATTTTGCATTGCTGCGTTTGCTTTCGAATGTCCTCCTACTTTCAGGCATTCTGTAGTACAATGACCTTCGAGTATAATAAAGTGTAATAAAATGTCTGACATTTTATGAATTGTGTCGATATTAAATACACAAGGAGAAGTTGTAGATCTATGATTATTTCTTGCTTTGCTCTTTGGAACAACCAAGTAACTATCATTTGTCTATTATTTCGTTCAAAACGACCAAATAATTGTCACGTGTGGATCATTGTGTTCAGAATGACCACATAAATGTCACTTGTTCCACAGACAGAAATGATAAAATAAAAAGGTGGACAGAACTTGATGACCTTTGCGAGATAATATAATATTTCAAGGCACTTGGCGATAAATACTCGGCTGCAAACGACCACAACTTAATGCATTAAAGTAGCTTCCGACCAGTGTACAATACGTTTTTCCGCCCTAACAGTGTTTGAGAGCACTTAACGATCCGTGTACATCTCGTCTTTCCGCCCTAACAGTGATTGAGAACACTTAACGATCAGTGTACATCTTGTCTTCCCGCCTAATTGTGTTTGAGAACATTTTGATACACGTTCTGAAATGGAAGGCAAACCCAGTTTGGTTGATGTTGGTAAGAGATATTTCGAAAGCAAACGCAGAAATGCGAAAAGAGAAATTGCAGACTTAGTTTTATTGAGTCTGTTCATGATCAGTTACTGTAGTGCAGCACTACTCACGTCCCTAGCAGTGGCTTAATCGGTATTCAATTTTCATAGCTAAAATCATTGACATTTATGACTCAGAAGGGTTAAAAAATATAACAACACTAAGGATGAAGTAAGGGGCTATTTCTATCAACTCCTCAGAAATCATTAAATGGATGTTGCAATGTATGAATGTTATAATTACATCTGACATACAATCTTGAGAAAACTGCGATTTTCGCAAACGCCTTTAGGGTATCCATTGAAACAAATTATGGAAAATACAATTTAATTTGGCAAACGCTTGTAATAAATAAATTTTACCACTGGTTGGACGAACTTCAAATCATTCTAATAAAATGAAGAAAATCAGTTACAAAGTTCCAATTGTTAATTATATACCGAATGAAACTCTATTTCATGAAAGACAATATATTTTATTAATATTTATCCCTAACAAAAATAGATGCATTATTACTAATTCCAAATCGACTATTTTCTGTTTAGATACTAGTAGAATGAGCATTAATAAATGTCGGTATTTTACATGTAATGGGTATTACTGGTAGAAGGTATGAGATATTCAATTCACGAATCACTTGAACTAAGTTTACAGGTTGAATCAGAGAATGCATATGTTATTTGTCTTTCCGATGAATGGGGTATCAGTGCATTATGTAAATGAAGAATTTGTTTCATGAACTTAATAGATAAAATGAAGAACTAACTTCAGACTTTTAAATGATTACCTTTAAACTGATGTAATTGTAGATAATAGATAAAATGAAGAAATAACCTCAAATGTTTAAAAAACAACTTTTAACCCTTTCGCTGCCAATGCCGGATATGTGATTACCTATGCAAACAGTTTGGATCCAGATGAGACGCCGAATAACTCGGCGTCTCATCAGGATCCAAACTGTTTGTTACTGTTACTATGTTTTTGAAACAAAAATGAAGAAAATCAAAAAATGAAAATTTGTTGCAGACGACAAAGTTAGCAGACGACAGAGTTTGGCAGCGAAAGGGTTAAACAGTAATTGTAGATAATAGATAAAACGAAGAAGCATTCTTCCTCAACAGAAATCATTTGCTGACGTTTTATTATTTAAAACGTTTTACCGATTATATCATCATATAACTGTTAGAATGTGTCAGTGACTGTTGTTTGACTGTTATTAAACCAACCAACCTATATTGTATATAATGCAGTTGCATTAGAGACAGACAAAACAAAATTCACAAAAGAAATCCTTGTTCCATAGTTATATGTGGTCTGAGTTAAGCAAGGTATTTTTCAAATTTGATCATGATGTTATGTAGATTAGTAAATCAATGTAATTACGTTAATGTAAGTAACATTACACATGTTTACTTCTGTACTGTACTGAAAAGACTTACCCTGCGACGGTTTGTTTTTCTATCGTTTTATTTAACGCCCTAATTAAACATTTAGTAGCTAAATACATAATTAGTTATACAGTGATGCTCACTTATAGCGAAATCGGAAATAATGAAAGACCGGATAATACAAAAGAAAAAAAACCCGATTTTTTCCTTCTTTGTTTCTATTCACGTCTGCCTGCTTAATACAAAATCGGTTAGAACGAAAAATCGGCTATGACAAAGTTATTTCCTTGTCCCGAGAACGAAATTTCTATGAAAATTAGTTCGGTTATTACAAACTCAAATGAATGTCGCAGTTTGAAAAGTTTTCACATCTACCGCGTTAAAGAACCGTAGAGCAAACACCTTCACCGACTATCGCCCCGGGCATCAAACAACTTAATGAATGTTATTGACCACACTACATGTACATATGTCCCAAGCTTTATGTCAAGGACGCACCATTGTATTATTTCCACACAAAAATTAATACGTTGCATAAATATACGTTGTGGGCACCGTGCGAGGCATAAACATGCTGCCGAATCCGAATGCAAAAGGAACGAATCTGATGCAAGAATGGTATCCCGCTTATTTAAGAATATCAATAAAGTGATTGAAATCAGTTACAACCGTAATCGACTAGTAACCATGCATCTGATAGGATAATTTTTCTAATTTCCAATCGTATATTTTGATTTCAGCCAATAAAAACGTTTGTCAGAATATATGCTGTAACTTCATACTTGGCATTGAAGCAGCTGCATATAACTTTTCTAAGATTCTTTTCGGACAATCGGCACCGAAATAGGCAAAATCTGATGGTGGACCAATACACCCCGTAGTTCCAGCAAGACCACTGCCATTTGACTGAAAACTGATGATCATATGTTGTGATACATAAGCAATTATCATAGATTTATAAAAAATGATTAAAGGTACACGAATCACCACGAAAAATAATAAATACATAATTGAAGTGTGCACTTACATGCATATAAGATATTCTCTTCACTAGAATAACTATAGCGTCAGCCTATTTTTATGAGCTATTGAAATAGGGAAACAAATGGCAACTGATTTCACCAATAATTTGTTTTTACTTTACATTTCATAAGAGACATTACCAAACACATGACATAGCCAACTGTATGCATGTAGACTTTGGTCAGCAGCTACATTATAATGCCGCATCTTATCAGGATTAGAATCTACACGACCTAAAACATATATAAATGGTACACTATAACGAAATTCGCTATATCCAAACATTTATCACGAAATTTCGTTGTATCGATATAACAAAGTTTGAATATATCGAAATAAATTTAAGGTCCACAGGATTTCGTTATAAGTGAGCTTCACTGTATATTTATACATTGCAATGTCGTGATTATACAAAATGAAATAAAATGAAATTACATGTGAGTCATGCAGGAAACACCACATACAAAACACACAAGCGCCCGAACAGCACCATGTAAAAAGTACAGCAAACATGTACATGCCTATCAATATACAACAAAGACGCACACAGACGAAACAAACAAACAATAGGGGAAGATGGAAGTACCGCCTCGGAACAGTCAGTGAAAATGTCACTGGGGGTTTAAACCGGTTAAGGGGCGTCCAACCTCAAACGTATTCCACCCACACCGTACAAAAGACATTGTTAATAAACATATCCTCTCTCCGACTGATTTACAACAACCGCGATGGCAAGTAAGGTTGAAGTTCATTGTAGACAAATAAATACGTATCTATGTTCTGTTTAAATCCTTTGAAATTCTTAAGAGTAGTTTACGTAATTTCTGAAAATGGGTGATTCTTCGAAAGCAAAAGTAGAAATGCGAAATGAGAAAATTGCAGACTCGGTCTTATTGAGTCATGAGTAGTTATTAAAAATGCAACACTACTCATGCCCCCTAGCACCGGCTTAAGCAGTATTCAAATATCTAAACTCATAACATCAAAACTTATGATCCCGAAAGACCAGAAAATATAACAACACTGAGAACGAAGTACGAGGCGACTTTTTACGGCCGCCACACAAGCACTTAACACCTGCTGTTGTGAAGTACATATATTCTGAAAATGGATGATCCTTCTAAAGCAAAAGTAGAAATGCAAAAAGAGAAAATTGCAGACTCGGTTTTAAATTTGGTTTGGATATACAGTAAACTCTCAATTATCAAACACTAAAATGCGTATCATTATCGATCTTTAAGACAGGTCTCAGCTTCATGCAGGGTGACAGACATGCAGAAAGCCCCCCTATAAGCTTCCTGCATGACTTTGACCGTGCACCAAGCAGTCACCTGCCTGAAAAGGCATCAACTTTTCATTACTAAAGTTTCGAAGTATCGCGATTTAACTGTATAGATTCATTTTAGAAAAAAAATCTTCTAATACTTTGCCCACTTTCCTTGTTGATACACTGTATACTACTACAGTCAAATGCTACCACTACTTGGTCGATAGCGGGAATGCAGTCAAAACAAGTATAGTACATTCCCGTTAAACCAGATATAAAAATTAATATCTATCAGACAGGCGAAAGCTTCATACAGGATAAAAGTCATGCAGAAAGTTCTAATAGTAGCTTTTTGTATGACTTTCATCCTACATTAAGCAGCCATATGCATATATTGTTCTTTACTTAGCATCTCTTTTAGAGGGGTTTACGGTACTGATTAATACACTTTTACATAGATGAAACAAGTTCTGTTATGTACACTATCGAACATTCAAAATGTCACTGGCTGCATTTTCAAGAACCATACATTTTGATTGTGGTATACGTTGGAAATGTATGAACGAGGATCAGATCAGACATACAAAATTCTGATTCAAAATTGCCTCCATGAATAATGACAAGCTGCAGGTTTTCATACAAGACTGAAAAACAAATGCAATAACCTTAAGAGTGATTTATGTAATAACCATCTGATAGATAATCAATACTGCACACCAGGAGGGTGTTACTAATATATCTCGTCGCTTGCAAACAATAATTAATGACAAGTAAATTCCAGCTTATCAAATTATTTCTCTGCTTTGTAATTTAGGATGAAATTTTCCAAATTCAGTCTAAACTGGAACTATTTTAAGTTCTGAATGTTAAGATATACAGAATAGTGTGTGCATGATTTTGATAGTACCAATACATTCTCGTACAATGAATTGGCAATTAATATACATCGTAATATTTAGTTTGAGATATTCAATTTCCGAAAATTATAAATGAAATGGATAATATTAACTTTAGGAGGAAATATATTATTAGAAAAGTGTAATCATATAATTATGAACATGTATTTACCAGTAAGCTCTTGGGTCTTGGAATTTGTCATCAATCTCCCTCAAAGCAATCGTCGATTCATACAAGTATATGGCATTACTTGACAGAGATTTTAATATCGGTTCATTTTTATTTGTCTTGTTTCCAGCTTGAAGCGCTTTGGCATTTTGTTTGCGTCGTGAGTTCTTTGTATTAACGATATCTTATGATCATGTGGGAAAAACAGAAACGTTAAACAAAGATGAGAGTGTAAAAGATAAACATAATTATTATCATAAAACCATTAGAACCAATGCGATACCCTTTCATCGCGAGATTTTCAAATGGAATATTCCAAAATTCAAAATGTTAAGCACGACAAACAGTGCAAACCCTGATGAGAGGGATTCTAGAGGAGCCATCTCATCTGGGTCTACACTGTTTGCAAACAACGTCTGTGTTTTGCATTGAAAGGGTTAAAAACAAGATATTGGTTACTAAAGCATGGCTTTGATGTTTTCTACCCAGTGGGAAAGTAACGGTATGTTAACGGGCAAGTGTAACCAAACAGATATGGTGTGTATGTGATACACTGGAATTAAAATGCTTACATGTATAATTTTTAAACATGATTATGTATATCTACGTCATAATTCGATTCGACAAGAATGTTCGCAGTGCTGCTTCCATCTTGATTTAGGTAGGCGTCCCATCAGAATCCAAACTGTTTGATACTATGAACGTGCTGTTGAAAACAAATGCAAGATAAATAAACAGTGATAATTGAAATTTTCTACAAACAAAAAATTTGGCTCAGCTGGTTATATGTTAACCCTTTGCTTGCTATTCACGTCAATATACCTACCTGTAAATAGTGAAGACCCAGATGAGACAGCTCCTGCAGCAGCTGTCTCATCAGGGTCTGCACTATTTACAAGTTGATTGTGCAACCAGTGCACTCCACAGCAGTGACTGCACAGCGAAATACTTGTACACAGTGAAGATATATGTAATTACACAACTGGGCATGGGTAAAGAAGGAGACATGTATTTTAAAATTCAGCAAGAGAAGGGTTACGTCTTATTGGTCAGTGGACTAATATGACTGTGTCATGACCTTGCATTATTAAGATTACAATAACATGCATAGTTAGTATTAAAGTTGCTTAATGTTTTAGTTATAAGTGTGGCAAATGGTTTTTATTAGATTTTACGTCGTTGATAACTTATCTAAAATAGATATTCTAATTTGGTGATGTACTGTTTAAAGCAGTATTTTGAAAACAAAATGTGTTCATATATTGATCTGGTTATCGTGAAAAACTTCCAGGTTCCAATTTTTACATAAGTATCTGCAAAACACCGCCAACGTTTTTCATGAGAACTAACTAGTTAAGTATTTATGTAAGATTTATGTAACAGGAAACTTTTATGATAATTAAGTGGTTAAATGGTGGCCGAAATATGTCACCATACGCATGCTTCTCTTTAGCTCGTACAGTACAACCTCTCTATAACGGCCACTAACTTGTGTTAATTAGTTGGAATTTAGGACAGGGGGCTGCTTAGAGCAAGGGGAAAGTAAAACAAAACGCTCCAATAGGAGCGTTCTGATTTACTTTCACCTTGCTTTAAGCAGCCACCTACTTTCAACACAAAATACGTGATGTAATTTAGTAGCTGTTGTATGGAGGTTAAGCTCGTATATATAAATATTTCGTTTTAAAACACTCTCCAGGCAGCAATATTATGTTGCAGCAAATTTCATTCAGTGGACATTTGATATAATTTTTTAATCTGAATAAAGTAATAAAAGCCAGTATCCACTAGAGGCAGAAGTAATTTTCCATGCATCAGTAAAACCACCGAATTGATTTTATACATAATTTTGCACATATGCTGTCTAGGAGACCATATGCAATAGTTGTTCAAGATAGTGATTTTTACCGTGGAAATCTGTGGTTTTCTCTATTTAGTAGTTGGAAATTTACCCCTTAACGAACTTGGCAATTTACCAGCCCCAGAACTAACTACATAGTTTGATCATACACATGCGCAACTGTAAATAGCGCATGGCATACGCAACCTTAGTTAGTTCCGGTTTAGCGGAATGATATGTATTTGTGAAGTGAAACCATTTGTAGGGTGACCTCAAAATAACTATACAAATGTTCGGGTGCAGGTAAATGTGATTATCTGTTGATGTCATGATATCATAGAAAATTTCTTAGTCTTACAGGAAATAGCTATCAGCAAAAGTAAACCAGATTTGATTTCACAAATATGACAATCAAGAGAGTAAACCCGATTTGATAATCACATATACGAATCTCTGGTGGCAAACTGTTTTGAGCCGACCCGTTGTATATGATAACACGGTTCCTTCCGTCTACTGCATGAATCAATGGGGCAAACTCGGAGAAACGCATGTTAGGCCTACCTACTTTGTCAACTGCGAAAAACAGAAGCCAGATATTCTTCAGTACTTATTAATAATGGTAATCAACAAGGCGATCGTATGGCTTTCACCCTAAGACGAACTTGTGATCTAGTTTTTGGCGTTAGCTGAAGATAAAAAGCATGAACGTTAGACAATGATTACCAAATACTAACCCTTTCCTTTATATAAACACCTTTTCTTCACGAATTTGCAAACAGAGCAGACCCAAATCAGATGGCTCCTATAGGAACCGTCTTATCAGGGTCTGCTCTGTTTACTTTTGATATGATATTGATCTGATTCTACAAAAAATCTTGAAATATTTTATACTATAAAACAATGAGCTAATAAATATTCATGTTGTCATTATTTCTTGCATGAATACAGAACAGAGAAATGGTTAAGATATATGTGGAATAGTGGTTTTCAATCTTGCGATTCGAGTCCCGATCACTGCCGGATGGATACATTGACACTGTTGCTAAATATCCAGATGAATTGCGTTGAATATAGTGGATCTTATTATACTGCAAAGTAAAATCCTCACTTCTGATTGGTTAACTAGCCGAATACATGAGTCCGTGTAGCCTGTGAGCTGACATGGTACAAATAAATTCCCCATGGTAGGCCCCACATATTTATGGTCGGAAACCAAATGACCGACTTCTCGACTCTGCTATTCATAATACAATTGATACGTAAACAAAAAATGCAGAAATTAATTAAAAACGGTATTGTTTGAAATGATCAATAAAACAGGTTTTTATAAGTTAACAAGTTATTTTATCGTCCAGCCATCTTTTATAACACGAACGCCGATGAGATACAATACACACCACATCGGATACCTTCGGGTAGAAAAAATGTACTGGGGCGCTTTTAGGGGAATTAGCGTGTTTAGTGATTCAACATGCCAAAATGTATTTATATAAATTATACAAACCGTAAAAACTTTGCAGTATAATAAATTCGTTATACAGTTCTTTCACAGGGTACATGACGATTTATTCCCGGCTGGTAAAATCATGTAACCCTCGTCTTACGGCTCGGGCAACACGATTTTCCTCAACCGGGAATAACTCGTCATGTACCCTGGGACAGAACTTTAAAACTAAATTGCTCATGGTTCCTGAATTAGACCAGGAACAGTTTTTGACACTTTTGGAAATATCTTACCATGACATTCTTCCTATGCGTTTTCACAGTTTATGTACGTTCCGTACTTTGATTCTTTGTTAAATGAAACGTAATATAACAGATAGAACTATTGCTTGGCTTGCGAGGTTTCATGAAAACGTTCATAGTAAGTATTCAATGAAGTTACGAGCACGATAATGCCCCTAACAATAACACACACGTACCAAAACGTTTAGAAACGCAATCATAAATCATTTAACACATTATCCCGTAGTGACGCATTTTTGCGTATCTATTTTTGTCACTTTATGAAACCATTGTGATAAATAGAGCATTTGCTCCTATAGGAGCAAATGCTCTATTTATCACAATAGTTTCAAACTACAAAATTCTATTTTTTTCCTTTCCTCTAGTTAATGCTCCTTTTCGGTAGATACATTCAAAGAGGTTGGGTCTAAAAAATAGCCTAGGGGAGAATGAGTTAATATGGACGAAACAACAAACATAACGCTGAAATATGTAAAGGATCATATCGTCGATGGTACGGAAAACAACAGCCATAGAAATATATTTGCAATATGAATAACAACAAACATGGCAGTCGACATACGTAAACCATCATAATAGTGTTTGCAATACGGATAACAACAGTCATAGCAGTTGAAATAAGTAAACCATCATAATAGTGTTTGTAATACGGATAACAACAGCCATGGCAGTTGAAATACGTAAACCATCATAATAGTGTTTGTAATACGGATAACAACAGCCATGGCAGTTGAAATAAGTAAACCATCATAATAGTGTTTGTAATACGGATAACAACAGCCATGGCAGTTGAAATAAGTAAACCATCATAATAGTGTTTGTAATACGGATAACAACAGCCATGGCAGTTGAAATAAGTAAACCATCATAATAGTGTTTGTAATACGGATAACAACAGCCATGGCAGTTGAAATAAGTAAACCATCATAATAGTGTTTGTAATACGGATAACAACAGCCATAACGGCTGAAAAATGTAAACGATCATATCGTCCGCGATGCAGAAAACAACAGCCGTACAGTCTTAACTATGGTGATCATCATTAAGTTCGCAATATGGATAACAACGCATATAACGGTTGAAATAAGTAAACCATCATAATAGTGTTTGCAATGCGGAAAACAACTGCCATGACGACAATAGCTGTAACGACTGAACATATGTAAACTAGCGTAACGTTTTCGATAGGATAACTGCGGCCACAACGGCTGAAATGTGTACACCATCATAAAAGCGGCGTTTGCAATACGGATAACAACGGCCATAACGACTGAAATATGTAAGTACAAATATGAGTCATGCGGGAAACACCACATACAAGACAAACCGCCACCCGAACAGCACCACAAGAAAACAGCAAATGTGCATAACTATCAAAACACAAAGAGACGCACAAAGACAAAATAAACAAACAGTAGGAGGAAGATGGAAATACCGCCTTGGAACGGTCATTGACAATAGTCACTGGGGGTTTAAATCGGTTTAGGGGCACCCAAACTCATACTTATCATAATAGCGTTCGCGATAGGATACCAAAAGCCACAACGGCTTAAATATGTACACCAACACATCGTTCGCAAAAACAGCAACAGTCATAATGGATAAAATAAAGGATCATCACGACAAGGATAATATCAACCATTAACGGTTGAATTATGTAAAACATCAGATTGTTTACGATATGGATTGACTATATACAAATAACTTTTTACTAGCAATAACAATTTTTATGAGATATCTAGAAAACTTAAGTTACTGTTGACAGTTTTGTTGACCGATGGTGAAAGAAACTGTCAACAATAAGTAAATATTGCTGGATATGTCATAAGAAATGTGTTAACATAAACATCCGTTTCTTCCCTTAACCATGCTTTAAAATTATTTACCTATGCTTTGAAAATGGTAAAGTATGTTCTGTAGATAGTGGTCCAGATAAGATGCGTAAATTAAAAAGTTTTCATAAATAACCGATTTATTTCTCCATCAAACCCTATAGTATGACCATTCTTTTCGAGACCATTCTAAAAAGTAGTCACATCATAGAGGTTGGTGGGAAACTTACGAGTTTAGTATTTGTGCACGCACCAATATCCGTAGCGCAGAATGAGACTTGACAATAAGATGATCTCTGATGAAACAAAACACTTTAGGGTTGACATTTCTTTTTTTGTCAGAATTATCTATAGCAGAACACATATTATCTTATTTCTCCTAGAAAATATTCCACAATAAAACGCGGCTTAGTGTGATTAATAACTCTCATGGAATAGGGCTACAATAATACTGCCTTATCTTTATTACCGGTTTATAGCTGCAGCCCTCGGGAGGTTGCGCTTATCTCCGGTAAAACCTTTCTCTTCATCACAATATCGCAAAGTCTTAAGAATACCCAGTGGTATTTAAATGTACGTATTTGCTTTTAAAACTACAAACCTTTTTGCATGGAAATGAAAAATAAATATTGAGCAAACAATGTAAAATATCACTTTGCCTGTTGCGTTAGTTTGTGTGTATGTGTGTGTCGGCGTGTCTTTGTATGCATGTGTATGTGTGTGTGCATGCGTGTGTGTGTGTGTGCGTGCGAATGTGTGTGTGTGTGCGTGTAAACTTCGTATGTCAGTTCTTAAGTATACGTATTTATCCTTCGGTGAAAACAAAACAAATAACAGCAACAGCACAGTGTTCATATATTGCATTATTTCAAAATAAAACAATTGCTACTGTGATTGAATATATTTACAGCGTTTTGTTACTTTTTTTGCAATGTATGGCCTTTGATATTTATGCACATGTTTATGAACCACTTGGAGTGGAAATGTGTACTCTAAAACCTCTCTATAACGACCACAAAATTATGTAAATTAGTTGGTATTTTGGGCAGGTGGTTGCTTAAAGAAATGTGAAAGTGAAACAGAACGCTCCTATAGGAGCGTTTTGTTTTACTTTCACCTTGCTTTAAGCATCCACCTGTCTTTAGCACAAAGTATGTGATGTAATTTAGTGGTCGTTATAGAGAGGTTTTACTGTATTTGTATTTACAGACATTAACCAGATGCTCCTCGAAAACGGGTTTCCTTGATAATGTAATATAAGTGTCAGTCTAAAAAGGCAACGAGCCTGTTAAATATTTTTACGTAAATTAATTTCAGCCCATATTAAGCTTTCAGCTAGTTATACATTGAGGATTTGTATAGAAAATAACACATTACATTATGTTTGTTCACACCCGACACCGAATAATAAACTTACATGTATTGCATTAAAACATAAACCAATGATCAAATTGTGTACTGTTGTAAGTTTCATTTTAACAAATGTTTAGAGTAAAATGAGATTTTCATGAACACATCTTCTAATGCACATTTATATAACGTAAATGTTTCGCAACTGGTGAAAAGAGAACCCCACACAAATTATGTACTCCGAAGTAAAGTGTCTGTTTTCGTGATAAAACACTTGCTACATATATATACTTAGGAAACCAATATCAGTCTTATCATACCATAAAAGAAGGCATTTCAGTTTTTCAAGACTTGGCACATACACTTATTACACTAGTTCAATTAGACAGGTAATGAGATTTCTAACTCCACCTTTATCCAAGATCAAATGTGCCAAATTCAACATACTGTAATATATATTTCTTGATTACTCAAAGGCACAAAACGTTTTGCAGGTTCCAGAAATATTAGCTTATACAGTATAGTTAATTGACATGATATACAAGAGGGACATGATGGCCCTGTATTGCTCACCTGGTATATCTTGTGTGACCTATCTATACAGCGGACAAGGATGGTTGATATATAACTGACTGTGGTTCACCTACAAATTAATATTCTGGCATTTGGTGAAAATCCAGCCGATGTTGCTTAACCTTTGATGAGTGATTACCTTTGCAAACTGTTTGGATCCAGATGAGACGCCGAGTAACTCGGCGTCTCATCAGGACCCAAACTGTTTGATACTCTGACGGTGTTGTTGAAAAGAAATGCAAGATAAATCAACTGTGACAACTGAAGTCGATGACAGTTTCTTCAAACACATTTTGCTCAGCAGGCTAAAGGTTAAAGTGATAGTGCCTACTATAAATGAATTTTGATAACGTGGTATTTGATGTATTTACCCTTCGCTTGCTATTCACGTCAATATACCTACCTGTAAATAGTGAAGACCCAGATGAGACAGCTCCTGCATGAGCTGTCTCATCAGGGTCTGCACTATTTACAAGTTGATTGTGCAACCAGTGCACTCCACAGCAGTGATTGCACAGCGAAATACTTGTACACAGTAAAGATATATGTAATTATACAACAAGGTATGGGTAAAGAAGGAGAAATGTATTTTAAAATTCAGCAAGCGAAGGGTTAAATCATAATTCTGGCGAGTGTCAATTTGAACTTAAATCCGAAGGAACTCTTATTTCCAGAATGTATGTTCTTTACAACAGCAGCTGTTAAGTACTCGTTTGGCGGCCGTACAATATCGCCACGTACTTCATTCTAAGTATTCTTATATTTTCTGGTCCTTCGCGAGCATACATTTCAATGCTTTTAGTTATGAAAATGGAATACAGCTTAAGCCGGGGTAAGCGGGTGTGAGTAGAGTTGCACTTTAAATAACTGCTCATGAACATACTTAATAGTTGTCCTTTTCTCGCATTGCTGCGTTTGTTTTCGAAAGATTCAAGCTTTCAGAATTTATATCGAAACATGTCCCTGTGATACAAAAATACACCGTATTCTTCAATACTTATAGTTTTTAGTCGTACAGAAAAATATAGGCGGTCTTTGTCAAACATTTACGACACTTAACCCTTCGCTTGCTATTCGCGTCAATATACCTACCTGTAAATAGTGAAGACCCAGATGAAACAGCTCCTGCAGGAGCTGTCTCATCAGGGTCTGCACTATTTACAAGTTAATTGCGCAACCAATTCACTCCACAGCAGCGATTGCACAGCAAAATACTTGTACACAGGGAAGATATATGTAATTAGACAACAGGGCATGGGTAAAGAAGGAGAAATGTATTTTAAAATTCAGCAAGCGAAGGGTTAAACGCAACCCGAATGAATACTAATATATTGGCCAATAACGTCAGATCTTCGATATCAAAGACATGAAAGTTTTGTCTTCTTCAACGTTTATTTGATGGGTTTGCTTGCGATATACTTCTTTTCACCATATAAACAAACGACTTAAGTAGTTTTAGGTACATATATTTTAACAGGCGTTGCAAGTGGAGTAACTCACTTTAAATAAATTGTTTATTAAAAATCTAATGTAGCTTTATGAGACCTAATTATGAAATGGACTGACACTTTTTTATTTCTTGAAGATCATCTGACGATCATTACCGTGACATTAAGTCGAAATGCATTCAGAAGTTTAGAAGGAGATGTTGTTTTAACGAAACCGTTTTATAAAACACATTGTAGCTTCTGTGACCTACTTGTGCAACAGACAAGAACGATGTATGAATATCAGATAGAGGATAATTTATAAATCATTCCTCTTACAATTGGTGAAACTCCACAGTGGTTGAGGAATATTTGTGGTTTAATGAAAACCATTTTTAGCTCTTGGGTCCTACTTATGCGATGAACTGGAGCGATTTATATAACTGTCCTGAAGGGTCACCTGAAGATAATTCTTGTGAAATGTGGTATGGACTTCATTACGTGGTTTAAAAGAGACCAAGTAATTACATTCTTCATCAAGATATATACTTAGCTCGTGTAATCTACTTACGCATTCGACCTAAACGACGTTTTATTGAGAGTCACATAAAGACCATGTCTGTAAAATTTAATCGAAATCCATTCTGCAGTTTAGGAGGAGATCTCGTTTCAAGACATTACTCGTTAAAGCATGTTTATGCTTATGTAACCTACGAGTTGGACGAACCAGCACAATTATATAACTTTAATGAAGAGTTCCCAAAGATAATTTCTATGATTGAAATTATTTATGTTGTTAAGGAGGAGGTGTCATTAAAGAAATGATTCGTCAAATTTCTTTTCTCCTCCTGTGACCTACTTAAGCTTATGACCGGAATGATTTATACAACTTGTGTACAGGGCTACCATGCTACTGAAATGTTGTTGAATTCCTTCAATGATTTAGGAAGAGATTATATTTAAACGCATTCCTCTATAAGCTATTTTTAGATCCAACCTCTTTGAATAAATCTACCGAAAAGCAGCATTAACTAGAAAAAAGGAAAATGTTTAGAATTTCGTAGTCTGAAACCATTGTGATAAATAGAGCATTTGCTCCTAAAGGAGCAAATGCTCTATTTATCACAATGGTTTCAAGAAGTGATTGTTACAGAGGCGTAGAAGGCGTATTTAAGGAGGAAAGGGTTAAAGAAATTGTTCATTACAATCTATTGTTAGCTTGTGTAACCTACTATATTTGGCTTGTGTAACCAATCGACCGGAACAATTTATATAACCTTACATTTTGTTCTGTGATTAATGTCTTCTATGTTGTGGGGAAGTCCGGCGGGGATACCTTTATTTACAATGTTTGTTTAGCTAAGGTGACTTAAGTGACAAAGGAGATTAGGACGTCCGTAAACCGGTTTAAACCCCCAGTGGTTATTTTGCTACTGACCGTGCCGAGGCGGTTCTCTCTATGTCACCCTTACTTTTGTTTGTCTTGTGTCTTTGTGCTTGTGTTTTGTGTTCTTCTCGTGTGTTTGCGTGTGTTTTTGTTGTGTGTGTGTCTATTGATGTGTTGGTGGTGATTGCGTCTTGTATACGAAGTTCTACTGTGTGTGTGTGTGTGTGTGAGTATAAATTGCTATCCTTTCTGTAGGTGTTTTGGTGATGGTGGCGTTTTGTGTGTGGCTTTTCCTGATTGACTTTACTACTTTTTCATTTATTAAATAACATATGTAGATCATTTCTGTGATTTGTTTTCGAAATATACTCAGCAGTTTAGGGGGCGGGGTGTTCGTTTAAAGAAATTATTTGTGAAACTCTATTGTCATCTCCTGTGACATATTAATGAAAATTCCATGGAGAGAGATCATTTCTGTGAAATGTGGTGGACATCCTATACGCGATTTAGGAGGAGGTGTCCTTTAAAAATATTGCATTAAGATATATTTTAGCTGATGTGACAGACTTATGGTATATTTATGAGCCATACAGGAAACACCACATACAAAACACAAAGTCGCCCGAACAGCGCCATGACAAAAAGAACAGCAAATGAACATGTCTATCAAAAGTCAAAAAGAGACATACAGAGATATAATGTTCAAACAAACAATAGGGGGCGGGGATAAGTAACGCTTTGGAACGGTCAGTGACAATTGTCACTGGGGGTTTAAACCGGTTAATGGACGCCTAACTTATTCCATCTCCACCATAAAAGACAAACTGTGTAAATAAACATATGTCCACTCCGACTAATCTACAACAACTGCGATGGCAAATACAGTGGTAAACTGTATGTAAAACAAAAACACATTTAAGTGAAACAAACTGGATCCACCTATCACTAGTGTACTCGATGATTGAACTGCAAACAGGTTAAATGTAGAAAAGTAATAAAGGGTGCGACAAAACCGCGAGTTTGTAAGTCTCACCCACTTCCGTTTCCGGATGCCATGACGTGGAATTATCAATATAAATGTCATAAAGGATTACCTTCAGAGTATTCCTGTAAAAGTTGGCAAAAACCCAGTCCGTGGTTTAGGAGAATTGTTGTTTAAACTATACTTTTGGCCTAATGCACATATTAAAATAGACCTAAAACCATTAGATATTCAATGATTGATAGTGAAGTTTATGAAGAATTCGAAGGCTCTAAAATACAAACATGGCAAACTAATTCAGTTTATAACATAAAATCCAATGTCACACGACACTTGAGTTACTGGACCGAAATATCACACTTGACAAAGATTATATATGTATATATTAATGTTAAACATCCAATGTCACACAACACTTGAGTTACTAGACCAAAATATCACACTTGACAAAGATTATATATGTATATATTTATGTTAAACATGCATAAAGTACATATGAAACCTCTTTCATAAAATTAGGGCACATAACATTTGACTTAAACCAAGGCGGTACTTCCATCTTCCCACTATTGAATGTTTGTTTTGTCTTTGTGCGTCTCTTTATGTTTTTGATAGTGATGTACATTTGCTGTGTTTTCTTGTGTTGCTGTTCGGGTGGCTGTTTGTTCTATATGTGATGTTTCCTGCATGACTAATATTTGCACTTTCAAACTGCCGATTGTACCTAAAATCAAACACGCCTATGATCATAAGACAGCACACCGCTGAATAAAAATGATTAACATATGTAAGAGATGTAAGTGATCGAGGGTAAACGCTCTAACCTAATACATTTTAGTTCAACTGGCCGGCATACAGTGGGATCCTCCTGTGTTCGCCATCCGACCGTGTGCGTCGAAAGAATATTGGTCAAATTTCGCAGGAATAATCTCCTCCTACACAGTTGAATATATGTTGACCAACAAAGTTATATAAATTGTCTCGGGTTTGTCGACCATCATGATTTTTTTTACAGAACCTTGGCGGAAATTGATGAAGTATGCAACATTTGACGTGCAGCATCCCCGCATAAATAAATATTCTAGAAAGTATTGATTAAACGATTAGGCAGATACAGCACCAGCTAATCGGAAAACGTTGAAATAACATTTCCCCGCCTTCGGCTTGATATTTTACTCATGGGAGTTTAAATGGCACAAAACGTACTTGGAAGTTAATGAAATTTGATACACCTTTACAATATAGAAATCCTACTACGCACATGTCATGAAATGTCACATGTTTTATTTAATAATACTTTTTATATGAGTATTGTAGGTCTCATAGCAGGTTTGGACAACAGTATTTATTTTATTAACGTCACCGTTTTAAAATGTTAATCAAATATGAGATGTTTTATGTTTTGTACATTATCCTCGCGCTTTCTTTGTTTTGAAAATGACACGTCAACCTACAATGTGTCAACCTACTCGCGTTGAGAAATACACGCCCTACAACACACAACAGTGTGCTGACGTTTTGTGATTTCTTGATAAAGTAGTAGAAGCAAAACATTATTCCCCGACATCAGTTGAGACTTACATATTCAAAGGATCATCCTATTCAACATTTCCGTATATGACCAGGTTGGAGTGCATTTCCATACGTACTAAGGTTTCAACAGAGGCGATAATAATTTAAACCGTATTATTCTTTTATTACAAAATTAGATGTCATACAATATATTGGCACATCTGTGAAACATCAGATTTAAAATTTGTTCTACAGTAATTACTTTCATTTATTTTAATCTAATACACATATAAAACTTTAACTGCTGTATGGGGACCTGCGTTATTGTGCATGGAAGTGACGTTCGGTCTATGGCGATGTATAAAGGAATATCTTCTGCTGCAAGAACGTCTGAGCATTGAAGTTCTCTTGAATTACACTTAAGCGAGTCTTGTGACCGTTCATAATCCCATCTAAAACTCTCTAACGACTGTTGGAGCGTTCGCAAAACGTTTCCCCTAGCCTTGAAACGTCTTTCTAGTGCAACCGAACAGCCGGTGTATAGTGGCTACAGAATATCTAGCATTGAGTATCCCGATCGCCTGATTTATCTGATCGTTATTTAGCTTTGGTATTACGGTTTGACTCGATTTGTGTGATTTGTTTTGTATTGTGATATAGCAAAACCTCTCTATAACGGCCACTAAATTGTATTATTTAGTGTTAACACAAAATAACTGATGTACAGTGAAGCTCACTTATAACGAAGTCCTCGGGACCCTCTGATGTCTTTCGTTATATCCAAATTTCGTTATATCAGGTCCATTTTACTATATGTAATCAGAGAGGGGGAATACATTTTATTTTGTTATATGCAGTGTTGCGTTATATCCAAGTTCGTTATAAGTGAGCTTCACTGTAATTTAGTGGCCGTTATACAGAGATTTTACTGTATTTAGTGGCCGTAATAGAGATATTTTGTAGAGAGGTTTTACTCTATATCTCTTTTCAATGAGCACAGGCATATACTACCACTGGATACCGACCGTCGCTGCACGGAACATACGTCAATACAAAAAAACGTGAACGGGGTTTTAGCTCACGCGCATCGCTGATTATCGATAAACTACACAGGAACAGGTACTCTAAACAATACATGTAGAATTTCAGTTACTTATTTTGATGAGATAATAATATTGAGGGAGTTATTTATAACTAAAACGTGTGAACTTTAGGTTTGGCTCAACAAATTCTGATTTTGCAGTTTCGACTTTTCAAAGAAACAGTTGAATCCAAATGTGTTTAAGAACTACTTTGTTTCAAATTTAGGTAGGGAATGTGTTTTAAGATGATATATTCAAATGTTATATTGCTTTAGACTTATCCATACACACTTATTTCCCTAGGTAAAACTTATTCTGCTTAAACAATTGTTTTGCCATACACACTTATTTCCCCAGGTAAAACTTATTCTGCTTAAGCAATTGTTTTGCTCTATCTAGTTATACAGATTAGTTACACGACGGTGAGTATAATGTAATGCAAAGGCGTGTAGCATCACGGGTAAAAGATGGAATAAAGTATGAACGGTTTCTAGAAAACACTTGAAATACAGTAAATCCCAGAATGTTTAGCAAATACGAGGTATAAGAAGCTTCAATAGAACACAGTAAAACCTCTCTATAACGGCCGCTAAATTACATCAAGTATTTTGTGTTAAAGGCAGCGTTCTGTTTTACTTTCACCTTGCTTTAAGCAGCCACCTGCCCTAAATACCAACTAATTAACACAATTTAGTGGCCGTTATAGAGAGGTTTTACTCTACTATCATAATAATTATCGCGACACCAGTAGCTACTCTATATTCATGCAAATTTGGGGGACCAGTCTATAGTATCTATTAATAAATTTTGTTTTCTAAAGCAAGAGAGATACGTCTATGAATTTTCACTATCAACTATATTTATTCTCTTTAACGGTGAAAAATGCATGCAACAATTGTTGTGCTCTTCTTACAGTTCGAAAATTTTCAGCACAATACCAAATATATTTTAAATACGCTCCTCATATCATTTCTATTATTGTTGTTCCAAAGTTTGCTGTCCCTACTATTTTTGTTTCTACTATTGCTGTTCCCACTATTGCCATTCCTATAATTTATGTTCCTGCTATTGTTATTCCTACTATTGCTGTTACCACGATTAATGTCCCTTCTTTTGTTGTTACTACTATTGCTATTCAAAATAGTGTTGTTCCTGCTATTCCTACTATTGTTGTAACTAGTATTGCTGTTACTTACTATTACTGTTCCTGCTATTGCTGTTCCTACTATTGTTGTTACTACTGTTGTTGTTACTACTATTGCTGTTTACTACTATTGCTGTTCTTACTACTGCTATTCCTACTATTGTTGTTATTATTACTGTTGTTACTACTACTGCTGTTACTACTACTGTTGTCCCTGCTATTGCTGTTCCTGCTATTGCTGTTCCTACTATGGATGTTACTACTGTTGTTGTTACTACTGTTGTTGTTACTACTATCGTTGTTACTAATATTGCTGTTTACTACTATTGCTGTTCCTGCTATTGCTGTTCCTACTATGGATGTAACTACTATCGTTTTTCTGTTCGAACTATTGCTATAATTCCTACTATTGCTGCCATTAATGTTGCTGTTCCTACGACTGCTTGTCTGCCGTTCCTTATATTGTTGTTTCTGCAATTCCTGTTCCTATATCATTGTTCCTACAGTTACTGCGACTACTATTGCCGTTTTTGGCCTGGGTTGGCTTGCCAAGCCGAAGGCCATAGTAGTCATGCCATAATTTCAACCCCTGCCCAAACATTTCCGAAGAAAACCGAGTAAAAGTGCGATTTACCGCTTGCACTAAATGTCAATACGCTTAAGCAAATAGATCGGTGAAGTTGCAATTTGTTTGGGCTTCAACATTTCAGGTTTGTTAACATTTACTAATAAAACTTGGTAAAAATGCGATTTTAAGAGTGAAAAAACAATGAGTGGGAGTTTGGCATATAAATACATTATTTCATACCTACAGATTTCTACGCACAGCATAGTGCACATATATAATGCGAAATTGTACGAAAATGTCCGATTACTTACGGAAAAGCTTGTTTGAATTGAACGGAAATGTATGGAGAGCAATAGATAACGCTATATTCTATTCATTCCATCTATAGATATTGTTGAGTACTTTTGTGGCCCTGTTGGGTACATTTAACTCATCCCCCTAGGCTATTTTAGTGACAACCTCAGTCAAGAAAACATTTAGTATATCTTATTCATGTTCCAGTTTGATTTTTTACATGAACAATGTTGTCCGCACTGTTTCTGGAAAACGTTTGGTCATATTTACATGAAACTTCAAGATGTTGATGAGTACCATGCCTAGTTGTGCATATCTTTTTCCTGTCCCGGCTCGATGATTTTCTGCAGAGTTATAGGACTTTGACTGTTTTACATGGAACATTTTGTCTCTGCGGTTTCTCAAAAATCCTTGGTAGGATTTTCTTGAAACTTCATAGGATTGATCAGTGCCATGCCTAGTTGTGTATATGTCATTCCTGTTCCGGTTTAATGATATTCTGCAGAGTTATTGGACTTTGCATTGTTTACATGGAAAATCAAACCCCAAAACTTCTTGAACACACGATCAACCCTTCTTATGCTCAGGCCTACAGCGCCTGCGGCGCTTTGATTACTATTGCTGCTACGACTGTTGCTGTTTCTACTATTGCAGTTTCTTACTATTGCTGTTCCTACTATTGTCGTGACTACTAATGCCGTTACTACTACTGATGTTCCTGCTATTGTCCTCCTACTATTATTGTTACTACTGTTGTTGTAACTACTATTGCTGTTTACTACTATTGCTGTTCCTGCTATTGCTGTTCCTACTATGGATGTTACTACTATCGTTGTTCTGTTCGAACAATTGCTATAATTTCTACTATTGCTGCGCTTACTGTTGTTGTTCCTACGATTGCTGTTCTGCTATTCCTAATATTGCTGTTTCTACAATTGCTGTTCCTATATCATTGTTCCTACCCTTACTGCGCCTACTATTGCCGTTTTTACTATTGCTGTCCGTACTATTGCTGCTACGACTGTTGCTGTTTCTACTATTGCAGTTTCTTACTATTGCTTTTCCTACTATGATATTTTATTATTACGTTTTATCACCATCCTCCCCTTGAGTTATTTCCAGCAATGGCCGTTTGTTTACTTCCTTTCAATTTGACCTCATATTAAAAATTGATTACGTCTATATTGTTAACAGTTTTCAGCAATTAGTTTAATAAAGATGCTAAGTAAAGGCCCTAGTGTAGTTCATAAATGTTAAACAACGCTTTTTAAGACTTTATTGTTTTACCTGAAAATATACAAATACTCACTTTTCCAGATTTTTTTAAAAACAATATTCAAAAGTGTCCTTCAAAATATCTCCTTTAGTCCGGTTGGTGTATTAATAAGTCCTTATTATATGATAAATGTTCCAATTTAACTTTTTCCAACACCACTATTTCTTCTATCACAGCAAATTATCTAATAACAAGCACATATTCAGTATGTAACAGGTCATATTGTTTATCTGCAGCAGAAATACCTTAAAATAATACTCTCTGTGAACTGAAGTGACAGAAATTCACGATTTTCTTCATTTCTGTGTCAACCTTTGCAGAGTTATTTAATCTTAATAATAACCAAATGTCTTCTGTTTTAATAGTTTCACATGATTCGATTTTTCTCGGTTTAAAGACAACACCATTAATTAATTATCGTCTCTCTCTGGTAATAAACATGTTTTAAAAGTGATCAGAAATATGCAAGGTTCAATAACATTTAGAAAGTTATTTCAGAGGAATGAAAGTGAGTATTTTCTATTAATTCCCATCATTGCCATGCTAATCAGTTTTTGTATGTGACATCCAAAATGACACGGAATTCCCAACCGTGTAATACTGATTGTCCACAACATTGCTTATTTGTTGAAAATGCAAGGCGGAAAAGAAATGGCACATTGGAGAATGAACTAATGAATCTGTTACACGTGATGAACCTGTTTTTGTAAAATTAACCCTTTCAGTGCGTGAAATGAGTCACTAATGTCATTTGCAAACAATGCAGATCCAATTGAGAGGGCTCATAGAGGAGCCCCTTAACCCGGGTCTGTGCCGTTTGTCATGTTACATTTTTTCTTTTACAACTCCCTAAATATGTACTTAAAGATTGCCCTGTTTGAATTTTGGGATGGACCATTTGAAACTTCAGCGTTGAAAGTGTTTTCCCTTAGCCTGCTGAGCGCGACCTAACTGACATTTGCAAACAGCTTGGATCCAGATGAGACGCCGAGTAACTTGGCGTTTCATCAGGATCCAAACTGTTTGCCACCCTGTCAAAAGTATCTCAAAAGCTTGAACAAATCAGAAGTAAGTGACAACGGCAACAGATCGGGGCTTAAGCAGATCTCATATAGCTGGCTAAGGGTTAACACGTGTGATATAACTGAGTAGCATATTAATAGTGGGTTTACCCAGTTGAAAGGCGTTGAACACTATTTTGTTTGTTAAAATGAAATGAGTGATTGGTCCTTTCACGTTGAAAAGGAGACATATTTACATGATTGTAATAAACACACTTTCACTTTATTAAACAATATATATAAATATTGCTACCAAAGTCATATTCGTGATAGTTTCATATTACTGTTGTCTCGGAGTTATGACTTAAACACTCCTCAAAGGAATAAGATAACGTCATTTGAGAAAACTAGCCATTACACCCACGCTGTATGATTCAACAACAGACAGTAATCAGTAAACAGTCGACAACTGAACTGGCTATTAGTTGTTCTGTCAGTTCAGCCAAACAATGCATCCATTGTCATTTTCTTCATGGCCTTCTAACATAATGTTACTGTAATCATTTAAGATGGAACAAGGACACTGTTCGAAAAAACACTTCATATGCATTACTTATTCTGCAACATTATAATATATTTTGAATATATGTTAAACCTTTACTCAATGAATATTTATATAAGAAATAATGACATCATGAATATTAATTAGATTGGCATATTAATATTAACAAATGATTTTTTTTTGCAAAAGCAGAATATAGAGAATCATATCTATATTATATCCATAAGCAAACAGAGCAGACCCTGATCAGACGGCTCCTACAGGAGCCGTTTAATCTGGGTCTACTCTGCTTGCTAAGGCGTATAAAGGCATATTTATGGAGTAACGGGTTAAACCTTTACTACATATGCCTTTTGATGTGCTTGCAAGATCCAGATATGACGGCTCATGTAGGGGCATTTTAATCGGCTCTGTTTGCTTATGAAAGGATATAGATCTGTGTGTACTGATGTGTCAGTATCAAACATTCCTGAGTTGATATACCTATATACACAATAAAATTAAAATTCATGGTATCATTAGTACATTCCCTACATGAATATGTATCAAGTAAAGATTTATGTAGTGAACCTTATTTGTAAAAGAGTATCCTGCTACATTTGAGTTGTTTTCAAAGTTAGTCCCAGATCAGCTTCTTAAGAGACACTGAATAACGTGTCGTTTCATCCTTTTAAACCGTACGCTAAATTTAGTATAGATATAACTCTTGGAGGGCATGCAGAAAGCTGCTCTATGGGATATCTGTATGACATTCACTCTGCATTAAGCAGTCACCTGCATAAATTCTTCCCTACTAGAATTTCGGTTAAAATGAGTTTTTCTGTACAAACATCAGAAATGTACAGTAAGCGATTAAATATATGGCGGAAATCATCATCTGCACCGGATGCTTACTAAGTATTCCAAATTCGTATTACAATAGAACCTGTCTTACGCAAGAATTCATTTATTGAACAAAGGAGTCTTAATAAGCAGGGGTTGCTTACTGCAGGACAAAAATAATGCAGAAAGAGCTTTCTGTATTACGTTTTGACCTGCATTAAGCTACCACCTGTATTACAGATCAATAATAATACCTATTTGTGATGACCGCTTAAGTCTTTCCATATATATTAGACATATCTGAACTAGACAATGCGTGCCTTCCTTAAGTAAAACTGTTTAACGTAATTACGATTTCGAGCAATAATAGTAAGGAACGCTTTGTGATATACATTATGGTATTGTTAACCCTAGAAAAATGTATGGAAATGCATCGGATTGTGACAATGTATTGAATTGTTTTAAATGGAAAACAAATACTATTTTTCCCGTAGCCATTCCTATGTTGAAATAAAATACAGCTTTCGGCAGTGGATATTTTCATAAAAGTTCTGATATCCTTGAGGGACTTTCCGGAAAACGTTGATTTTGACGTTGGTTTGTTTTTCAGACGACCATGTCTGCTGCACTTGAAATGGTCTGTGTCATGCAATCCGCTCTGAAATGGGCATTCTTTTATCGGAATATGGTTCGCTCTTGCAAACAGCTTTATTCCAGGATCAAAGTTATTTTATAAAACAACGAAGCATATTGGAACACATACACATTAAAATGTTTGACACTGCTCAGACTACAGACCAGGGTAAGGCGTAATGACAATGGGAGCCAGTTTAAGACACTTGTAATGCTTATAATATGAGTCGCATAATGGGCGACAATTTAAGACAATGGTATTACTTATAATAGGTATCGCACAATGGGCGACAGTTTAAGACACTGGTAATACATGGGTATATGAGTCGCACAATGAGCGCCAATTTAAGGAACTAGTAATACAGGGTATATGAATTGCACAATGAGAGACAGTTTAAGACACTGGTAATACAGGGTATACGAGTCGCACAATGAGAGACAGTTTAAGACACTGGTAATACAGGGTATATGAGTCGCACAATGAGAGACAGTTTAAGACACTAGTAATACAGGGTATATAAGTCGCACAATGAGAGACAGTTTAAGACACTAGTGATACAGGGTTTATGAGTCCACAATGAGAGACAGTTTAAGACACTGGTAATACAGGGTATATGAGTCGCACAATGAGAGACATGGCCAATTTAAGGAACTAGTAATACAGGGTATATGAATTGCACAATGAGAGACAGTTTAAGACACTGGTAATACAGGGTATACGAGTCGCACAATGAGAGACAGTTTAAGACACTGGTAATACAGGGTATATGAGTCGCACAATGAGAGACAGTTTAAGACACTAGTGATACAGGGTTTATGAGTCCACAATGAGAGACAGTTTAAGACATTGGTAATACAGGGTATATGAGTCCACAATGAGAGACAATTTAAGACACTGGTAATACAGGGTATATGAGTCGCACACTGAGAGACAGTTTAAGACACTAGTGATACAGGATATATGAGTCGCACAATGAGAAACAGTTTAAAACACTGGTAATACAGGGTATATGAGTCGCACAATGAGAGTCAGTTTAAGGCACTGGTAATGTATGATATATGAGTCGAACAATTGGATATAGTTTAAGACACGGCACTGGCAATACATGTAACATTGGTCGCAGAATGGGAGGCAGTTAAATACACTTGTAATATGTGTCATATGAGTCCCAATTGAATACCGCAATCATGTACTGTGCAATATTCGATTCACAAATTTAGAGCCCGTGTCTGTAATTTGACCAGCAATAGAGAAACCCGGAAACATATTACCTAAGCTAGTTGGAGATAGAGATAGGACCTTTGTCTTGACCTGCTAAATAATGTACATTCTTGTATAAAACGTGCTATTGTACAGTCCCGATTAAGCATGTATAAACAAGGCGATTTTCGTGCGTATGCGCAGTTGTTGACCGCTTTTAATTATACATTTTCGGGGCCTAACGTAAACAATGGGAGCAGTCATGTGACCAACCAACTACGTCATTTCGTGCACTGTATGATACGTCATCGATAACGCGATATAAACTGTTTTAGACTTTGTACTAAAGTATTCTTTGCTAAGACTAGGCAAACTCTTGCGGACATTTTAAAGACACTGAGACACGTCTTAGTAGTAGCTGTATAAGATAAATTTCACTATACAAGGTACTTTATATAATCCATAGTTTCCTTACAGTGACCTACTTTATATTACTGTCCTTGTGTTTACATTAGAAAGATGTTTGTAACTGGTAGGTATTTGACCTAATTGAGACACCAAATCAACATAAAGCTTCATATGTTTGATGCATATAGTAATAAGTATGTATTCACAGTACTAAATCTATTTCCTTAGGCTTTGAATATTAACATCCAGACATATTAACCCTTTCGCTGCCAAACTCTGTCGTCTGCTAACTTTGTCGTCTGCTACAAATTTTCATTCTTTTGATTTTCTTAATTTTTGTTTCAAAAACATAGTAACAGTAACAAACAGTTTGGATCCTGATGAGACGCCGAGTTACTCGGCGTCTCATCTGGATCCAAACTGTTTGCATAGGTAATCACAGATCCGGCATTGGCAGCGAAAGGGTTAAATCCAAACGTCGTCCCGTGTGTATTCCACACTTACGAAAACGGCGCCTTAAACTTTTATTGGCTGATGAAATGACATAAAAAATCCAAAACAACAATCGTCAGGTAACAGTATAAATCGAATTAACCGTCGAAGCAGCATTGTATAATTTTGGTTGTATTTCAACAATTAAATAAACAAAGAAAAGCATAAACATATTTTATGCAAGAATACTGATAATAGTCTTTTTTCGGACAATAACATCCGCAGTGTCCATTTGGAGTGTTGTTGTCCTCGCCCTTCGTGCTTGGGACAACAACAGCTACATGTACTCGAGACATTGCAGATGTTATTGCCCGAACAACTTGAATTAGCCCTCTAGATAATCCTATAATCACCAACGGTGACATCAAATAAGTGATACAAGATTCCACCTTAGATCGTCTACCATCTTGCAGTGACTACTGAGAAACTCTAGGCTGCAGCTGACCTTGAATGTAATGTAACACTTTCTCATTATGATGACTTAGCATTTTCAGATTGAAATTTATTGTGCAATGGTTGGGTGGTCAGGCAGTTCAACCATTGACTTTCATATTGTGAATGTTTCATTTATAACATAACTCGTGGCTTCAGCGTGACGTAACACTATCATTTATTTTTTGATAATCATGGGCATATATTCACTAGTGAATAACATTCGAACGACCGAATGACATTCGAACGATTCATACGCGTTGTCAAAACAAACAAACTGGCGGACGGTGGTCGACCTACCTGTCCACGATTGAGTCACGATAGATGGCAAAGGATTGTTGGCACTTGCGCCTTAATTTCGATAAAATAATACAAATTGTAATCGCTGTCAGGAATCATATACAAAATGTATGCCAAAAAAGACCTACCAGCTACTCTGACCCATACAATCCATTCTACATTTAAAATGCCTCCTCAACTTTGCATTTTCTTCACCGCATGTCCTTTTGTTTATGCAGATTTCTACTCATACAAATATCTTATTAATCAACAACTATAGCCATCTGAATCCAGCACAGCACAAACATATTTCAAATATGCTATACTCACTAACTCAGCTGATCGCGAAAATCTTCCTCCTGTTCCAACACATTTTATGCAGCAGTTCGTACTGAATCTTTTGTCCATTTCAAACATTTTCACTGAACTTGAATCGAGATTTTTTTCTCGGTGGAAATGTCCATGTCCATGTGTATACATACAACACTAATGAAGGGCTTAACCAAAACGAAGGCGCATTTCGAATCCCATTGACAGTGAGTGTCGGACGTGTTGGCGACTGTACGATGTGGGTCTTCATGTAAATGGCGCGCTTTACATAGACACATGTTGTGTACAATGACGTCATAATGTGACGTGTTTGTAACTATGTATGTCAAAACTGTAACTCAAAATTTATTTTGACGTGTTTCTGTATTTTTTTTGTATCATAAACTATCACAGTTAAATTGAATACCAGAGAGGTCTGAATTAGATCCTGGTTGATGACAGTAAGTAAAAAAAAAGTTGGAAAATTTGGACCTACTTTGTCCCAGTTACCTAGCGAACCTAATAACACCTTTCATTCATCATTTCTATATGTAAGGAGAATTTATAACAATCCACGTTACTGCTGAAATATTGGCTGCAAATAACATTTGTGTGTGTTATGTTATAAATAGGATCTTGCATTCGTGTTCATGATTATTGGATTTATTAAATTCGTCTTTTTAAAACGATAAAAAAACTCGCTAAAGCTCGTTTTTTATCGTTTTAAAAAGACTCATTTAATAAATCCAATAATCAAGAACACTCATGTAAGATCCTCTATGTAATGTAAAAACCCTCTAAACCGGAATTCTAGTAGAGAAGAATTTAGATACCTTTATGTAGGTGGCTGCTTACTGCAGGATGAGATGCACGTAGAAAGTTCATAGAGGATCTTTATGTGTGCCTTTCACCCATAACATACCTGTGACCTGTCTCTAAGACCGACATTTATACTAAATATGTTCAACATCCAGTTAAGAGGGGTTTACTTATATCTGTCTATACCGACACCTACAGACAGCATGTCCCTGAGAACAATTTTGCACCCAAAAGATTGATTGTTAGGCACTTGATATATTTCAGTGTTTAGTATCTAGAAATCTTAGAGGAATCCCTATTGTTTCCTGGTCATGCAACGTTCGCGGTCACCGACTCTGTTACACGATAAGAGTTTAACCAACACCCAGTTACATTATACTGACATGATGACATCAGACCAACCGGTTCTAACACTACTTTCATATGCTAAGCACAAAGCACATGAGCTACTAGATTGATTTTTAAAGACTCGGTAGCAATTTGACCTGGTATGAAGCCTGCAACACCCATCTAATTGTAAACATACAGAAGATATTGCAGAGCAAGGATGTATTTATATTTTCTATGCAAATTCAGTTCCTCTGATTAGAAAATAATTCAGTTTAGTTTTTGAAAGAACTTTTAATCAACAGCTGACTCCTGTGTGTTTATCTCTTTGTGTTATAACTCAATCGTTTGTTATGCTTAAATTTGTATGTCTTATGGATGTTTTACGGATGAGCTTATTATTGATTAATATTGTATAGTAGAAGCATTTGATACATTATTGTAATTAAATCACTGATATCATCATATATGTAAAACTTGACACAGATGCTCTTGCTAAGCCTTAGCTGAAAAAGAGCTATACTTCATCCTGGAATAGATGGATAACATATATATTTAAATCCAAATTTATCACTTACGGGGAAAATACTTGAGGCCACACCTGAAAGAAACATTAATTTTACAAATGCATAATTATGCATTATTTGTACATGTTTTTCACCAATAATTAGTAATAAATAGTAAAAAGGAGGCTGTTTTGAAAACCTGATTTTCAGTACCAATGGTGTCTCTCGTTTTGTCTCTCGCACTCTAGTTAACACAGACGCGCAAAGACGTCGAACTTTCTGTCTCGGAATTCTTCTTCTCCAATCATCTCGGAGTAAATTTGCCAGCTTTCTAAGGATGTTGACATCTGCGCAGTCGTCGACCTAATTCATCCAATACTCAGTAGGGTTAAGATCTGGGGATGATAATGACAAATAAAGCCGATTTATATTCTGTATTTGTAAGTAGTTTCTTGTCAGCCTCGCTGTGTGCGGTCGAGTAATGTCATGCTGGAATATGAGAAACATACCTCTAACTATCAGAACAAGTTATGTGTGTAAAGTATCATCGGTACCATAACTAGACAATTTCCTTCGATTATGATAAATCTCGAGCGACAGTCATATTTTAATTGCAACCCATACCATAACGCGACATCCATCATCGAACCGGTCACGTTCAATGATGACGCTGTCGTTGACTGTCTGTCCACGACGCCTTTAGACACTGATTCGTCCATAAGCGAGGCCTCCATTCTCCCATCTTTGTGGTACATACTGCATCGACAGTTGAAATTCCTGATCTGTTTTGTGCACAAATCTGACAAAGTAACATGTGACGCCTAGTCAAAACCAGGCCACGATATTGTCGATGGCAACGTATTCCACTGTTCATTGATGAATAGGTCGACCCTGAGTCCCGAAGACCACTCATACTGCAGATTTAACCGTTAAACATTCATCTGTCAGACGACGTTCGGGCGTCGGAGCGCAGCTCAGGGTTGACCTGTTCGTGGGCAGTGACAAGATATTCCGGTAGTTTGTACGCAGCGAACTAGGCGTGTAATTGTTGATCAGACAATACATCTGTCTTCTAAATGACATAACATGGTATCTTTTCCATGTGGAGGCCAAACCTTTTCCGTATCGCACATCACGCTTCGAATTATTGATAATGACTTGTTTTGTGCATAAGATAAACATGCTATATAATTATGTACACACACACATACTTATTCTAATATTGTCTGTCATATGTCTATACATGTATATATATTGGAAAGGCATGCTCTACGTGGTTATGTCTATATGAGCACGTTGCCAATAGGTCTTGATGTGAAGAATGATCATCTGACATGTACAAAAAATTCACTAAATGGCTAAACTATCTGAAATGATTAATATAGAACCTTGCTTTAAGCAGTCACCTGCCCTAAATACCAACTAAAGCAAGGTGCAAGCAAAACATCGTGAATATGTTCTATAGGAGCATATAACATCCTATAGGAGCGTTCAGTTTTACTTTCAGCTTGCTTTAAGCAGCCACCTGCCCTAAATACCAACTAATTAACACAATTTAGTGGTCGTTATAGAGAGGTCTTACTGTACAGTAAAACAGTAATAAATACTATGATTGTAAAAGCAAGCAAGCATTGAGCGAATAACACTTATTCGAATATCATTTGGAAGACTGTAGCGTAACTGAAAGTATGCTTGCAAACAAAGTAGATCCAGATCAGACGTCGAGTATATCGGTATCTAATCTGTTTTTGAATTACAAATTCAGCTTAAGAATACTAAAATATGAGCAGACGACACCTTTTGAGATTAATATTTTTCTAGTGACCTTTAACGGATATGGACGACGTATCATCATTGCTTGGGTTGTCAACGCATATGGCTGCTTAATTAATCAAGAGTGAAATTATTGCAGATATTAGATTAAACTACCACCTGTCAATAAGACAGTATGCGATCGTTACTTATATATTCGCAATAGACAGATTTTAAGTACACCCTTCAAACTTTATAGGATACAAGTACCGGTGTAAAAATCTTCAGATATAGTTTTTTTTCATATGAAACGAAGCTACAAAATACACAAACTGCCTATGTACTGTCGTTATAATTGGCTTTTTCTGTACATAGATCGATACAAATCGTTAACCGGTACGACGACTGTGATATGAGTAATTTGTTGTTTGCTCGTTCTTCATACAAATCAAAATCCTGAAATAAAATGTCATCTTATTCGTAGCTGGTTACACTACAAGCAGCCGCGATGGCCAACATGGTGTGTAAGTTGCATTTCGACCTTTCTATGCAGGAAAATTTGCCAACGTGGTGCATGGAACTCCTCTCGAGCACATACCAGGCAGGTCTTTCCAACAAGAAAATACCTCGTACACAAGTGATAACCAAAACATACACACCGGATCAATACAACTACTAATTTTTGGAACCATAAGATAGGTACACATTATATCTTCAAATTCTTTGAAAGCTAGGGATTAAGAAAGAAAGACATCAAATTAAACGTTTTTCATTATGTTTGCTTGATGCTAGGAAATAGTACATGTAATTTAGTCGCAAGATAGAACATGTAAAATACCAATGTCAGTGCATTAATATCTTTAAGACGTACAATAAAACCTCTCTATAACGGCCACTAAATTGTATTAATTAGTTAGTATTTAAGGCAGGTGGCTGCTTAAAGCAAGGTGAAAGTAAAACAGAACGCTCCTATTTGAGCGTTCTGTTTTACTTTCACCTTGCTTTAAGCAGTCACCTGCTTTTAACACTAAATATTTAATGTAATTCAGTGGCCGATATAGAGAGGTTTTACTGTACTATTTTAGACAATACCGAGGTTGATTAACGGTTTAGACAGAAGAATAGAGGCTATTTACAGTTCTATGTAATAACACATATTTCAACCTTACCATGGTTAACCATTTCCCTGTTCTATGTTTATTCCAAATTTCTATACCTACTGAATATTCATGGACAAAATAGTTCTAATGAAATATGGAAAATAAAAAAAGATGTATCAAATTGCATTGGCAAACAGAGCAGACACTGATCAGACGGCTTCTATAGGAGCCGTCTGACCTGAGTCTACTCTGTTTGCAAATGTGTGAAATCACGTTTATATGAAGGAAAGTGTTAACAATTAAGTTCAGGAGAAAATGATCTATTCAAGAAAGCAAAGTTACAGTGCTAAAGATTACACTTACTATTACTTTGAAATAGGACACATTACATGTTACGTCGTAACATGTTATAAATAAAAGGTGATTAAGACAGGGTGCTACCATTGTATCAGTGCTATATTTAAACTTGACGACCCAAAAAGGTATCATCAATGCAATGCTAAATATTATATGTGATAACACAAGCTACCGTCGAATCAGTGCTATATACATAACGAGACGACACAAAAAATGCTACCATCGATGCAATGCTATGTAAAACATGTGATAACACAGAAAGCTACCAGCGATGCAATGCTATATATAAAACGTGATAACATAGTCTGCTACCATCGAAGATGTGCTATACATAAAACGCGATAAGACAGAAAGCAATCATCGATACAGTGTTAACTATAAAACGTGGTAACACAGAAAGCTCCCATCGGTGCAGTACTATATATAAAACTTCTTGGCGACACAAACGCTACCGTCGATCCAGTGCTTTATATAAAACGCGATAAAACAAAAAGCTACCATCGATGCGAAGCTATGAATAAAACGTGATAACACAAAAGCTACCATCTATCTGTGTAATGTTATATATGCAGTGCTCCCTCTCTACAACGACACCCTTTGGGATACGAAGATTGTATGTATTGTTCAGAGGGAGTTGTTATAGGGAGGGAAAATCAAACATAATTAGCTTGTTTGCAGATCCCCACATAAGGTGAATTTCGATAATTAAAACAGTTATGCCTCTATCAAACCCTATGCTGTGACCACTCTTTAGAATCGTCACAAAGTGACGATTCTAAAGAGTGGTCACAACATAGGGTTTGATGGAGGCATAAAGAAAATACGATGGAAAAAGTTGTTTCTGGAGCCTTGTTGTTTCGGAAACAGTGACATGCGTTGTTGTAAGGAGGGAATCGTTATTGAGAGGGCCGTTGTGGGGAGGGAGCACTGTACAACGTGATAGCAGAAAGCTATCATCATTGCAATGATACGCTCGTATATCTACAACGTTGCAACACAGAATGCTATCACACATTTTCTAACTCTAAAAATGCATTTATTGTCAATAATCACAACCTTATTGGCTGATGTTCTAGATCTAGCTTTATTCTTCGGCATTTATTTTAACCCTTTACTCCATGGATATTCATGTAAGAAATGATGACGTCATGTATATTAATTAGTATTAAATTAGTTTTTATAATGGGACATGAACACAGGAGCTTTTGATCATGGCAGACAAATCAAATCTGTATAATATTTTAAGCAAACAGAGCAGACCCTAATCAGACGGCTCCAATAGGAGCCATCTGATAAGAGTATATGCTGTTTGTAAAGGCGTAGAAAGGATGCGTACTTATACAGTAAATGGTTAAATGTGACTTTCTGGAGGAAACCTCCATTATGTGAACAATCACTCTTCCTGTTATAACAGCTGTGAAAAGTTTGGATCAAAATTAGATCAACATTGTTTGACTAAGTCCTTGGGTCATTATACTTCCATTATTTGGTGGTAGTCAGATCGAGTAGTCTGGAAAATGGGAAAACAAACCACCTATGTATTCCCGAAGACACATAGTCAAAGTGTGTGACGTGTTACAATCAGTGTCTTTGTCCAAACACACTCCATTCACTTTTCAGCACTTACGTTCGATTCCATGATAACGCTTGTAACCAGTATGTAGCCAAACTTTCTCAGGATCCAAGTTGTTTGACACTCGGAAAACGTAACTAAAACATATAGGAGCTTTCTACGATACTTTTACCCTACATTAAGCAACCACCTGCTTTTTAACATTTTAAGACTTCTATGTTCAATAAACGAATGACCAAATATGACTGATTCTACTTACAAAGACATTACTCAGCAGGCTAAATGTTAAGAGTTTCCCTTCCCCCGGCTTATATCGCGTAGACGCCACTGGGACTTCACATGGAATAATGCGATAATGGCAAATGAGACGGTGCTTAAAATGTTCTTACCGCACTATGTTGATACTGTATTAATCTTTAGCACGCTGTTGTAGAATTGCGACAACATGTGAAAAACGGTTTTGATCAAGATGAGAAATAAAGTGAGTCAGCGTCTCATATAGATCCAAACGTGTATGGAAAAAACAGGAAAGATGACGAGGGTTAAACATTTTGGTACAGCTGGGATTGAATAACATTGAGTACAATTATAAAATGATATTTAATACTAATTACAATGATGTTCTGTAATATGATATTGTGTCCGGCGTTCTGTTCAACCCTTACTGTGCGTGACACGAGTCACTAATGTCATTTGCAAACAGTGTAGACCCAGGTGAGATGACTCCTAGAGGAGCTCTCTCATCAGGATATGCACTGTTTGTCATGTTACACCTGTTTGTAAAAGAAAATCCCTGAATATTCACTATAAGCTTCACCTATTTGAGTTTTAGAATAGTCCATTTGAAAAGTCCGTGTTGTAAGGGTTAAGAGTATATTATATATTCAGTTTTACGAAAGACTTCATTAATTTTCTATTGTTTACATGATAGGTAACGGTGCCAAACCGATTAATTGATTATTGCTATAGGTATATAAGGAAAAATCACAATAAATCTGCTGAAATAAAATATTATCCATGTATGTCGAATCGGAAAAGTCCGTCCGATTTAACATGCATATAATAACAAGGTCTACTGAATTAGTTAACACCGAGAGGAGTTTCATATTTGTTATCATAATTGAAGAAACTAATGAACTAATTTAGGATCTTTTTCGATATGTTGTTCTCCGAACAATATATATTGCTGAAAATAAAATTTTTTCAACGCATTGAAGTGAAGAATGTTTTCAAATATGAAAACTATACGTCATATTGGTGAAACGGGTAATAGTTCTCTCGTCATATCTGCTTAATATACATATGTATTAAACGCACTCGCAGTAGGTCAGTCCATATTTCTCTTGCCACAGCTACTTAATCCACTCATGTGTTAAACTCACTTGTAGTAGATAATGCCATAGTTCTTTTGCCCAAATATGTATCAAATTGCCCAAATATGTATCACTAACCAATCTATGTTTCATTTAAGAATTGTTAGATAGATAATTTGCTAGCGCTGGACTCGTTCATTAGCTGTCGGGTCTAGACTATGCCCGTTCTATAGCCCGGGACTATAGTTTTAACTGGGCAAATAGTACACACTTACATTGTCAGGCGCGGATTTAAAGTGGTGGAGCCGGCGTACGTCTCCTAACGTTGCCCAAACAAACTTTTTCGATTAATGTTATTAGATCTAGATCTAACAAAATCAGTAAAACAATTATTCAATCTGAGGTGTTTTACTTCCGTCACTCAATTACGCTCTTTCTCAACATGCATTACACAGGCACTAGTGATGTCGTCATCTTTTTTTTAAAGAAAAATCCCCAAAACATGCCCCATAAAAATCTACCGCCACCAACAATCTGAAATGCTGGATCCGCACCTGATTGTATCTCAATTATCTAAAAAAACAAACTTTAACTGGTTTACTAATTATAACTATTTCTAAAGAGATTGTTGTTTTTAAATCACTTTGTAATCAAAATGTGTTTTGGACGTGAACATTTAATTTGTATACCTATTCAAAGCGAGATAGTTTGTCCAATAGAAGAGACGAATGGTGTGTGTGTATGTAGGTGCATCATGCATATATGTGTATAACAGCACTTCGCATTAATGCTACTTCTCTCTAAAGTGGGCAATATAGATAAGTACTGTGGACGACCTCTTAAACAGATGGTGGCTTACTGCGTGACGCAAGGAATGCAGTAATCTCATAACAAAGCGTACTTCACCACTACTCTAGGTCAGTATTACCAGAAAACGCAGCAAAACGGTGTGTTAAATGATATTTTAACCCTTTACTTTATGAATATTTATGAAAAAAAAAATTGCACCATTATTAATGAATATTAAATTAATTGTTATAATAGCACATGGACACAGGGATATTTAGCCATTGCAGATACTAAATAATCATATATGTATACTATCTGAAGCAAATAGAGCAGACAGGAGCCGTCTGATCTAGGTCTACTATGTTTGCAAAAGCATTGAAAGGCGTATTTATGGAGCAAATGTTTAAAGTGGTTCCGTTGTATGTTATTGAAGTTACCGTGCTAATGTGTCTGTGCATAACGTAGAATCTTAAGATAGGGAGAGGGTACAGTGTAACTTCTATTAGATAGTCTTTTATAGAATATACTATCCCCTCCTAGACTAATTTTGAGATCGATCCATCCTCTTTACATACATCTACTGAATATAAGCATTTACTAGCAAAAGGGAAATGTTTAGAATTGTATAGTTTTGAAATCAATGTGATAAATAGGGCATTTGCTCCTATGGAGCAAATGCTCTATTTATCACAATGGTTTAATAAAATGACTTTTACAGAAGCATCAAATTGATTCAGTAAGAGGGAATGGGATATACATTGTTTCCTTAACTCATTCTCTTCTAGACTATTTTTAGACCCAGCCTCTTTGAATGAATCTACCGAAAAGGAGCATTTACTATAAAAAAGGAAAGATTTAGACTTGTGTAGTTAGTTTTGAAACCACTGTAATGAATAGAGAATTTGTTCATATGGAGCAAACGCTCTATTTATCACAATTGTTTCAAAATATGAGTTTTAAAGAGGCGCAATAAGGCGTAAGTAGTAGAGAATTGGTTAACAAATGATGGACACACACCTTTAAGCATACTTTCCATTCTGTATCAACTCCCTGCTGATAAAATGATGTCTGCTCAAACTCGTAACTGCTACAATTTTACTTATTTTCAGTTAGTTAAAACTTTTCAGAAATAATTGGCCGATTACCGAATGGCGTGGATCCTGATGAGGCACCGAGTTACTCGATGTGTCACATGATCAAAACTGTTTTCATATGAGAGTTATGTTGCAGTTAGATTGAGAAGGGCTAAGCTGTTATATGTCTTTAACCTTTCCCTCATATACTTGCTTCTCCACGCATTTGCAAACAGAGTATACTCAAATCAGACGGCTCCTATGGAATCAGGGTTTGCCGTCTGATCAGGGTCTGCTCTGTATGCTTTTGACATGATATAGGCCTGATTTTATAGTTTGTTTCTGTTAAAACAAACAATTCCTTGAAAGGTTTACATTATAAAACACCAAGCTACTAAATATTTATGATGTCAATATTTCATGCATAATGAACCATATTCCTTTGAACAACCGCCACAGAGGACGTTTATTGCAGCCGGTTAAAACATCTTATATGGCTCCAAACTGTTTGCAAGTAACATTAACCACAGTAAACGGTTAATTAACCCTTAACCCTTGACCTACAATCAGTGCGGTTCCTACCTAAACAACTCACTGAGCGAAGAGCAAATAGATCACGAGTAGAACACATATCTATGCTCTTTGCATGCTCTTCATAAACTTGCTCATGCTGAATATTCATAAACTTTAAATACGATCCCATCAGCTATGAATATTCATTAGCTGGATCATTCTAAAGCGGAATCAGTTGTTGCCACTGAATTATAATTGTGCAGACCCATATGAGACAGCTCCTCTATGAGCTGTCTCTTATGGGTCTTCACTATTTGTAAATGCACATATGTACGCAAGTAGCATGGGGAGAGTTGATAGCCAGTTTTCAGAATCAGTTGTACCTAATGCTAATTTATTTATTACTAAACCAGCAAGCCGTATATTCCGGAAGTTATCATAGAAAATGATCTACAAATTTCCGTTTGGACTGAGTTCAAATATTCTTAACACCTCATTGAAAGAATGATTTATAAAGCCCCCTCCGTCTATAACTCGAGTGATGTGCGGCCTTTCCTGTTCAGACAGATGATAACCTAAATGTAAACAGACATTTTTCATGTATTTTTAAACATAACAACTTGTTAAGACATATATATTATATCGTTAAAGTTATGTTTGTCCATGTTTCGTATACACCAATGCAAACAAAACGCTGTATAAATATTCATTATCAATGACAATCCATGCAGTCCATTTTGTACACGTGTTAATTATGTCTCCCCCATTTATGGGGAGATATATTGTTTTTGCCAGAGTCCGTCCGTCTGTCTGTCTGTCCGTCACAAACTTGTGTCGCGCATATCTCTGAAAATTCTTGAGTTACTGCCCCTGATATGATAACTTAAATTTAGAGAAACTTTGTGCTGCATGTATCTCTGAAACCAGTAGGGCTAGAGTCACCAAACTTCACAGGAATGTTCACCAGCATGAGTTATTGTGCACCTGGGGTTTTGAATTGTCTCCCCCTGATAAATTCGGAGTTATTGCCCCTGATGACTTAACATTAGAAAAACTTTGTGTCGCGCGTATCTCTGAAACAGCTAGTACTAGAGTCACCAAACTTCACAGGAATGTTCACCAGCATGAGTTGTTGTGCACCTATGGTTTTTGAATTGTCTCCCCCTGATAATTCTTGAGTTATTGCCCCTGATATGAATACTTAAATTTATACAAACTTTGTGTCGCGTGTATCTCTGAAACCAGTAGGGCTAGAGTCACCAAACTTCACAGGATTGTTTACTAGTATGAGTTGTTTTGCTCTTGGGTTTTTTGAATTGTCTCCCCCTGTTAACTTTGGAGTTACTGCCCCTGATGACTTAAAATTAAACAAACTTTACTTAGTGTCGTGCATATCTCTGAAACCACTGGGGCTAGAGTCACCAAACTTCACAGGAATGTTGACCAGCATGAGTTGTTGTGCACCTGGGATTTTTGAATTGTCTCCCCTTGATAACTTTGGAGTTATTGTCCCTGATATGATTACTTAAAATTAGAGAAACTTTGTGTCATGCATATCTTTAAAACCACTAGGGCTAGAGTCACCAAACTTCACAGGAATCTTGACCAGCATGAGTTATTGTGCACCTGGTTTTTTTTAATTGTCTCCGCCTGATAATTCTTGAGTTATTGCCCCTGATATGATAACTTAAATTTAGAGAAACTTTGTGCTGCATGTATCTCTGAAACCAGTAGGGCTAGAGTCACCAAACTTCACAGGAATGTTCACCAGCATGAGTTTTTATGCATCTGGGTTTTTTAATTTTCTCCCCCTGATAACTTTGGAGTTACTGTCCCTTATGACTTTAAATAAGAGAAACTTTACTTTGTGTCACATGTATCTCTGAAACCACTAGTACTAGATTCACCAAACTTCACAAGAATGTTGACTAGCATGTGCTTTTGTGTACCTGGGGCTTTTGAATTGTCTCCCCCTGACAATGTTGGAGTTATTGCCCCTGATGACTTAAAAATTAGACCCTGATAAGTTTGGAGTTACAGACATTACACTTGGAAAGAGGTTGGGAGGGGGAGACATCTGTTTTTGTGACAAAAACAAACCTCTAGTTATCATTAACATAATGCATACAATCCATTTTGTGCACGTATTAATTATCATTAACATAATGCATACAGTCCATTATTCACAGTATATAACTATATCTATATACATACATACAGTTATCTGAATATTGCTAAATCCATAGAAAATTTCGCTGTTTAAAACGTTACCTGTTCAATCTTCATGTAAGCATTCATGCTATAATGGATATTTATAATGTAAAATTTTACAGGGAATTGTTTGCTTTGACAAAAACTGTAGAATCTGGTATTTGTCATGTCTTAAGCAAACAGAGCGGATCCTGATCAGACGACTGCTGAACAATAACTGGCCGTGATCATTGCAAGTGAAATAAAAGACAACAAAAGAGTGGGTGAATGATTTTGGTTTTACGGCACTGAAACACCATATAGGTTATATAGCGCAGAGACAGGAAAAACGTTGCCGGATTCACATCTAACTTATATCGAGATAAATATGGGTTATGGATTCTAAAACATGATCCTGCTTGAGAATCAGATATGGTATTATTCCAGAGTGCATTGAACCCTTATAGTTGCGAATGGGGTTTCTATTGCTCAATAGTTGACCTACATTTTGTACATGTACAGTAAACCCCCTGTAAAGCGGACGTTCAATTTAATCTAAAATATCGGCCTTGGAGACAAGTGGCAGCTTATTGCAGGATGAAAATCACACAGAAAGCTTTCAGTACTAATTTCACCCTGCATTAAGCAGCTACATACCTAAAAGTATCTAAATTGTTCTCTACTAGAATTCTGGTTTAGATGGGTTTTACAGTATATCTATGATTAGTGCATGGCGGGCGTGTTTAATTTAGTTTCCATAGCAATCATCTTTCTTATTGTTCGATAGAAACATCTGTTTTCTTACATACTCTTTAACACTGTGTCACATAGATTCCAATTCTGGGGTAATCTTGTTACGCAAAGTTTAACCTTTCCTCCGTAAATACGCCTTTCTACGCATCTGTAAAAGTCACTATTTGAAACCATTGTGATAAATAGAGCATTTGCTCATATAGGAGCAAATGCTCTATTTATCACAATGGTTTCAGAACTACAAAATTCTAAAACTTTCCTTTTCTCTAGTAAATGCTCCTTTTTGATAGATTTATTCAAAGAGGTTGGGTCTAAAATAGTCTATGGGGGAATGGGTTAAGAACTTATGAGAAGAATACAATAAACATAGTCGGATTCATATCTCATTTGTATCGAACTAAATATGGATAAAAAATAACACCAGCTTGTGAACCAGAGATGCTGTAACTCGAGTTTACGTTAAACCCTTATTATTACAAAAGAAATCTTCTGGTGTGTAATAGTTGAACTACATGTACAGTAAACCCCCTCTACAACGGACGTTCAAGTTAGCATGATATATCGGTATTGGAGACAGGTGGCAGCTTAATGCAAAGTGACAGTCATACAGAAACTCCTAGACCGATAGCTTTCTGCGTGACGTTCACCTTGTTTTAAGTAGCCACCTGCCTCAAAGTATCTAATTTGTTCTCTACTAGAATTCCGGTTTAGAGGAATTTATTGTATATCTATAATTAGTCCGTCCGATGTATTAGTGCTTTACACTGGGCATCTAAAAACCCAGAGAAAATCTATCGATAATAAGACGTTTGCTCCCTTCTCTCTGGGGCGTCCAATTAGCCCACAGTTGGCAGAAACGGGCGTTAATCAACTCAACCATCCAACATTCCAGTGCATGGCGAACGTGTTTAAATTAGTTTCCATAGCAATCATCTTTCTCATTGTTCGATAGAAACATCTGTTTTCGTACATGCTCTTTAACATTGTTAAGTTAGATTCAGGTCACATAGATGCCGATTCTGAAAAACAATTTTGGTACGCAAAGTTTACGAATTAATGAGCGGAAAACACCTTTTGTCGATAATATTTAACCCGTTCCTTCATATAAACGTATTTTCAGACATTTGCAAACAGAGTAGACCCAGATCAGACGGCTCCTATAGGAGCCGTCTGATCAGGCTCTGCTCTGTTTGCTTTTGACAAGATATAGATCTGATTCTACAGTGTTTCTTGTCAAGGTAAAATTTAAATTCAAAACAACCCCTTGAAAAGTTTACATTATAAAAATTGAGCTAATAGCTAGGCATGTTGTCGTTACTTATTACATGAATACTGAACAGAAAAAGGTGGTTCAAATGCGCTCGGTTATGTCACAGTATACTCAAAACAATTTCCGGTGCGATATGCAAACACCTGCTGAAAGCGACAATTCTAACATATGCATACTGTTGATTCAAATACGACCACAGCAGTATTTTAAACCCGTACCATGTATATGACGACATGGCTGTCAGGTACAAAGAGCTTGTACGAGTGCATGGAGGTGGTCGAGTGGTTAACGCGATCAACTACAATACCCGAGGTCCCAGGTTCGATCACCGACCGGGCCAAGTTTTATAAACTTTACTCTGGGCATCTAAAAGAACCAGATAAACTCTGTCGATAATAAAGGTACGGCATCTTGTCCGAGTTTCTCTGTATCCTCTCCACTCCTCTCTGGGACGTCCAGTTAGCCCATAGTTAGCAGAAACAGACGTTAATCAACACAAACAAGCAAACAACTTGCACCAAGCTAAGACCCTTGCTGTTTGATAATCGGTCATTTAATTTCTCATAGTGTTAGACGATATCATTTCAACAGGCACATTTTGATCAATAGAGTTTATGTCTCTGTTCAGTGGTGTCGAAAGCGCCTATTCAATGTACAGTAAAACCTCAATATAACGGCCACTGAATTGTGTTAATTAGTTCGTATTTAGGGCAGGTGGCTGCTTATGAAAGTAAAATAGAACGCTCCCATAGGAGCGTTCTGTTTTACTTTCACCTCACTTTAAGGAGCCACCTGCCTTTAACACAAAATACTTGATGTAATTTAGTGGCCGTTATGGAGAGGTTTTACTGTAGTTATATTTCTGACCTTAGATTGGCAACACATACCAACAAGGCAGTATATGCATAGTCAAGCATTTGTAAACAGAGAAGACCTAGATCGGATGGTTTCTATAGGGTCTGCTTTGTTTGCTTCTGACTGATATAAATCTGATTCCACAGTTTTTGCCAAAGCAAACAATTTCATTAAACAGTTGAAATACACGTATCTAGGTATTGTATTGACTAAGGTTCGCTTACACAGCGATTTATGATCGCTGGTGAAACACGTCTGAACGATTTACAGATTAAAAATAATACATCATTACGTTAGAGCGCTCAGAGGATGTCAATGCAGTAGCACCTGTCTTGAGCGGCCATTTATTGATTAATCATAGCAGTCTTAAAAAACCGGTGATTGCTTAATGCAGGGCAATTATAAAACAGAAAGTTCCTATAGGAGTTTTCTGCATTACGTTTGCCCTGTATTAAGCTACCACTTGCTTTACAGAACCGTTATTAAACCCAATGTTGATGACCGCTTAAGGCAGATTCAACTGCATATGATTCCGTAAATATGCACATCTTTATTAACACAAAGTTTGGATCTGATGTAATTCTGACTACTTTCGAGTCGATAACGTGTTTGATAATCTATTGACCAAGTGGCAACCTGGTCCTGTTGGACGTCAAGTTACTTGACGTTTCAGCTGGATCCAAGATATTTGCTAATGCGGGTCAGGATGCCGATAGCGGGATACGAGTTTAAAAACTGTTACATTTCCTCGAAGTTGACTGAATGATTGTTTTAGAACTAATTGTGTATATCGAGTTTTCTCATCTCTTTAGAGATGTATTTCTGTATCGCATCTCGCTTGCACCTGTTGTTACATACAAGTTTTATTTATTTTAAAGTTGTTTTTCAATGTTTAACCAATTTCTTTATGCATATTCATGTGAGAAATAATGACATCATGAATATTAATTATATTAATCTTAATATTGGCACATGGATACTAAAAGGTTTTGACCATGGTAGAAACTAGAATCATATCTATATTATATCGTAAGCAAAAAGAGCAGACCCTGATCAGACGGCTCCTACAGGAGCCGTCTGATCAGGGTCTACTCTATCTGCAATGGCATAGAAAAGCGTATTTCTGGAGTAAAGGGTTAAAGTAAATTAGAAACAGTGACAAAACTGATAAAATAGTCATGCTGTTAAACTGAACAAGGCTCCTAATATCTGACATTTAAAATCAATTTGATGGAATAAGATTTAAATGTCATTTGCACTTGTCAGATCGCTTTTTTGAGGAATATTCGTTTTCTTCAATAATTTGTTTTAAAATAGGCGCGGCGTCCGGACAGACAATATACATGAACATCGCGAATAACGTAGAGTTCTATCAGTCGTCAAATGTAAGCCATCTAGGTCTTTAGTTTAAAGAAGAAGTCCCTACAATGAACGCATATTTTCAATAATATCATAAAACTTGGTCTTTGTTTTGCTCAATCATTTTGATGAAGATTGTCATTTTGAACTTAAATCTAAAAATGCCCCTGTGATAAAAAACAAACAAAAAACGATTCCATCAATGCTTATAATTTGTTTTCTACAACAAGTTATATCGGCGTGTTCCATTAAAATTTCCGCGTTTTGCCGATGACCACCCGATCCTTCCATTGTTTACGTAACAGCTTTTTTCGGAGGAGGTCGGAGAGACGCGAATAGCGCGAACAGATACGAAACTAAAACCCAACCCGAATAAAACTGAAACTTCAGGGAATAAAATCGAGATCGTCGATATCAACACATGGATGTTATATCATTTTCAATGTTTATTGGATAGGTTGTCTTGCGATATACTACCTTTCTGCATATAAACAAATGAGTTCCCCTTTAAACATATTTTATTTCTTGCATTGATATACAATTTAGAAATTACATCAGCATATGAGAAAAAGGATTGGATGGAAAGCTAACAGCTTATATGGATCCGCTGCTTGATACAATATGTTACCAAAGCTTTAGCGTAACTACGCCTCGTGAATATGTCAGAACAAGGTCTAATATACCGAAGTATGAAGTCTGTACTTGTCTCCATATTTGCCACTATCATGCTATTTTCAAAAGCTGTGAAAGTCTATATCGAGTAGTATATACGGCTAGATTTTGCAAATTACATCAAACACAGTCGTTATAGAAATATACAGTTAACACTAAAATAAACAGCTGTATAATATTATAAAGTGACATACATATACAGGTAAAATTAAGTATATGTATAGACTTCTCAAGCCTGGTAATGTATAACGATGATTGACAATACATGCCATCAAATATAAAAACGGTGTTTGAAGGCAAACAAGTACAGCAAAACCCCGCTAATTCGACCACCTAAAAGAGGTATAATTCTGGGTGCTAGATGCAGGTGGTGGCTTAATACAGGACACAAGTAATTCAGAAAGCTCCTAGAGGAGGTTTCTGCATTAGTTTTGCCCCGCATTAAGCAACCACCTGCTTACAAAGACACACATGTTTATTCATTAAGTGGTCGCATTAGAGGGTTTTTCTACTGTATATAAAGAAAGAAAAGGTGGACATGAAAATGTTGGCAACAATAGAAAGAGAAAAGTAAAAATTAGAAATTAAGAATTTGGAACGGTCGTTTGGGAAAGGTGAATTGATTACCTAAGTAAGATTTTGCAAACTTCATAATTAAAACCTTCTACTTCTTGTGATGAAATTTTGTGTAGCTTCGAAAATCTGTTCATTGTCTTCAAGGGTCAAAGAATTGTCGCTCATGAGTAGCAACTTTGTAGTTGCAGTACAGATTAGACTAACATTAGGTGTCTTAGATGATGATATCTTGGGCAGGACAGCAAAACGATGATCTAGGTGTTTACTAATTGTTTCTCTAACCTTTAATAGTAGAACCTGTCTTAAACGGCCAAAAAAACCGGTTGAATTATGGGTATGTCAGGCAGCTGGTAGCTTAATGCAGGTCAAAAGTAATGCAAAAAAGCTCCTATAATAATTTTCTGCATCGCTTTTGCCCTGCGTTAAGCAGCCACCGCTCTTTAAGACTCCTTTCTTCAGTAAATGCATGACCACTTAATACAGGTTCTACCGTACTCCGTAAATACAGTAAAACCTCTCTATAACGGCCACTTAATAACATCAAGTACAGTAAAACCTCTCTGTAACGGCCACTAAATTACATCAAGTACTTTGTGTTAAAGGCAGGTGGCTGCTTAGAGCAAGGTGAAAGTAAAACAGAACGCTCCTATAGGAGCGTTCTGTTTTACTTTCACCTTGCTTTAAGCAGCCACCTGCCCTAAATACCAACTAATTTATTGGCCGTTATAGAGAAGTTTTACTGTATTCCTATTTGCGTATTAGACAAGAAGGAGCCGTCTGATCAGGGTCTGCTCTGTTTGCTTATGGTTTTATATTGATATAATTCTACAGTTTGTTCCCTGGCCAAATAATTCGGTGTTCATAAATCATTACAAAACTAATAAACATTCATGGTGTCGTCATTTCCTATACGAATGTTCATGAAACAGGAGGTATGTTCATGAAACAGGAAGTTTAGAATACCGACAATGCATTGAATTTTAAAATCAGGGATGACTGTTCTACTACTATGAGCAATGGTCTACAACTATGTGTGATATTTTACAAATCTGTGCAATGTTCTACAATTGTGTGCAATGTTCTACAACTATGAGCAATGGTCTACAACTATGTGTGATATTCTACAAATCTGTGCAATGTTCTACAATTGTGTGCTATGTTCTACAACTATGATCAATGGTCTACAACTGTGTGTGATATTCTACAAATATGTGTGATATTCTACAACTGTGCGCTGTTATACAACGTTATGCAATGTTCTTCAACTGTTTGCAATATTCGGAAAGTCTGTGTACGATATTCTACAAATGTGTGCGATATTCTATAACTGTGTGCTTTATGTTCTTCAACTATATGCCATGTTCTATAAATTTGTGCGATATTCTAAAATTATGTGCGATTTTCTACAACTATTTGCGATATTGTACAACTGTGTGTGATATTCTACAACTGTTCTACAAATTTTCAACAATTGTTTGCAATGTTCTACAACTGAGCGTTATGTGGTAAGTGTGTGCAATGTGTTCCATGTTCAACAAGTATGTGTGATGCTCTACAACTGTGTGATTTTCTTCAACTATGTGCTGTATGCCACATGCGGTGTTCCAAAACTCTATGTACGCTGTTCTACAACGTTGTATGAAGTACTAGAACTACTGTGCACTGTTCTACATCTGTTTGCGATATTCTACAATGAGTGTGATGTACAACTGTTTGCGATGTCCTATAACTGCGTGTACTGTTCTACAGCTGTGTGCGATGTTCTATTACTGATAGTCGTGATTCGTTTATTAGCCATTGGCTGCAAATTACGTATGTAAATCCTGTCAACTATCGTCAACCAAAATGTCGTATGCCTCAAGTTTAAAAGTACGTATTTCTAAACATACCATTATCGGAGTGTGTAACAGTTCGTGACGTCTGAGCTTCTTAGCGTCTTATCTGGATCCGATCTGTTTCATCATCACCAACTGATTCATAGTGTTGAACAACATACCAACTGTTGCCCATGACATGTCGTGTGTTTTACCACGTATTACATGTTACGCTGCAATGTATAGTCGGTAAAAGTTCAACAGATGGAGTTGAACGAATTTCATCAAGATTGTGTTGCATGATTAAGGCCCATTTGAAATGTATCAGACACATTTCACTAATTAGTAAGGAAATGGCCATCTTCGTGTTCGGTATAAAGGATGTGGAAATGAAGAGGGCGTCTGGAAAACGGTCTGCACAGAAATAGCAAATCTTTAGAAACGTTTAGCTTGCCGTGTACATCCTCGTCGGTAAAACATTCTGTTTACACTAGAACCTGTCTTAGGCAACCATAAAAAGGTCAACGTATGGGTATGTAAGGCAAGCGGTAGCTTAATACAGGTCAAAAGTAATGCAAAAAGTCCTATAGGACTTTTTAAATTACTTTTGCACTGTATTAAGCAACCACCTGCTTTTTAAGACTCCAATGTTCAATAAATGAATGGCCGATGTTAGGACAGGTTCTGCTGTGCATCAATTATAGAACTATCAGGACTTTCTCAAAATCGATCACATTTTCAAACAGTTTGGGTCTAATCGTGGGTCCAAACCCTTTGCAAAATGTATCAAACATTTTCCCACTACATGCTGAAGGTACTTTCCGTTTCCTCTTCTAATTTTCTTTTACTAATACCTGGAACACGTAATTACTGCAGTATAATACAGTACAACCAAGCGGTCATAAAAAAGTGTAATTATAGGTCTGTAAGGCGGACTGTAGCTTAGTGCAGGTCAAAAGTAACACAAAAATCTCCTACAGGAGCTTTCTGCATTACTTTTGCCCTGCATTAAGGAACCGCCTGTTTTTAAAGACTCCAATGTAAAATAAGGACATGTTCTACTGTGCATCAATTATAAAATGAGGACTTCACACCCCCCCCCACACACACACACCTTAAAAAAAGCCAAAAACCACGTTGTCAACCAGTTTGAGTCAAGATGAGACAAGTTATGTGATGGCTATCATCGTTTGTCCAACCTCTTTGCAAAATTTAACAAGCATTCGCCCACAACATGCTTATGGTACTTTATGCCTCCTCTTCTAATATCACTCTTCTAATGTTCGAAACACGTCATTACTGTAGTACAATAGTTGGGTTATCAACGCAGCAAGCAAATTATAAATACAATGTAAATAAAAAAAAGAAATAAAAAAAAGTAGTGCAGTCATACTTTAATTAATTTTAAATTATATTTTCATAAGTCGAATATGTAAATAGTTGGATCTAAAATAGTAACATATCGCTAAATAAAATATACTATGGCTTTACTTTATTATGTAGAGAAGGTCTGGCACCAAACTAGCTGTCAGCTGTTACCCTTATTGTATCTGAGTTATTACAATATGATATAATATTGTTAGTGGCCATGTATACTATAAATAGTTCCCAACAATAGACTTTGTAAATACAGTCGAACTTCCATATCTCGAACTCGGATAAACCGAACTTAGGATAACTCGAAGTAAAAGTTCGGTTCTCGCAAAGTTTACAGTACGTAATTTTTCTAAAAGGTATCACTACGCAAATCTAGAAACAGATGTGACAGCTTAATGCAGGTAGAAAGTAATGCTAAAAGCTCTTACATGAGCTTTCAGCATTACTTTAGATCTGTATCAAGCTGTGAACTTGAGAGATCGCCTATAGTAGAAATCGGATGACACGAACCCCTGTTATCTCGAAGTAATTTGTATGGTCCCTTCGAGTTCGAGATATCGAGTTCAACTGTATATACTTTATAAATACGTGATTTCTGTGTAATTATACAGGCCCGTGTGTATTATTGGTTTTAGTGATATCTAATCTGCCTATATCACTAATTACTCCGCAGAATCACAGAATCCGTGATTGAAACTCGAAACCGTCTAGATCAATTCATGTAAAACGATGTGCTATTATGTTTTGTAAGTTAACCCTTTCCCTCACATAAGCGTGTTTTCACGCATATGCAAACATAGTAGACCCAGATCAGACGGCTCCTATAGGAGTCGTCTGATCAGGGTCTGCTCTGTTTGCTCTTGGTATTTGATAGATCGTTTTTTTTAGTTTCTAAAATGGCTACAATGCTCCACCTTCCGTATTTCATTATAGCTATTTTGTCCATGAATATTCATTAGGTATTGAAATTTGTAATAAACATAGAACAGGGAAAGGGTTAAGAGCATTGCACAGTAAATACATTTGTATTGGAAATGCATTTTTCATGTAAGTTGGACTACCACCTACGCTGTATATTAACCTTTAGCCTGCTGTGGGCGGATGAGTGGTTACCTATGCAAACAGTTTGCATCCAGATGAGACGCCGAGTAACTCGGCGTCCCATCAGGATCCAAACTGTTTGACACCCTGATAGCATTTTGGTAGTCTAATTATAGCTACAATTTTGATAAAGTAGTGGGTGAAACGTTATATAAAAAATTATAAGGGTTAATAGGTCAGACATGACATGCATGGTAACATATGCTTTTACCTTTAACACGAAACTGGCTAATATATACCGTTTTCATATATTAGAAATCAAACTGATTGGCGCTCAGACACATTTCATTTATTTTTTATTTTATTGTTAATTTGTATTGTTTGTTTTTGATTTCAAACTCACTTGAAACAGCACTTTACTTAGGTAGTAAAAGTACACATATAACGATGCAACAATGCCATGTTAATGATGTGTCCACTAGTTACATATGTATCACTTGACATTGACAGTGTTGCTAGGCAACATACACATTAACCCTTTCCCTGTTAATAATAATGAAAGAAATAAAACAGTAACACCTCTCTATAACGGCCACTAAATTACATCAAATAGTTTGTGTTAAAGGCAGGTGGCTGCTTAAAGCAATGTGAAAGTAAAACAGAACGCTCCTAAAGGAAAAAATTAATTTCACCTTGCTTTAAGCAGCCACCTGCCCTAAATACTAAACACAATTTAGTGGCCGTTATAGAGAGGTTTTACTGTATAATTATGAATATTTATAAGCTCAACATTTATGATGGCATATGTACACAGGCTGTTTTGGCTCAGGCACTACAAACATTAGAATCAGATCTATATTATATCATAAATGTAAGCAAAAGAGTAGACACTGATTAGACGGCTCCTATAGGAGCTGTCTGATATTGGTATACTTTGTTTGCAAATGCATGAAAATGTGTTTATATGAAGGAAAGGGTTAAACTAAGACTATTTGACATCACATAACAGATATAATAGATAACCAGGCAAACGCGTAGCTTCGTCGAATCTGTTTTACCGTAGAAACATATTATCTGAACCCATTAATTTATAGATAAATTTGTATTAATTTTACTGTCTTTGCAGTTAAGACGCAGATCAGTCCACTCCTGCAGGACTCGTCGTCTGATCAGGGTCTGCTCTATTCGCCCATGCACTTATACAGATCGATTCTACATCTTTTTTGCCATGGTTAACATTTCTCTTATTCACAATACCATTATAGAACTGCAGGCAATAAACATTCATACAATCATTATCTTTTATTTGAATATTCACAATGTAGTGGTTAACTATTGACTTTATAAATACAGTTAAGTCTCTCTATAACGGCCAATAAATTGTGTTAATTAGTTAGTATGTAGGGCAGGTGGCTGCTTAAAGCAAGGTGAAAGTAAAACAGAACGCTCCTTTAGGAGCGTTCTGTTTTACTTTCACCTTGCTTTAAGCCGCCACCTGCCTTTAGCACAAACTACCTTAGCACAAACTACTTTAGCACAAACTACTTGATGTAATTTAGTGGCAGTTATAGAGAGGGTTTACTGCATGCATTTCTACGCATTTTCAAACAGAGCAGACCCAGATCAGACGGTTGCTATAGGAGTTTGTTTCTGGAATTATATAGATTTGATTTTACAGTTTCTGTTTTTGCAAACATTTCATGTGCAAATCTGTCATTTTAATAAATGATCTAATCAATATTTATGATGGCATCATTTCTTGCATGACATTTCATTGAAAACGAGGTTAAAAAGAGAAAAACATATTCTAGAGAGAAAAAACAGACATGAGTTTAAGACGACTATAATTTAACTACTTGTAACCGCGGCATGATGTACATGTAATTGTTTAGATTCAATATATGATTATACAAAAAAAACCTGTCTTAAATGCCTAATTATGTATCTGTAAGGCAGGTAGTAGCTTAATACAGGTCAAAAAGTAATACAGAAAGTATATATAGGAGCTTTCTTAATTAGTTTTGCCCTGCATTAAGCAGCGAATCACTTTTTAATATTCATATGTTCAATACAAGATTTGCCGCTTAGAACAGGTTCTATTGTAAAACACTACAATTTTTTAACGTCACTATCTGTGTTTTTGTGTGATAAGCCTTTGAAGCTAGCACAGGGAGCTTCGTCAGTTTCGTTTACAGTAGAACATGTCCTAAGCGGATATTCATTTATTGAACATTGTAATCTTAAACAGCAGGTGGTTGCTTCGTGCAGGACAAAAGTAATGCAGAAAGTTCCTATAGGAACTTTCTGCATTACTTTTGACCTGCATGAAGCTACCACCTGCCTTACAGACCCATAATTATACCTGTTTTGATGACCGCTTAAGACAGGTTCTACTGTACCTTCTTCGACGGTCACACTTGCTGATTCTTGATGTAAGTGGCTGCCCAGCTCAATAAAAGTGAGGTGACAGTGTGCTCTGGCGAATAAACGATTTCTTGAGAGCAACAGGATCTGCTGCGTGATTTTCTCTGTCTCCAATAACCAGCCCGTCTCTCGCACAGTCAACAGTTTTACACTTCAGATCTGGAGAAGCGTGCACATCAGCTGCCAAGTTTGAAGCGGTAGTCCGAGGATTTAATTACATATATCGGGATATACAAGTTAGTTATATAAGTACTGTTGCGTTTATGAATGGAGTAACATGTTAAAACAAATACGGATATTTACTGACAGGTATAGTTTTTTACACGGACAATATATTAGACATTAAATGATGAGATATATTGAATTGTATTACAGTAAAACCCCTGTAATGCGACCAGCTTAAAGAGGTATAATTATGGGTGCTAGATGCAGATGGTAGCCTGATGCAGGACAAAGGCTATGCAGAAAGCTCCTATAGGAGATTTCTGCATAATTTTGGCCTGCACTAAGCTACCACCTGCTTATAAAGACAGCCATGTTTATTCATTAAGTGGTCACATTAGAGGGGCTTACTTGTAGATATTTCTGAGTTAGTTGAATGTTACATTTGATATTGTCTCTATAGTGACAATATTAATTTTTGTGACAGCACCATTGTTTTGCCTTAGAATTTTTGTTTTGTTTCATTTACCCATTCCCTTCCAGAGCACTTTTAGGCCCAACCTCTTTGAATAAATGTACTGAAAAAGCATGTACTAGATAAAATTACTTTTTAGAATTATATAGTTTTGAAACCAATGGGATAAATATGATTCTTTTTATGACATAACCCTTAACAAGTGCCACAGAAAGTGAAATAGGCTATATCTGATGGCTGTTTCGGCCATTGTTTACAGCGTAGTACTATTGATTCATTTGCATGAAAATGCATTAGTGCATTTCGGCGATTTACGGCATTGTATCGGCACTTCCAAGAGACATATTATGTGATAAAAACACTTGCTCTATTTATCACCATGGTTTAAAAAACTTTTGACTTTTACAGAGGCATCAAAGGGCGTCAATAGGAAGGAAAAGGTGTAATAAACATAAGCGTATGATAAACAGAATAATAAAAACTCGAATTTGTTTTTGTCCGGTTTAAAATTCATTACTCGAACCTGTTAACCGGACAACATCCCTTTCGCGCGAAATACAGTATTTTAATATCAGCCAAAATAAATTGATTATCCTCAAAATATCTTATAATTGTTATGGTTTTTAAAATGTAAACTTAGAAATAACCCGTCACTTCATAAACACGCCTTTCTACGCCTTTGCAAACAGAGTCGACCCAGATCAGACGGCTCCTGGTCTGCTCTGTTTGCTTATGGTACGATATATCTATTTCTACGGTTTTTGCCTCAGGCAAAATGTCCTGTGTCCATATGCCATTATAAAAATATAATCTAATTAATATTTCATGATGTCATAATTTCTCACATGAATATTCACGGAGAAAAGGGATATATCACCCAACTCTCAGATGCATCCAGCTAAACGTGTGATATCCCTGTGGAATTGCTATTTCTTACCGATTGATTTTTGCTGTAAGTTGAACCCTATGAAATATTCATTTTACATAAACAGTGATAGCGCCGCGAATGATATGTTAAGAATTTTATTTTGATGTACACATGCATATTTATAAACCTTTTTCAACCGATCAATGAACAGTTTTGAAATGCACGTGACGGTATAAAAGTGTTTTTGAAGTCATTGCACGCTAAATACTTTTTCGTCTGCGGCCATTATCGTCTGCTTAAATTCTTTAAATAAGAATTCTCTTATTTCTTTGCAAACATATGATCAATGTGTCAACCAGTTTGGATCCTGATGAGACGCCGCATTATGCATCACGGTATGTAATCACGATTTCGCTGCTAGCGTGCCAAGAGTTAAAGGCATGTAAAATACATTGTCTTGAGTGGTACCTTAACGATGTGTTCATTCTACAATGTATTAGACGATACTCCGAATGTATAATAAAACTGGAGACACCCGTGCATTGCAAACAGTGTAAGACCCAGATCAATCGATTCATTCGAACTGAGCGTTCAACACGGGTTTACCAGAGCTCACGAATCATCATAGAGACTTTATGACACCGTCTGAAGCTATCCAGATTGCTCTGTTCCTTAAATTGATTTTCGCAAACTTGCGACATTTATGTGTGATAATTCGGTTACATTTAAAAATGATAGAAATCAATAAACCAGCATCTTAATCTGTACGATTTGGGTAAAGTTGGTCCATCTTTTCGGAATTATTTATCTGGTTTAAAACATGACGAATGCACAAAGGATTTTGACTATGCATGGGCATTGGACACTTGCTATAGGAGGTCTATGTGCCTATAGGAGGCCTATGTGCCTATAGGAGGTCTATGTGCCTATCATTCCAGAGAAACGTTGTTTACTATAGTAAAATGTTTTATTGGATCAATCATTATAAACAATACTATAACGCTTGGTCTCGTGTTGATACTTTTGATTGGACGTTTAACATACACACACAGACACATACACATACATACCAGTACACAAACATACACAGAAACAAGCACTCGCAAACAGACAAAGACAGAAGATAAATGTACACATACAGACAAATACACACATAGAAATACAGACATACATACGCCCACATAGAGAATCACAGACACATATATAATAACAGGCACAAACAGACACATACATAGGCACAGGCACACATTTATGTTCATAGATAAACACGCACACACATAGACACAGGTACAGGTAGAGAGACATACAGAAATACCCTGTCAAACAGATATACATACAGGCATATACACATACAAATAGATATACGAGTACAATCATATACGTCGACAGACACGTAGATCGACGGACATACATACAGACGTTAGACCTAGGCCGACCGACAAACAGATAGACATATATGCAGACAGACATACACAAACAGAAAGACATACAGGCATGAAGACAGGCAGACAGACAAATAGACAGACAAGCAGGCAGGCAGACAGACAGACAGATAGATAGACAGACGGACATGCTGACAGGCAGACAGGCCGGCAGGCAGGCAGACAGACAGATAGATAAGACGGACAGTTGGACGGACGCTCTAATGGATTGAATGGATTTCTTAAATAAAGACACACAAGCCGAAAAATATCCCCACAAGTAAAGGAAGAACAAAAGATCTCTTGTTCTCATAGTCCCACAATGTATCAATCGTGAGAGCGGACGGAAGGACGGCAGATCTAAACATGCATACATAGACAGATAGACTGACAGACAGCCATACAGACAGACAGACAGACAGCCATACAGACAGACAGACAGACAGACAGACAGACAGACAGACAGACAGACAGACAGACAGACAGACAGACAGACAGACAGACAGACAGACAGACAGACAGACAGACAGACAGACGGAGAGACATATTTACAGACAAACAGACATACATACATACAGACATACATACATACTTGCACGTTCGAATGGACGCACCACCACACACGTTTGATTAAGCTAGATTCCCACTGGTAGGGAGTTCCCACTTGGCGAGCGATGCCGGCCAAGGTCGACCAACCCGATCACTCCTGCCGAGCGAGCCAGACCAGTACTCGGTCATTTGGTCGAGCTTGATCGAGTTGATCTGATCGACAGTGGGAACCTAGCTTTAACCTTATTTGATTAACCGTTGTTTTGCCTATTTTAGATTAACATTCTTTTACAAAGAAAATACGTAAATAACTGGTATATTTACTCAATGGCGTGACGGTATTTTCCCAGGTATTGGTAAAGAACATACAACTCCAGCTAGGACCTCATTGACGTCAGATAAATAAATACATTAACATAGACACTGCATTTACATGATTAACTGTACGAAATAACAAAGATACAGGAGTCACACCTGTTGATACAGTATGCTTTCGCATATCTCGGGGAATGTGGTATCCAGGCAAATATGTCTGTTTCATATGCGTGTTTTTACCGTTATCTTAATGAGCCAATTCTAGTCGACAGACCATTTATATCAGATGAACTGTTTTTTCTCTTCATTAATTAATATAAAAACATGTCAGATTCCAATGAGATTAGATTTTTATTTTAGCATCGAATATGGATCTAAACTATTTGTTAAACAAACTGAGATTCTCTCGTATCTATACATGCATCGCAATTAGTTCTGCACAGATTCCATAATAGGCTTTCAAGTGAGTCGATTTGAACGATTGTGACTGTTATAGTTAAAAACTTAAAATTTCGAATTTCGTTTTGAATGAGGCATCTGTAGTTTAATAAAACTAATTGCCCTGCATTAAATAAAAAAACAAAACAAATGACCAATTAAGACGGGTTATACTGTATTAATCCTTTGTACAGTAAAACCTCTCAATAACGACCACTAAATTGTGTTAATTAGTCAGTATTTATGGCAGGTGGCTGCTTAAAGCAAAGGTGAAAGTAAAACAGAACGCTCCTATAGGAGCGTTCTGCTTTACTTTCACCTTGCTTTAAGCAGCCACCTGCCTTTGACACAAAATACTTGATGTAATTTTGTTAGATTTGATTTTACTTTTTTATGTAATTTAGAGCGATTTTACTGTGTAAGGAACACAAGTGTACTGACATTTACACACAGTGTAGACCCAGACCATAGGGCTCCTTACGGCTTAAGATCTGCTCTCTTTGTCATTCGAGATATTCTGACAACTTTAATCCCTGTAAACTAATTAAACTTTATTCTTCAAACAGTGATGTGTCTTTCAACTTTTAATATTCAGTATTCAGGGGGTTAAATGTTTAATGATGTGACAACGGCTTAATTTAGTGGCTTAAGTTTAAAAAGATAAAATATGTTCTAGATATAGTATTGTCAATTTGGGCCTTAACCGCAACTGTTTTGGAAACAACCATGGAATGTTATTACATACAGTAGAAATGCGAGTTCTAAAAAGCAGATGATTGCTTAATGCAGGGCAAAAGTAACGCAGTTAGCTCCCATGTGAGCTTTCTGCATTACTTTTGACCTGCATTAAGCTACTACCTGCCTTACAGACCCCCCTAATTAAACTTCTTTTGGATGGCCGCTTAAGACAGGTTCTACTGTAATTGAAGTCTGAGCCTTCAATTCAGATTCAAATTGTAAGTGCGTGTTGGCCCAGACTGATTCTAACAGCCTATCTAATCCAGAGCTACATATAAAGGTACGTACCCAAATAATTGAATCGTCATTTCTCAACCAAACTCTATACTGTGACCACTCTTTAGAATCGTCTCTTCGAGACGATTCTAAAGAGTGATCACAGTATAGGGTTTGATAGAGACACAAAGAAGCTACTTTCTTTTTTTTAAAAATGTTTAAATTTACGCATCATTTGGACCTTTGTAATGTCAGGGCTTTTGCAAACAATTTAGATCCCGATAAGATGTCAATTAATTCTGTGTGTCAGGGGTGTGTGTGTGTGTGTGTGTGTGTGTGTGTGTGTGTGTGTGTGTGTGTGTGTGTGTGTGTGTGTTGGGGGGGGGGTTCAGACTCACTGATATTCTCATCGTTTTTATGTAAAACAGATAAATGATTCTAGAATTGGGTTTAGACAACAGTTTCTGTCCAGGAATCTAAAGTTTTAGACAATATTGAAGTTAAAGCACGACTGCATATTGGCCACATTATAGTCTTTCATACAGTACCTTGGGCTGTTTCATATCCTTAACATGCTGGACAATTAAAATTGACTCCACATTTTATGAAAATAAATTTTTATGAAAATAAAATAAAAGATGTATCAAAATTCATCACTGAACAAAAATAATTGTTATGACATAAAGTGTAGACCCCGGTCAATGGGTTCCTTTTGATCTGGGTCTACATATTGTTTCCCGCACTTTAAAGGCTAAGTTTTTATCACTGATAAAAGATCAATTTACAAAACTAATGTAGTGTTTATAATTACTGCTAAACGCCTTCTATTATAAGACGCGAAGAGCTGAATTATATTTCACATCATTTAGTGTTTATCAAAATCCAACAAACAACAATGGTGGTAACAAGTTTGTAATTATAGAGCGCAAACAATATGTTTGTTACAGGGTATTTGCCTTGTAAAGTACATTTGTATCTGTTAATCCAGTTAAGCATTTCACCGGAACGGGTGCCGTTGAACTCCCACTTCTCGTCTAATTAACCAAAACATTTCAGCAGATTTAGTTCTAACCCTTAGTTTGTTAACCCCTCCATCATAAAATCGCATTTTCATGCATTTGAAAACAGAGTAGACCCAGATCAGACGGCTCCCATAGGAGACATCTGATCAGGGTCTACTCTGTTTGCTAAAGGAATTTGATAGATCTGTTTCTTTTTTTCTGAAAATAGATATAATGTTTCACCTTTCATGTTTCATTATAACTATTGTGTCCATGAACGTTCAGTACGTATTGAATTTTGGACTAAATATAGAACAGGGAAGAGGTTAAGTAAAATAACATCGACAGAAAGTACATTCTACACCATTCTCGTCGTTGCGTTCCTTTACGTTTGATATTCACAGTCTAAATGTCAAACAATCTGATTACAATGAAACATACATTTACTAGGCTTCTCAACAGGATGCAAACAAGTCTGCTTATTAAGGTCACCGTGAACTCGCCCGCCTCGTTCTTGACTCTTTGCTTACTAGCGGTGAAACCGTATTCACCTATGCAAACAGTTTTGATCCACGTGAAATGCGGCGTCTTATGCGAATCAAAACGCGACGTCTCATGCGAGTCAAAACTGTTTGACAGATTAACCATATTTTGGCAGCAAAATCACAGAAATTTCATTTTAAGAATTGAAGTAAGTGACAATACAGTAAAACCTCTCTATAACGGCCACTAAATTGTGTTCATTATTTGGTATTCAGGACAGGTGGTGCTTAAAGCAAGATTAAAGTAAAACAGAACGCTCCTATAGGAGCGTTCTGTTTTACTTTCACCTTGCTTTAAGCAGCCATCTGCCTTTAACACAAAATAGTTGATGTTATTTAGTGGCTGTTATAGAGATGTTTTACTGTAGTTATTGCAGAGGAATATTACTTAGCGTGGAAAGAGTTAAGGTTACAGTCGGTAGGAATTGCTTGATAATGGCCAATAAGAAACCCAAATCTACTAAAGGCCGGCGTTATTACCACTGTTCTTGTGTTGTTTCGTCAATAATTAGTTTTGTGTGGCAGATCCGGTACGGTGTTCTCTGTACTAAGCATGGCAGTGAAACGACAGGTCGCATGTGGGCTACATGTAGGTTTTAATCCCTATTTCGTGAATATCCAAAGTTCGTTTGTACTGTTCTAGATTTCTGCGCCGATCTCTTTACAAAGAGATTTTGTTCATCTCCAGTGTTTAAGTCTTTTAGATTGGGGGCCACTCTCTTTTCGTTATATACTTTATCACTTATAGTGTTGTCTTTTAAATTGAAAAACACTACTAAACGGTTTTAATCCTCGTATGTACCCGAAATGAAGTAGTGGCATATTGTGTTTACTCCGTTTGTTACTATATACCCCAAACGAAGTGTGTGTGTGTGTGTGTGTGTGTGTGTGTGTGTGTGTGTGTGTGTGTGTGTGTGTGTGTGTGTGTGTGTGTGTGTGTGTGGGGGGGGGTATTGTGTTTACTCCGTTTCTTCTTCTTCTTCTTCTTAATCTTTCTTCTGACCCTTGTTTTTCTTGTTCTGATTGGTCGAAATTTAGGTATTGGTCGAATTTGTTGAATATTGGTATGGTTGGGTATTTGGGTACCGTGAACTCAATCGTAGGTGTTTCGAAAGAGTTGGTTACCTTGGTAACGGAGTGGTTGTCTCTGATTAGTCAATATCTAGATATCATTAGATTTTACTGAAAAGTAGGAGTATATTTTATGGGTACTCTGACCTTAATGGCAGGAGCGTTTGTTGTCATGGTAACCGAGTGGTGGCCTGTGATTGGTGAAAATTTAGATATTTTGTTCTTCCATGTCTGTTGTCCGTTTCGTTGGGGGATTCAGTAACGGTTTCCGTTAAAATGGATTTTGTTAGATATTGAATTGCATGGTCTATGGTCATGAGTCAATCTGGTAAAGTTTATTGAAGCAGTCCAATTGTTTTCCAAAGTCGAATTAGATAAAACATTTCTACATACGACACTGATAATTTTTCTGTTTATTATGTCCCAAACGAAAATCTTTTATTTTCCATCTAAATATCCTCAGATCCTTTCTGTACCTGACTTTTTGCATTGAATAAGAAACAAGAAAAATATGGCGTAAGCGTCAAGGAAATCGGACCGAAAGAATGTCTGAATGATAAAGCATGTATGTTGTTGTTTGGATTGAATAGAGCTCTAAAGATATTCAATAGAAAGCATGTTAAGAGTGAAATATATACAAGCTGTGTTATCTGTTAGTGCAAGATATGTACCAAAATAGTGTTGCTTAATGTCCCGTCACAACATGAGCAATTTTATAGTAGGACAGTGTTTTGGACTACAGTAAACCCCTCTAATGCGACCAGCAAAAAGGGGCATACTTCACAGTGACAAAGGCAGGTGGTAGCTTAATGCAGGACCAAAGTTATGCGGAAAGCTCCTATGGGAACTTTCTGCACAACTTTCGTCCTACATTAAGCAACCATCTGCTTATGAAGACAGCCATGTTTGTTCATTAAGTGGTCGCATTAGAGGGGTTCTACTGTAGTTTCATACTAGGGAATACAATGATCTTTGAAGGCAGTTGACACAATATAGTAGTGCAGAACGTTGGCAGACAATATTACCCGATTTGCTGCCAGTGGATTCTTCCATGTTTATATATTGGATTCATCCATTTTTTATCTAAGGGATGTCTGGTCTAAATTTTCATTTTTGTTTTGTTTTATATTGAATTTCCTATCAGCAAACAGTGTAGACTCTGATCAGACGCCGAATTATGCGGCGTCTGATCAGATTCTACACTGTTTGCCTACGTCCCATATATGGGAGCGTGGGAGCAAATGGGTTAATACTATAAACCCCTCTAAACCAGACGATACATTTAGTATAGATATTGCTTTTGGAGAGAGGTGGCTGCTTAATGTAGGGTGAAAGTCATGCAGAAAGCTCCTCTAGGAGCTGTCTGCATGGCCTTTACCCTGCAGTAAGCAACCACCTGCCTAAAAGTATCTAAATTCTTCTCTGCTAGAATTCTGCTGTAATTTAGAGGGGTTCCACTGTACTACTTAACCTTTTTCTCCATAAATACTCCTTTCCATGCAAACAGAGTAGACCCAGATAGGAGCCGTCTGATCAGGGTCTGCTCTGATACAATATAGGTACGATTCTGCAGTTTATGCCATAGCCAAAACGTCCCGTGTCCATGTTCTGTTATAACAATTAATGTAATTAATATTCATTATGTCATTATTTCTTGAATGAATATTCATGAAGTAAAAGGTTAAGAGAGGTTTCATTTTAGTATAAAGAAACACAATTCAAAGAACTGCGTTCAATAACAAACTGATAATTTTTTATTAGCACATACTTTGATGCCATAGCCAATCACAGGGGGCGAATTTCCCAGGAGAATTTGGTAGTAACTCTCGGGACTGATCTAATATCAGAATGGTAGATTGAACGCGAGGTTTAAACAACGCTCTCTGAGTTGTGTTGTAACAATGAATTTAACCCATTTGCTCCCACGATCCCATATATGGGACGTAGGCAAACAGTGTAGACTCAGATCAGACGCCGCATCATGTGGCGTCTGATCAGAGTCTACACTGTTTGTTGATAGGAATTTTAATATAAAACAAAACGAAATTGAAAATTTAGGCCAGGCACCCCTTAGACAAAAAATGGACTAATCCAATATATTAACATGGAAGAATCCACTGGGAGCAAATGGGTTTTAATAAAATACGAATTATCAAACACCAGTCCAATGTATGTTCCAAACACATGCTAACGTCGATATACGAGATGTAAAGACACAGTTAACGGTTAGGCCATTCCCCAATAAGTATTCCGTCAAAATACTATAACTTTATGATACCTGACTCCATGTTTATGCCAGTTTTGACTCCATGTTTATGTGATGTTCTGTACAATTAGATCTAGACTAGCTATAAAAGTATATAAGTAAGCAGAGGATTAGATAGCTTTTACAGCTTATGTCTATTGTTCCTCTGCAAAAATGTGAAAGAGAATATACAATGAACCCTCGTTACAACGGAGGTGTTTGTTTCCAGACATTTTGCTGGTACATGTATAACGAGGTTGCCGTTATAGCGAGTTTAAATATGAAAGGAACCATATGGCCAGTTTTAAACTAATACCAACAGGTGAACGCTTTATGCAGAACACAAGAAGTGCAAAAAGCTCCTATTTGCATTGTACCTATTTATGTAGTGGTTGTTCAAAAGACTTAACGGTAATTGTGTTTCAATGCATACTGCCGCTATAACGAGGGTGCCATTGTAACGAATGCCGGTATAATGAGGGTTCACCGTATATTTTTGAAATGGTAGAGACAGGGTGCCATGTGAAACATAAAATTCATAATTTAAACAATGTGCGTCCAAACGGCATGGCTACTGACATTTTGTACAATATCAGGACACTTATCTGTCTACATAAAATCACACGGTATTGTCCGTGCAAAACACTGCAGATCACGACGGAATAGCTCATACACCGGCTATTTCAATCAAGTTTATCATACACCGGCTAGTTCAATAAGGTTTTACACACAGGTGCCCTTTTTTCATTTTTGTTTCGGTTGGGTCAGAAATCCTTTGATATGCTTTAGATACTTATGACATGTAATTAACAACTAATGTATTTGTGATGGAGTTGTTGTTGTTGTTGAAGGGCACCTGTGGCATGCGAAGGGCACCTGTGGTTTTACACTGTTTGCAATCCGGGTTTGCAAGAATATGTGCACCGGAGAACTTATTTATACTTATTTTTATTTATCCCTTTCCTCCATAGGCTATTTCTAGATACATCCACTTTGAATAAATCTACCCAAAAGGAGCATTAACTAGAGAAAAGGAAACATTTAGAATTTTGTAATTTGAAAGCATTGTAATAAAAAGAGCATTTGCTCCTATAGGAGCAAATGCTCTATTTATCACAATGTTTTCATAAAGTGAATTTTACAGAGGCGTAGAAAGGCGTACTTATGGAGGAAAGGGTTAAACAATCTTATTATTTCATTTATCTTATTATTTTACAATATTCATTTTTTCACCTGTAAACGTATAATTATCTTCGAATTATAGATGTGTTATAAATTTGACATTAAACTGATTTAATGTTCTAAAGAGCATTGCAAGGAATGTGACTGACCCTTGTCAGACAATGTTGTATATTGTTAACATCTGATTAATATTCACAGTATTGTTCAAAAATCGTCTTTGAAGTCAAAAGTAGCTTTGCCAAACATGTTCAATAGCCCTTTCCTCCATAGGCTATTTTTAGACCCAACCTCTTTGAATGAATCTACCCAAAAGGAGCATTTACTAAAGAAAAGTAAACTTTAAGAATTTTGTAGTTTGAAACCATTGTGATAAATAGAGCATTTGCTCCTATAGGAGCAAATGCTCTATTAATCACAATGGTTTCAAGAAGTGGTTAAGGCGTAGAAAGGCGTATTTATGGAGGAAAGGGTTAATGTCTATGAAAACTGAAACTGAATGCTCCACTACCGGTGCCACCATATCCTCTTGTTTAACCCTTTACTGCATGATTATTCATCTAAGAAATGGTGACATCATGAATATCAATTAGATTATTTGTTATATTAGTATATGGGCACAGGAATATTGGCCCGTGACGGAAACTGTAGAATCATATCTATATTATATCATATTATATTATAAGCAAACATAGCAGACTCTGATTTGACGGTTCCTACAGGAGCCGTCTGATCTGGGTCTACTCTGTTTGCAAGGCCGTAGAGAGGTACATTTATGGCGGAAACAGTTAAACTACAACTCGAACGTTATACCAACGTATTGTTATCAAACAATATATAGTATTTACAAGAAAGTCGGTAATATATGACTGCAATATAGTTAAACCATCAGGCTGATGTCCAACCTGTTAATATTTATCAATTTACCCATTCCCCCATAGGCTATTTTTAGATCCAACCTCTTTGAATAAATCTACCGAAAAGGAGTATTAACTAGAGAAAAGAAAAAGTTTAGAATTTTGTAGTTTGAAACCATTGTGATAAATAGAGCATTTGCTCCTATGGGAGCAAAAGCTCTATTTATGACATTGATTTCAAAACTATACAATTCTAAATGGTTTCAAACCTATACACTTTTAAAAATTACTTTTTTTTCTAGTAAATGCTCCTTTTCAGTAAATCTATTCACAGAGGATGGGTCTAAATGTAGTATAGGGCGGGTGGGTTAATCTATGTTCAATACTTGTTTCCTCGACTACAGTACTCCCTTCCTACAACGGCCCTCTCAATAACAATTCCCTCCTTACAACAACGCATGTCACTGTTTCCGAAACAACAAGGCTCCAGAAACAACCCTTTTCCATCGTATTTTCTTTATGCCTCTATCAAACCCTATGTTGTGACCACTATTGAGAATCGTCACTATGTGACGATTCTAAAGAGTGGTCACAACATAGGAATTGATTGAGGCATAACGGTTTTAGTTCTCGAAATACACCTTATCTTGGTACTAATTATGTTTGATTTTCCATCCCTATAACAACTCCCACTGAACAACACATACAATATTCGTATCCCAAATGGTGTCGTTGTAGAGAGGGAGCACTGTACTAACATTGACTGAAAAAAATCTTATATCTTCACCACAGAGGAAGCAAACATAAGAAAATGATGAGCAAGCAGGTCATTAGCACTAACGACTATGTCATTGTATATCCTCGTTTGTCTGGAATATTTGTTCCGCTTGGTAACAAAAATCGAAGGTTTCACAAAAGCTAAATAAGAGTGCCGCTGTAAAGCAAGAGGTGGTGTTTGTGCATCAGTACTCATGAAAAATGCATAAACGCAGACAGAATATTTAAGAGACAAATAAATGGTGTCCGAGGGTTAAGCAAATGCTTTATGGTGTAAAATTGTCCAAATAATTGGACCACTTATGCATTATGCATGCTATCTTTTAATAGGAATGCATTATTTACCGTTTCATCGTTTCATACTAGTCATGCTAAATTCCAGTTTTCGTGCTAGTATTGCGTAGTACCAGGTCCTGCCAGAAATTGTTTTAGAGTAAAACATAATTCCATGTTGATTATATGCTTTCGACGTAAAGGGTTTTAAACCGAAAATATATTAAAGCTAACACGCACGCTGTGTTTGGTTGTTTTGTATATTGCGACAATAATTGCTATCCAGCGCAACATGCATTTTTTGTTTTAACCCTTTCGCTGCCAATGCCGGATATGTGATTACCTATGCAAACAGTTTGGATCCAGATGAGACGCCGAGTAACTCGGCGTCTCATCAGGATCCAAACTGTTTGTTACTGTTACTATATTTTTGAACCAAAAATGAAGAAAATCAAAAGAATGACAAATTGTAGCAGACGACAAAGTTAGCAGACGACAGAGTTTGGCAGCGAAAGGGTTAAATTTGCGAATTCTAGTTTGTTTCTAGTTTCGTCTGTCTTTATGTCCGAAATTGTAATAGTGTGTAGCTCTTTATTTATCAAAATTGTAATAGTGTCTGCCACTTTAATAATCATATTTGTGATAGTGTATGCTTCTAAATAATAGTGTATGCAACTTTATACAGTGGATGCTGCTTTAGAAATAGAAATTATAGTGCACATCACTAGTGTAATAGTGTATGCCACTTTAGCAATCAAGATTGTTATAGTTTATGCCAGTCTAGTTTATCAAAAGTGTTATGGTGTATTCCAATTTAGTTATCAAAATTGTTAAAGTGTATTCCATTTTAGTTATCAAAATTATAATAGTGTGTGCCACTTTAGTTATTAAACTTGTAATAGCGTATGCCACTTTGGTTATTTAAGCTGCAATAGTGCATGCTTCTTTATTTATTAAACTTTTAATATAATGCACCCATTCTTATAATTTCAACATGTCAGTATTATATTGATCTAACTGCTTATCATGGCTTGACTTAGCTAATCATAAGTGATTGACACCCTGATAAAGTCACCGAAACGAAATGGGCGTAAATCGGAATGCCATCGGTCATCTGATATTTTAATCAACCCATTTTGTCATAGGCTATTTGTAGATACAATATCTTTGAATAAATCCACTGAAAAGGAGCATCAACTAGAGAAAAGTAAAATTTTTGAATTTTGAAACTATTGTGATAAATAGAGCATTTGCTCTCCTATAGGAGCAAATGCTCTATTTATCACAAAGGTTTCACAAAGTAACTTTTACAGAGTCGTCAAAATTCGTCAATATGAAGGAATAGGTTAATGTGTTTACAGAAAAATATTGTTGAAAATGTAGAAGGGTAATATTTTATATATTATATGAGATTATACAAGATTCGTTTGGTCTGACCATATTCTGGTATTCGTCCCAACTTACATGTGAGCACATTTGACACAATATGTAATTATTTATTACGAATATTACATTGCATGTAGTTATTTAATTTATCAATACATGACGTTACTAACGTACGTACAGATTATTTTGACAATCAATTCTTCCTGACTCGTGCTTTAACATTCCATTATCATGCTTTCAATTGATTACATTCTATTTATAATACGCATACTGGTGACACCTGAAAGCAATTAAGCAAATACTTAGGCAAGACAATAATATTGTCATCGGAAGTGATATCACTAGTAATTTATGTGAGAAACCTCATTAAATAATGGTTAGGTATATTATTAACATAATTATGCCGTTATGCAGAGGTCCAGATAAGATGCGTAAAATCAAAATTTTCAAGAAGTGCTCCTTCATTTCTCCACCAAACCCTATACTGTGACCACTATTTAGAATTGTCTCTTCAGGACGATTCTAAAGAGTCGTCACAGTATAGGCTAGCGTGGAGAAATGACGATTTTAGTATTTGGGTACGCTTCTTTACCCGTAGCTCTGGATATGGTCACATTGCTGCTCACTTGAAAATTCTTTTGAGCACACAGCAAGATGTTTGGTCTCGCTATAATAATCTTATAAGGTGCCTCGGTCGGATATCATCTGCTGTTTATAACTCCAACATAATCTACTCTTGGTGCACACTCTCAAAACGTCAATAACCCCATGTATGCATGGTGTTTTATTTTGTATTTAGAATACTCTGTATAAACGGTTATACGTTCATATTATGTAGCTCAAAGAGAAAACTGACTGATGTTGGCCAAATCAATAGTTATCTTGTCATTCAGATCGCGACAGAACAGCTTGTATCGCACTCCGACTCCGAGTAACTCTATCAAGATGTATCAAACTGTCTGAAAATCCTATAAAGAACATATGGTGTGCAGTGTCATCTGTCGTGCTAGATGTTTGATAGATTATCTGACAATAAGTAGAGACAGAGGTGAAAACAGCCCCCCAAAGAGAGTCCATTTGAAAATGCTTCGCTTCTACTCTCACCCATGGAAGATAGAGATTTTGAAAGATACACATATTTTATATGTCGCGCGATGTTCAAAGTTTATCTTCCATGAATTAGATAAGAGCACTGGAATAGCATTGTATTTCATTTAGTTTTATCTATTTGTTTCTCGAATGGTCGCTTCAAACACATTTAAAATGACGGTTAAAATTATTACGCACTCTCAAGACCGACGCGTATTTTAAGAGAACGGAATTCCAAGGAAAATGGATAATTTTATTTATGGGTATAAATACTTACATATATGTAATTTAGAATGCCGATTTCTTTGAATTTATGGACCTTTTAGTGGGATAACCAATCAGATAACTGACGTGAAAATTCACAGGAGACGGCCATTATGGACTGCTAAAAAACAGGGCTTTGAAAGCAAGAACCTAATCCATCATATCAAGGCCGGAGACAAAAGTCCATCACTGGTAAATTCATGAGAATATGAATTGTTCACCCTCGGGATCAGAAAATAACGGAGGCATTCGGCAAAACCTCGTGCCTAGGTAATTTACTGAACCTCGGTGAGCTATTCATATCCTACTGGGATACTCATGGTGGATTCTTATAATCCTATTATATCTGAATGTCATAGAAATAATTTGTAGTTGCCCTAGTGGAGTTATTCTGTGCAATCCAAGTTATAAATGATTGTAGATCACCCTTTAGATACACCCGGACTTGCTGGTTCGTTACAGCCTTATATATATAAACTTGTGAAACAAGAACAACATTAAACTAGAAAAATACACGAAACAAATGAAACAAATGTTATCACTTACGGAATTACAACCTTATAACTATAAATATATTTTCACACAACTTAGAGTTAATATCTGTTAATCTTAATAACCGCGTTAACAATCATGTGATGGATGTTTGCCATGAAACAGACTGTAAACTGCACGTTTAAATGCTGGAAATAAACCGTAAAGGACAATAAAATAAATTGTTACAGATCTAAAAAGCAACACATATACTTTCTGCCAGAAGCCGCGAAGTGAAGTGCTTAGGGTATTCATTAAAACGTCAGTAGATAAGTATCAAATATAATAACGGGCGAGAACCCAAACTACAACCATCTTAGGGCTATAGATAAACAGTAAACACCATTAACCATTTCCCTGTTGCATATTCATGTAAAAATAATGAAATACATATTAATTTGTTGTAACAGCACATGGACAGAGGAATATTCGGCCATGGCAGAAGCGAAACTGTAGTATCATATCTATATCATATCATAAGCAAACAGAGCAGACCCTGATAGGAGCCGTCTGATCTGGGTCTACTCTGTTTGCAAAAGGCGTATAAAGGCGTATTTATGGAGTAAAGGGTTAAGCATTTCACTGTTGCATATTCATGTAAGAAATAACGACATCATTAAATATTTATGAGTTTGATTTATATATTGGTAATTGTACACAGGATGTTTTGGCATTAGTAGAAGCTGAAGCGTCATACTTTCATAAGCAAACAGAGCAGACCCTTATCAGACGGCTGCAATGCGAGCCGTCTGATGTTTTAGTCTACTCTGTTTTCAAATGCGTTAGAAGGCGTTGATACGAAGGAAAGGGTTAACGTATTTCTCCATATCATCATGGCAATAAAATGATTCACATTTCTAATTTCATTAATAGATGTACACTATATGCATTGAATGGTTGTTTAGTGATAATGAAATGAACGTCGAAGTGGCAACTCTGTACTAATTGTTTGCAACTACGTACAGTTGAACTTCGATATCTCGAACTCCAAGGGACCATACAAATATACGATACTTCAGCACCGTACTTCGAGATAATAGAGGTTTGAGTCATCCTATTTCTGATCTGAACAATTTCTTAAGCTTACAGCTTCTGAAAGCTTCTGTAGGACCTGAATTAAGCTATTGCTCGATATGCGTTGAGAACAATTATGTATTGTAAATTTTGGAAGTACCGAACTTTCACTTCGAGTTATCTCTAAGTACGAGTTATCCGAGTTTGAGATATCGAGGTTCATCTGTACGTAGTTTACAACTGTGTGCTAATTGTATACTTTCAGAAATTCAGATAAACTCCCATCATGACGGACGGTGCTGTGAGACTTGGCATCAATTTCGAAAGAGTTTTAGCTCTGAAGGTAATTGTTTTGACAAACGCAATATTTATGTTTTTAAATGGCGCCATTGTTTTTTTTTCAGGTCTGGTACCAAAGACTATTGTAAAATCCACGAAGGCTGATAAGCTACAATTTACGTGTTGCGTGTATCGCCTAAGAACCATTAGAACCAAAGTGCTATTTATTTATGAAGTAAACTATTTTCGTCACGTGAACTGATATATTGCATTCTTTATGGTGAGGTTGAAATAGAAATATCTTTAAAATATTACACTATTGACAAACTTAAGTAGAACGTTACAGATAGATTGTAAGATATTAGTTCTGTATGCTTGTGTATAAACCCTTCTCTTGCTGAATTTTAAAATACATTTCTCCTTCTTTACCCATGCCCTGTGTACAAGTATTTCACTATGCAATCACTGCTGTGGAGTGCACTGGTTGCACAATCAACTTGTAAATAGTGCAGACCCTGATGAGACAGCTCCTGCAGGTCTTCACTATTTACAGGTAGGTATATTGACGTGAATAGCAAGCGAAGGGTTAACTATGGAGATATATCAGGCTTTGATTTTACCCCTTTAACCGCAACTCGCAGTGTCCACTTCAGTGTCCAAACTTGTGTACAGTGAACCCTCGTTATACCGGCATTCGTTACAATGGCACCCTCGTTGTACCGGTAGTACATGTATGCATTGAAACAAAATTACAGTTAATTCTTTGAAACAACCACTGAATAAATAGGTGCAATGCCAATAAGACAGGTGCTCGCTTAATGCAGAACACAAGAAGTGAAAAAGCTCCCACAGGGAGCTTTTTGCACTTCTTGTGTTCTGCAATTAGCGTTCATCTGTTGGTACTAGTTTAAAACTGGCCATATGGTTTACTTTCATATTTAAACTCGTTGTAACGGCAACCTCATACCAGCAAACTGTCTGGAAACAAACACGAGGATTCACTGTATCTGACATTGAACATGTAGCTCCGTTTTTAACAGTTATATAGTGCTCAGAATATGTCACTGGTATTTACCCGCATATACAGTTGAACCCGTCTTAAGCGGCCATTTAATTGTGGGTCTGTAAGGCAGGTGGTAGCTTAATGCAGGTCAAAAGTAATACAGAAAGCTTCTGTATGAGCTGTGTGTATCACTTTTTGTCCTGCATTAAGCAACCGCCAGCTTTTTAACACGCCTGTGTTCAACAAATGAATGGCCACTTGGGACAATTTCTACTGTAGTACACACATTGTCTATTTCACTTTCAGAGAATGAATTCGTCACTTTCCTACGACACAGACTGTGGCACTGTTGAGGAAGGAACAACAAGTGCCCCCAACATAACCAACTGCTCTCTGAATGACGGGCATCTTTTAAAAGCAATATTCGACGAAAACATTCCTAACAGTCCAAGCGCAACAACAGCTCAACTTTTCTTCACATATTTTACACCGATAATTTTCACAATAGGAATAATCGGAAATGTGTTATCACTGGTCGTTTTCTTGTCTAAGAACATGAGAAAACTCTCAGCAAGCATTTATCTTGCGGCTCTATCGATGTCAGATCTTATGGCTTTGTTGTTTTATGTGCTTCCGGAATGGTTGAAACATGGATTGACGTCACTACCGGGGCATCATACGGCCATCTTTCTTCAAAATCCTGGAACCTGTCAAATGATGCTGTATTTGCAATACATTTCAAGATTTCTGTCTTCGTGGTTCCTCGTGTTTTTCACCATAGAACGCTTCATAGGGATTTGCTTTCCTCTTCGTAGGAAAGACATCTGTGATCCGAAGTCGGCATCAAGAGTGATTTTGGGAGCAACCCTTGTGGCATCGGCCGCTTGTGTATTTAAGCCTTTACTTAGTGGATCAAGCACTGCGCTTAATGGAGACCCAATTTGTACAAGCGACATGAACTATAAATACCTGTCCTTCATTTTGGATTGCGTGTTTGGGATGGCAATAACACTTGTTCCGTTCTTATTGGTAACTGTTCTGAATTTGTTAATCATTCGCAAACTTGTTCTTCGCAACAAGCGTCATAGAAAGATTCGCATCGTTACAGAGGAGTCCATCATTCGTTTAGAGTTTACTTTCATATTGCTGGCGATTTCTATTTGTTTTGTGTCCTTGAATCTTCCTTACTTCGCTGTATGGTGTAGACGCCATCTGACGTACAGAAAGACTTTTAACTTGGAAGATATTCCTCCTTCGACCATAAGCATGCACGATTCACACATTGGTGACCTGGATGAGATACTGCACGTTACAAGAACAATATTCTATATAAACTACTGCATCAATTTCTTCTTGTATTCCATTACGGGGGCTTACTTCCGGAAAGAACTGAAACACTTGTTCCTTAAAAAAGACAGGGACTACAAGTATAGTCACCACTGCTCCGCTTACTTTTCGCGTACCAACTCTCACACGACCCCTCAGTCTTGGGTATAATGGATTACCAACGCCCAACAATACCCTTATAGTTTCGGAACCTCAAGCTACTTGAAAGTTGATAAAATTATGTTTTGGACTTTGTTTAGTCCTTTTTATTTCAAATGTTACAACACTTGCCTGCTAGAATCCTGTTATATGGATGTTTTCAACAGTTTCACCTTTTTCATTTTTCATTTAGGGCAGTAGAGCCAGTCTTAATCGACCCTCATAAAGAGGTCTAATTATGTGTCTGTAAGGCAGGGCGTAAGCTTAATGCAGGTCATTTAGTAACCACATGCTTTTTAACCATTTCCCTCATATAAACGTATTTTCACGCAACAGAGTAGATCCAGATCAGACGGCTCCTAGAGGAGCCGTCTGATCAGGGTCTGCTCCGTTTGCTAATAGAATTGGATATATCTGTTGCTTTGCTTTCTAAAATGTCTACAATGTTCCACCTTCCATATTTCTTTGTAACTATTTTGCAAATGATTATTCGGTAGGTATTGAAATTTGGAATAAACATAGAACAGGGAAAGGGTTAAGACTTCCATTTTGTATAAATGAATGATCGCTTAGAACAGGTTCTACTGTAAACTGTTTTGTATTGTCATTGAATATAAAAGTCAAATGTCTATATTTGATTTAATCTGTAATGCATTAAGTCGAGATGTCGTGTAAATAAAACAAAGTATGTAAGTTTATGTAAATATAAGTATGCATGATATGTCAAGTGAAGCTCATGATATCAGTACAGCTGATATGTGGCATAATTGCCATGCAGTCCTTTGATACTCTCTTGATACTCAATGTCAAGTTTAGTATTCATGCATCTATGAGCTCTAGACGAAATTAGATCAAGTTGGTGATACTAAGGATGATGACACACTAAAGGGAAATACTCCATTAGTTCGATTGTGGCTCTTGATTGTGATACATCGACATGGAGAGGAATATTACAGTAGAAACGGTATTAAAAAGAAGCTTTCTGCATTACTTTTGCTATACATTAAGCTACCACCTTCCTTACAGAAACGTAATTAGACGTCTATTCGATGACCACTTAAGACAAATTCTACTGTATAAGTTGTTACGAGTATGTGCCAATTATTATCTACACAACGCGTATGACACCATAGAGCACTGATGCAGCCAGTAGTACCCTGGTTTAATCCTTTTCTCGCTAACCGCAACATTAGTCGTATTTGCAAACACCTTTGATCCAGATTAGACGTCGAGTAATTGGGCTCATCCGGATCCAATCTGTTTGACAATTTTTCAATATTTCCCGAATGCTTAATCAAATCTGCAGTACACTAGAACCTTTCCTAAACGGACATTCATTTATTGAATATTGCCGTCTTAGAAATCACATGGTAGCTTAATGAAGGGCATGTAATGCAGAAAGCTGCTATAGGAGCATTCTGCATTATTTATCTTCGCCCTGTATTATGCTACCAGCTGCCTTACAGGGCCCAAACTTTACCTTCTTTTCGATGGCTGCTAATGACAGGTTCTACTGCAATTGTGTCGGATCTTAACTGGAGCAGGTATTTATTTACAGCTGGTTAATGTTTACAGTAACACCCGTTATTCAAATTACTCCTGTTTGATGTAAATTTCATAATGAAATGTGTCAATATTTTAACCCATTCACCATGAATATTCATGCAAGAAATAATGATGGCACGACTATCAATTAGATTAATTTGTTATAATAGCACATGGGCAGAGGGTGTTTTGGCAATGTCAGAAACTGGAGAATCATATTTTTAATGTGACACAAGCAAACATAGCAGACCCTGATCAGACGGCTCCTGTTGGAACCGTCTGATCTCGGTCTACTCTATTTGCAAAGGCGTAGAAGGGCATATTTATGGAGTAAAGGGTTAATTGAACATTGGTAAATATAGAATGATTTGTCTGATCCACTTTGTCGTAGTTAGATATATGTACAGCGCTGATAGAAAGTATGTGGTAGAATGGCGGCGTTCACCCAGAGAGACGTTAAGTAATATATGACATAGCTAGTTCGACGTCATGGAAGGTTTACAGACATCGCACAATTTCAGACATTTAAACACCTACTTCAACTAGAGATTTCAAAGTTTAATTGTATGTACATGTATAGTCGTATATATTGAAATATATTTAGTGATGGAACTGATCAAACAAGATGTACAGCAATTGTGTAATTTTCCATGTAATTACGACGTTCAGTCTCCGCTTAAACTTTGCAATAACATTTACGCACATTCCTGTTGTAATGTTTTTCTCATATCTATGCGAAGTGCTGATTGTTTCTGTTCAAGGATGTCTGGCTCGTGAATATAATTATTGTTCTTCAAATATTCAAATAGAAAGTAATCCAACGGACTGAGATCTAACGGATGTTGAGGGCAGACTCTGTCAATTTTAAATGATATGAAAATCTCTCAGCCACTCACGCACTTGTCTTTTGGCCTCGTCTTGCTATAACCAAATCTCACTAGTGTTAATGCATGTGCAGAGTAGGAACACACTTTATTTCAAGGGTGTTAGATATCGATCAGCATTTATCGTTTGGGCTTCACCGTGCGATTCGAAAAAGAATGATCCGATCACACAAGTAGAACTCGAGATCTTCGCTGCCCATACCGTCACCTCGTCGTCATGAACACCCAAGTAAAAGTGTGGTTATTCTCTCCCCATAATCGACAATTATGCTTACTTGCAGGAGCATTTAAATAGAAACGAGACTCATATGAAGACCATATATTTTCAACTGTGTCAACATCATCAATCATCCAGTGAGCAAACTCTAGGCTGTTGTTTATACATTACTGACAACGAATAGGGAACAATTTTAGATCAACCGCAATATCCTGTAAAGACTTCCATAACTAGATACATTTACAGTGTCTCCAAGAACTTGCATGAGTTTTGCGGAGTCTCCTCCATCACTTTCTGGACCTTTGTAATGTTCTCTGCACTGCGGCTTGACCTTGGTCTTCAAGTGTTCTTGTGTCCGCGATCCTTAACTGACCAAGTCTGTTGAAATATTTTAATAAGTCGGTGTGTTTGAAGCTTAATAAGGTTATCGAGTTATATTTTTGCCATCCAATTTCTAAATCTCGACAATTTCTCACGTGCACAGCTTAACGCATGTCTAATGTAATGCTGAAAGCACCTGTAGGCATACATTAATCTGTCACATGTGTCAGATAAACGTTCTATTTGGATGTCATAAAAATCAGAAAAAAATGTACGAACATTGGTTAATCCGTTTTGATCAGCAGCTGGAAGATGTAGATAACAATAATATGTAAATACTAGTTCATGTATTGTAAAGGTTCTAACCGCCAAACATCTCTTATGTTGGTTAACCCATTTGCTCCCAGTGGATTCTTCCATGTTTATATATTGGATTAGTCTATCTTTTATCTAAGGGATGTCTGGTCTAAATTTTCACTTTTGTTTTGTTTTATATTGAATTTCCTATCAGCATACAGTGTAGACTCTGATCAGAAGCCGCGTCTGATCAGAGTCTACACTGTTTGCCTATGTCCCATATATGGGATCGTAGGAGCAAATGGGTTAATATTGTTTTGCATCTGACAGCGCACTTTTGTTGATATATTCTCAACACATTGTTATCATTGACCATTCTACGGGTTTTGCTATAACCATTGCTCACATGCTAGATACAGATAATACGCCGAGTGATTCGAAATATTACCAAGGTTCAAACGGTGTGACTCTCAGAAATGTGTTGTAGAAAATGACAATATAACGTATGCTTCTTCAAATTTAAAGCATGTGATGATATTGGCGTGTACAACGTTACTGAGTGTGGTGAAGGTTAAGTGATTCTGTAACAAATTTAACACGTCTCCTGCTGTTCACGTCAATATACCTACCTGTAAATAGTGAAGACCCTGATGAGACAGCTCCTGTAGGAGCTGTCACATCAGGGTCTGCACTATTTACAAGTTGATTGTGCAACTAGTGAACTCCACAGCAGATTGAATAGAGAGTGAAGATTTATGAAACTATTCAGCAGGATATGGGAAAAGAAAGGGAATGTGTTTTAAAATTCAGCAGGAGAAGCGTCAATAGCATTATGACCGACGCAGTGTCTGGACCAACAGCTCGTCATCATCATTATGCAGACATCCTCGGTACACACACAGGCTTGGTTCAACCCTTTAAAGAATTAATGCCATCAACAATATTAATTAGATTGTTTATTGTAATGACATAGGAACATAAGATATCTTGGCTCAGGCAGGAACTGCAGAATTTAGATATATATTATGTCATGAGCAAATCGAGTGGACCAAGATCAGACGGTTCCTATAGGAATATTCTGATATGGGTCAATTCTGTGTTTCACAATGGCGTAAAAAGGAATTCATATGAAGAAAACTTTTGTCTGCAAAACCTCTAGTATTTTGCATTTGTTTTACTTACTTCTCATTCGTACAAGCGATTGAAAAGCTGTTGTCTGAGTGTCAACAGCTTGTTGTCTGGGTGTCAAACAGCTTGTTGTCTGAGTGTCAAACAACTTGGATCATGATGACATGCAGAGTTACTCGACATTTTGTTTTGATTCAAGCTGATTGTAAGACATATCTTATTTAAAAACGTATACATTATACATGATAGCCACAGAATATCATTATATGATTAGAATGAAAACTAACAATTTCTAGTATTCTTTCTCCTCAGGCGGCGCTTAGCATGATAAAGATTAAATCAAGTTCTGTTTTACGTTTAGTAATCTAAGTTCCCTGTAAATCATTACAGGAATGTGATTACGATGTATAGTTGGGGTACAAAAGGATCAACGAGTCACTTATTTCGAGTGTTACGAGCGTATAGTGATATGTTTAGCTTATTTACTTACAAAGTTTATAATATGTCCCACATGTTGAGAAATATTGTAGTTTCTGCTGTTTTGTTTTTGTTAGTTTTCATGTGAAACTATTTCTGATAGGGCGAAAACTATAAATGGCTGTTAATGTACATTGTTGTGTTGAAACCAATAAAGATTCAAGATACAATTATTCTGACTTGATTTGTTAAATATTTCTTATGAAGCAATTGTTTTTACGGGTAAATGTCAAATACCAAATCAATAAAATATGAAAGCATTGTAGACCCACACTGGGTACCGATTTTAACCCTTCGCTTGCTATTCACGTCAATATACCTACCTATAAATAGTGAAGACCCAGATGAGACAGCTCCTGCAGGAGCTGTCTCATCAGGGTCTGCACTATTTACAAGTTGATTGTGCAACCAATGCACTCCACAGCAGTGATTGCACAGCGATATACTTGTACACAATGAAGATATATGTAATTATACAACAGGGCATGGGTGAAGAAGGAGAAATGTCTTTTTTAAATTCAGCAAGAGAAGGGTTAAAGCATTTTAACAGTTTATATTCGACGAGTGCTGTGTAGTATATGCTCTGGTCAGACGTCAAGCCCAAACGCAACTGCTGTCATTGGTGAATATAGCATGCCAATGCCCGAACTTTTTGTTTTCTGAAGACGTCAATCATTTTGTGTCGGAAAGGAAAATATTTTATCACAAACATATCCGAATCGCTGATAATTGTCATTATGAACACAACATGTCGACAGGTTCGTTTTCTTGCGGTATCTAATATGATCACAAAGTTTCATAAACACACTCCAAACCATTTCTGAGACATGAGTTCGGCCAGACAAAGAGTTTCGCTCTCTCTAGTGTTCCAATGTCATTGTGAGTGATGCTTACAGTGGCTGCACTTCCGTATCGTATGTAACATTTACACAAGGCAGACAAAGGGAAAAACCTCCGGTGTTCAAATGTAATTGTTAAGGATACTCGCAAGGCCGCAATTCTGTAATGGTATTCAATATTTGCACAGAGTTTCATAGAAAACCTTGAAAGCTTTTCTGGGATATGATTCCTTTGCAAATGTAGCCGGGGTCCATGCTTATAAAGCTTTTAGTTGAGTCTGAGTTTCGTTCTCAAGCTTTTGATTGGTCAGATTTGAGTTCTCAAGCTTTTGATTGGTCAGATTTGAGCCAAAGGCTCAAATCTGACCAATCAAAAACTTGAGAACGAACTCAGACTCAACTAAACGTTTTATAAGCATGGACCCAGGTGTTCTTATAAAGAAGAATATCCGCTCAGATCCGGGATCGAACCCGGGTCGCCTGGTCGCAGCCATGCTCTCTACCACGTCGCCATAAAAGCGCGCTGGTACAGCAAGGCCGTACAAGTGATGATAAACCTACACACTGTGACATACTCCCCCAGCAAATTAAAAAATGCCGCGAATTTCTATGGGTATGAAAACGACTGGGAATCGAACTCGGAGTACATACAGTCACAGTCCCATGTTGGGCGCCAAATGTAATCGAGCGTTCTTATAAAGAAACATATGTCACGTTTCACTTGTACGAAGGGCATGGTCAGAGTTCACTTGTACAAATTTCATGGTCACATTTCACTTGTACAAATGTTCATGGTCACATTTCACTTTTACAAAGGTTAAGCAGAAATGTATTTCAAAATTCAGCAAGCGAAGGGTTAAACAGGTGAAGGAGTAGGTGGCAGTATTAGGTTAACATCTTAAACAGTGAGACAAACATCTGTTCAATATAACGAGAGACAATATCAAGCTATAATTCAATATGATAGTCGTAAGCTGTCAAGCCTGTATCCACTCAATAGAGCATAAAGGGTATAAATAATATCGTTCTGTATAGATCCAGTATACCCAAGTCCCATTGACGATATGCGTTACATACCTTCCAGCTTATCAATGCGTATACCCCAATATACCAAAGGTTAAAGGCGTACGAAATACCATTCCTATAGACACAATATCTACCAACAGTTGTATAATTGTTCGTCATATTGTAACCCTCAAATACAATGTGTACACTCAGTGTTCCAGCTATCCACCTCAGGGAACTGGTATCCAGCGTTTTACTTCGTATTGGCTTAATCTCAAATGGTATGGTTGAATGCTGTCATTATTTGGTCAAATAGTAATATCCTGATGGCGATCTGCAAAGATTACGTTTCACTAACCCACGCTCAAGTTAAATGTCGCATTTTAAGGCCCAACTAAAGCTACTAATTAAATAAATATCAGTTCCAAACGTTCCAATCTGTATGAAATATTTCTGCAAATTCGGATCAACGTCAAAGCTTTCATGTTCTCAAAGCAAATATTCATGTCGCGAATTTCTATGGCTATGAGAACGACTGGGAATCGAACTCGGAGTACATACAGTCACAGTCCCATGTTGGGCGCCAAATGTAACTGGGTGTTCTTATAAAGAAACATAGGTCACGTTTCACTTGCACGAAGGGCATGGTCAGAGTTTACTTGTACAAATTTCATGGTCACATTTCACTTGTACAAATGTTTATGGTCACATTTCACTTTTACAAAGGTTATGCTCATAGTTCAGTGTCATATGTATCACTCCTATCTTTCAAACGATTCAAAAATATGTTAAATATTAATTCCATTCATAAGATGTGTAGAACCAAGTAAAATTTATATTACAATTAAATGTCAATACTTTAACCCATGAATTGTTTCTGAATATGGTTCATATGTTTTCAACGGTTTCGAACAGTTTTGTCAAAAAGAAGGTCAAGTACAGATCGCCTCAGAACAATGTGCATAACATGCGAGTGTGCAGCAGCAGTCAACTGATATTTTCACAATCCAGGTTTATGTGTTTGTGACCTCTATTTCATATCCGCACCATATCTCTTAAGCCTTGACTCGCTATTCACGTCAATATACTACCTGTAAATAGTGAAGACCCAGATGAGACAGCTCCTGCAGGAGCTGTCTCATCAGGGTCTGCACTATTTGCAAATTGATTGTGCAACCAGTGCACTCCACAGCAGTGATTGCACAGCGAAATACTTTTACACAGTGAATATATATATATGTAATTATACAACAAGGCATGGGTAAAGAAGGAGAAATGTATTTCAAAATTCAGCAAGCGAAGGGTTAAACAGGTGAAGGAGTAGGTGGCAGTATTAGGTTAACATCTTAAACAGTGAGACAAACATCTGTTCTATACAACGAGAGACAAGATCAAGCTATAATTCAATATGATAGTCGTAATCTGTCAAGCCTGTATCCACTCAATAGATCATAAAGGGTATGAATAATGTCGTTCTGTATAGATTCAGTATATCCAAGTCCCATTGACGATATGCGTAACATACCTTCCAGCTATCAAGGTGTATACCCCAATATACACAAGGTTAAAGGCGTACGAAATACCATCCCTATAGACACAATCTCAACCAACAGTTGTATAATATTTCGTCATATTGTAACCCTCAAATACAATGTGTACACTCAGTGTTCCAGCTATCCACCTCAGGGTACTGGTATCCAGCGTTTTACTTCGTATTGGCTTAATCTCAAATGGTATGGTTGAATGCTGTCATTATTTGGTCAAATAGTAATATCCTCATGGCGGTCTGCAAAGATTACGTTTCACTAACCCACGCTCAAGTTAAATGTCGCATTTTAAGGCCAAACTAAAGCTATAATTAAATATCAGTTCCAAACGTTCCAATCTGTATGAAATATTTCTGCAAATTCGGATCAACGTCAAAGCTTTCATGTTTTCAAAGCAAATATTCACTTCTTTCAAAGAAATCGACTAAATCATCTGGACAAATGTGTTGCCAATGCATCAATTCGAAAGTGAATAATTCATGTGTCCTTGGTTTCTATCGCCAATCTATATCAAATATGACGGAAGCGGATGACAGAGCGTCCGTTTTGTTAGAATCATTTCCCGCAGATTCCAATATGAAATATCTTCAGAATGCTAATGCAGTTTTAGAATTAATACTTTGAAAGGTCTTAACCCTTCACTCCATAAATACGCGTTTCTCGCCTTTACAAACACAGTAGATCCAGATCAGACGGCTCCAATAGCTCTGTTCTGTTTGCTTATGGTTAAGTATAGATATAATTATCCAGTTTCTGCTATGGTCGAAACTTCCTGTATCCATGTCCTATTATAACAATTAAGCTTAATGATATTCATGATGTCATTAATTCTTACATGAATATGCATGGAGTAAAGGGTTAATTATAATCTTACAATTTAATGACAAAACTAATCAAATACTTTCAATTTAATATGCGATTTGAAGTACAAAGAATATTTATTTGTGAAACACTATGCCCCTGAATATCGCCAATATGAATTTGACCCGTAATTTGACATTTGACCTTGATGTATGCCCTTGACCTTAATAAGTCACCCCTTAAAATGATTGCCTCCCTAGGTTGCACATACCGTCATAAGTTTTCCTTAAACCAACAAACCAACAGACAGGCAGGGCTAAAACAATACCCCCTCCCCATTTTGATCGGGGGCGGGGGGGGCATAAAATGCTGAACAGTTTGACTGCATTTATTTCTATTGTACAATGTCCGGACTCTTTTTGTTTCAAAGGTATAAACATTCATGTATATTCTTATCAATATACGATAAGTGTTGTATTGCCGTTGAATTTGTAAAGGAATTATCACCACACACTATATAACGTATGTCCGCTGTAACACATTACCATAACAACCATTTTCCTCATATGAACGCCTTTCAAGCATTTGCAAACGGAGAAGACCCAGAGGAGTCGTATGTTCAGGGTCTGCTCTGTTTGCTTTTGACATGGTATGGATTCTAAAGTTATTGTCAAAGCTAAACATTATAAACATTCACCTAATAAATATTCATGATGTCATTATTTCTTAATGAATATTGAACAGGGAAATCGCAGTTCAAATATCAAGATGGATTCTACTCTAACCATCGCGCATGTCATGCACTCATTCTCAGAGTGTCAGTTACTAAACAGGATACACCCTATTTTGTATTTGAAATACATTTTCATTTAACCATTTTCTTTATAGATAAAGCCATTTGAGAATTTTACAAACATAGTAGACCCCGGGTTTCTGTAGGAGTCGTCTGATTAGGGTCTATCCCGTTTGATTATGGGATATTTTAGATCTGATTCTTCACTGCTAGTCATAGGAATGTATTTACTTGTTTCATATAATAATACAAGACAATTACATTTACTTTATGAATATTCATAATGGGCGGAGTCTATAATGAATATTTATCAGGAAAAGGGTTAACACAATACAAAATGACTCTTGAATATACACACAATTCTTAGCTGAACGTACACTTGTGTATCACTACGCACAAATATGCATTAATAAAACAATATGTGTTTCACTAACCACACCACAGGTAGTGTTTTAAGTAAAACTCTAAAATAAATATGATTCACGGAACAGCTGATATATGTGTCTCAGAGTACGGAACTGTAAAGACAATATCGTGTCGGTACCATGTGTTTGTATTTTCTCGTTTACAACATACCATAAATTTGGTAGATCTTATACTGACTTTGTTGACACTGATAGAAGAGTAGCCTGGGACATTCCATTTTCAAGAACTGTTTTTATCGGTGTGATTGGAATTTAATATATGTGCAGAATTTACGACTTATATAATCCTTTCTTTCATATAAACACCCTTTCTCGCCCTTGCAAGTATAGTAGACATACCAGATGACCCCTGTTGGATCCGTCTGATCAGGGTCTGTTCTGTTTGCATAAGGAAAATTGTAGATTTGATTATGCAGTTTCCACAACAGTGAAATAATTCACGTTCCATGTTCCATTTTATTGATTCTGTCCATGAACATCTGATTCTTCTTTGACAGTTAATTTTCTAAGAGATGTACCTTTGTATTAAACTAAAGACAATTGAAAGCACCACACATGGCACTTGTGGTATTTCAATAAACACAGCGAGGGTTTAAACAACGGAACTATATTGACATTGATTGACATATTTTCCATCTGCTAGTTAAACAAGATACCCTGCTGAGAAGGCGGACTTCTCGCGCGTTGTAACGCATTAAACACCCACGTGGCATATAAGCTTTAAATAACATAATCATTGTTTAAACTCTCGTACACTTACACCACTATGAGTTACACAAAAATTCATCTTACAGGAGTGTGGAGCGTTGAAATGGACAGAGAGAAAGAGGGAAATAAAGAAACAGAGAAATAATTTTATTTGAGGCAGTATTGTCTATAGTTTAACTCCATATGTTTCACACCATGATTCATAATGATTAAAAGAATTTGAGGGGGGAGAGAAACATATAAACATTTATTGATCATTATTGACAACAGTGCAGTCACCCTATTTCATAGGGTGATATGGACAGACACGTATACAAAACATACTATTAACTTTACACGCATGTCTCTGACTGAGAGAACACAGAGATTAAAAGAGCGAGAATGGAATGGGGTTAAATCAATTTACAGTTTCCTTTTGATTTTTACGCATTCTTTTGAATATTTCCCACAGATGGGCTCATCAAATCCGTGTTCCAAACAGAAATTGCCTACTACAACCATTTATTTGTGAGAAAACATTGCGACAATCAGATCACACAGCCACAGTACAGTGATTGCCCGCGTTCATATTGGTTAATGATATTATTATCAGAGTTGTCCATTGGATAACAAGTTGGCCATATGCAGTTTCAACATTTTTAAAAAAGATCATATGTAAAAAGACATAGTCGGTACCAGTTCACTTCACAGTGAAGACAATGGTAGAGACAGTTAGGATAATGGAAGTACTATCCTTGAATGTCTTTATCTGAGGCACTAGCGATACAATTCATATTGACCAACAAATATCATCCTATGGGACTCGTGGACATAACTCAGCGATAACAGTGCCCTTCCCTTGTATGATCGTAACAGACAACATATTGGAAATGAATGGATAGTGTTCTTGTAGCTTTCAATTATTAACATATTGTGAGCCATCGCACACGGTTAGGATTTGGACTCTTTTTTCGGTCTTTGAATTCATAATCATTGCTATGATACCGTGTTTTGAACCCGAATTCACCGACTCACATTTGTTCGACCAGAATTTTGTTAACACATGCTCTGTCTATTTTCTCGAAAGTTATATTCAGATCATCAAACAAGTTTCAAGATATAACTCTTCGCTTGCTGTTCACGTCAATATACCTACCTGTAAATAGTGAAGACACAGGAGCTGTCTCATCTGGGTCTGCACTATTTACAAATTGTTGTGAAACCAGTACACTACACAGCGGTGATTGCACTAAGAAATAATTGTAGACAGTGAAGATATATGTAATTATTCAACAGGGCATGGGTAAAGAAGAATAACTGTATTTTAAAATTCATGCAGAGAAGGGGTAATACTAGGTATCATACAATGTATCATACGAAAGTGAATAATTCATGTGTCCTTGGTTTCTATCGCCAATCTACATCAAATATGACGGAAGCGGATGACAGAGCGTCCATTTTGTTAGAATCATTTCCCGCAGATTCCAATATGAAATATCTTCAGAATGCTAATGCAGTTTTAGAATTAATATTTTCAAAGGTCTTAACCCTTTACTCCATAAATACGTGTGGATAGCTATCACTTGCAATGTTTATAACACGACACATGATTACATGTATGAAGTCTCATTTTCTCGTTAGGATCTTATTCAGTATATATTGACACAGAAGAGGATAAAACGATCAGTCAATAGTTTGTAGAAATAAACAAGAGACAACACCAGTTCATGTTTTCTATATTAAAATTTATTTAATCCTTACCCTTTCCCAAATTTCAATACGTACTGAATATTCATGGACTAAATAGTTTCATTGAAATATGGAACATTGTAGCCATTTTAGAAAGTAAAGAAACAGATCTTTCAAAATCCCATTAGCAAGCAGAGCAGACCCTGATCAGACGGAGCCGTCTCATCTGGGTCTACACTGTTTGCAAATGCGTGAAAATACATTTAGATGAAGGACAGGGTTACAGCACTATTACAAACTGACTAGTTCTCGGAGTAGGGGGTTACAAGTAGATTAACGGTTAGGTCATTCCAAAGAACTAAAACCTCTCACTGTGTGTCAGTGTTGAACATAGGATGCTGAAATATATAGGATATCCTAAAAGGATTTTCCGTATCCTATTTCCTTCCGGGGTATTCATTAGGCATAGGTGGAACTCGTCAAATAATAAATTGAACCAGTTATCTAAGAAGGACAATACACTTTTTATGCATTATAGTAATATGCGTTTGATATAGCATGGATGCATTGTTACTTTATTTTGCGTTATGGGAATTGTTTAAAGTAATTGTCGTGACCCTTTCCTCAATAAATATTTATGTAAGAAATACTGACGTCATGAATATTAATAGGATAAATTTTTATGATAACACATGGGCCCGGAAAGGTTGGCCATGGCAGAAATTATAAAATCGTATTTTTTATTTTATATCATAAGCAAACAGAGCAGACCATGAATATGCGTCTCCTATAGGAGCCGTCTGAGCTGAGTCTACTCTGTTTGCAAACGCACAGAAAGGCGTATATATGGAATAAAAGACTAAAGCTGGATATCCCGCGCATCGTGTTTCCCCCTAAGATAATATAGGTGCTGTAAGACATTAATACCAGGCGAAATTAAATATGTCACTGTCATTTGTTTTGGTCTGCATTTAGGTCAGTATTTATTGATTCGGTTTCTCTTGTCTTCCGTTCCAATTCAACAACATGATCACAGTACAGTGCTCCCTCCCTACAACGACCCTCTCGATAACGATTCCCTCCTTACAACAACGCATGTCACTGTTTCCGAAACAACAAGGCTCCAGAAACAACCTTTTTCCATCATATTTTCTTTATGCCTCCATCAAACCCTATGTTGGGATCACTCTTTAGAATCGTCACTTTGTGACGATTCTAAAGAGTGGTCACAACATAGGGTTTGATTGAGGCATAACGGTTTTAGTTCTCGAAATACACCTTATCTGGGGATCTGCAAACAAGCTAATTATATTTGATTTTCCCTCCCTATAACAACTCCCTCTGAACAACACATACAATATTCGTATCCCAAAGTGTGTCGTTGTAGAGAGGGATCACAGTATCAAACAGTTTGGACTCTGATGAAATGCCGAGGCGTATAATCAGGAATCAGTTCCTTTGACGATTAACCCTTCGCTTGTTGAATTTTAAAATACTTTTCTCCTTCTTTACCCATGTCCTGTTGTATAATTACATATATCTTCACCGTGTACAAGTATTTCGCTGTGTAATCACTGCTGTGGAGTGCCCTGGTTGCACAATCAACTTGTAAATAGTGCAGACCCTGATGAGACAGCTCCTGCAGGAGCTGTCTCATCTGGGTCTTCACTATTTACATATACGTATATTGACGTGAATAGCAAGCGAAGGGTTAAGTTTGATAGCGAGGAACTACATAATAGTCATATAACATTTTTATATCAAGAGACAATTTCCGTTTTGGACAACCCAGTATCGACCCTTACCATGTGGATCGCTTCATTTGCTAATAGTAAAAACCCATATGAGACAGCTCCTGGAGAAGCTGTCTTGTACGGGTCTACCCTATTTGTCATGATAATTCAGTGGTTACAATACCCCATCGTCACCTATTTAACCCTTCGCTTGCTATTCACGTCAATTTACCTACCTGTAAATAGTGAAGACTCAGATGAGACAGCTCCTGCAGGAGCTGTCTCATCAGGGTCTGCACTATTTACTATTTACAAATTGATTGTACAACCAATGCACTCCACAGCAGTGATTGCACAGCAAAATACCTGTACACAGTGAAGATATATGTAATTATGCAACAGGGCATGGGTAAAGAAGGAGAAATGTATTTAAAAATTCAGCAAGAGAAGGGTGAATATCAATTGTGAATGAATGTTCAACATGAGAACGGTAAAGTTGATATTTGGTATTGGCATACATTTCAATGCGTGTGTAGCGGCCGTAAAAAGTTGCCCCGTACTTCATTCTCAGTGTTGTTATATTTTCTGGTCCTTCGGGATCACTAGTGTTGATGGTACATGTATAAGTTTTGAAAATTGAATACTGCTTAAGCCGGTGCTAGGGGGGCATGGGTTGTGTTAATTACTTCTCGTGATCAGACTCAATAAAACCGAGTCTGCAAGTTTCTCTTTTTGGCATTGCTACTTTTGTTTTCGAAAGATCACCCACTTTAAGAATATATGTTCTTCACAACAACAGGTGTTAAGTGCTTGTAAAAAGTCGTAAAAAGTCGTCCCGTAATTCATTCTCAGTGTTCTGTATTTCTAAGTATTTTCTCAGTATTTTCTGGTCCTTCGGAATCACTAGTTTTGATGGTATAAGTTTTGAATATATGTAAAACTTCATCAGGTCGCCGAAGCCTAAAGTAAATATGCATTATCCAGGTCGAGATGATGAATTTGTCTAGAAATACTGAAGATATTGAATGGCGAACATACCACCAATATTTCAGTCAGTTTATTACAAAAGTAAACAAATTAGACTCTGATAAGACAGCTCCTATAGGAGCAGCATGGTATTTGACTTCTTTGTTTGCAAATGCGTAAAAGGCGTACTCATGGAGTAAAGGGTTAAAGTGATAGTGTAGGGATTTAGTTACAGCAAACATCTATTGTCATTGTGGTTATTAATATTCTGAAAGTGGGAGATCCTTTGATAGCAAAGGTACTGACAATAAAGTAAAGGTCGACATTTTACTGTTGCCACACAAGCACTTAACACCTGATGTTGTGAAGTACATATATTCTGAAAGTTGGAGATAAAAATAATCAAGTCTTGATCAAGATCAAATCTAATTAACCTACAGTGGCTTAGAAAGATAAATCGTAAAATTGATAAGAACTGTTTACAATACTAAATTCCGTACAGGACTAACTCTCCATAGGGAGCAACTAATATATAGTGATAGAGTGAAACCCATCTAAACCGGACGTTCAATTTAGAATAAAAGTACAAATATGAGTCATTCAGGAATCACCTTATACAAAACAAACAGCCGCCCCAACAGCACCACAACAAGAAAACACCAAATTTACATAACTATCAAAATACAAAGAGACGCACAAAGACAAAACAAACAAACAATAAGGGGGGGGGGGGGGTTATGGAAGTACCGCCTTGGAACGGTTAGTGACAATAGTCACTGGAGTTTAAACCGGTTAAGCGGCGCCCAACCTCACACTTATTCAATCTTTACCCTGAGAGACAAACAGTGTAAATAAACATACCCCCTCTACGACTTATCTACAACAACCGCGATGGCAAATAGTGGTAAATTGCATGTAGATCGGAAACATATTTAAGAGAAATAAACTGGATTCACCTTTCGCTAGTGTACTCAATGACTGAGTTGCAACCAGAGTAATCGTAGAAAAATAACAAAGGGAGCGACAAAAACGTACAAAGATCCGATGTCCTCCTTAGGTTTCCATATTTCAGAGGGCGTCTTCATAGAGTACTAAGCTTTTCCTGTCGGCGTACATGGACAGAAGGCAGCGTGATTGTCAACTTTAAAAGGGTTGACAACCAGACATGCACTTTCCAAAAAGAGAGAGATTGCGATGGTAAAAAAATAGAGAATGTTGTTTCTTAGTTTATGATGTCCATAATCCTTGCTGAAGACGACATTACAAATAAAAGATCCAACATGACACCACAGTTAAACAAAACACCTTGCCTTGCACGGTATTAATTGGGAAACATACAGCAATAGAAGGTAAAGGCGGGGGTAGTAAATAACGCACCAAGTCCTATAGGAATAGTAAACTGTTATATTTTGTTTTAGATATCTTCATGGTTTTCTCTGGAAATCCACCATTAACACAGTCAAATTGACAGGATATATTTTAACATAGCCGTAAGAATAAAGTGTTATTGTACATTCTCTCTTTGTAAACTGTTTGCTGTTTAGGTTATAATTTTCATCAGATGTACTTAATATAAATGAGCTGGTATTTGTTTTTGTGTATTCATTAATTAACCATTTGCTCCATGAATATTCATGTAAAAATAATAACACAATGAATATTTATTAGATTAAGTGTTATAATAGCATATGTACACAGGAATTTGGATATGGCATAGACTGTAGAATCATATATATATTATATCATTAGCAAAAAGTGCAAACCCTGAACAAACGGTTCGTGTAGGCACACTATCTACCAAGAGTTGTATAATATTTGTCAAACGTGCATCACTCTAAGACAATACGTAGAATCCACGTTCCAGCAATGCCCTCCATAGGTTATGGTTTCACGCCTTTTACGTCGTGTCTGCTTCATCTCAAATGGTATGTATGAATCCTCCGAGTATTTGGTCAGATATTACTCTCCTCATGACGATTTGTAAATATTACGCTTCCATAACTCAATGTTATAGAGTTAAAAGTCGCATTTTAAGGCCAAATCGAAGTACTTAACCCATTTGCTCCCACGGTCCCATATGTGGGACGTAGGCAAACCGTGTAGACACTGATCAGACCCCGCATAATGCGGCGTATGATCAGAGTCTACACTGTTTGCTGATAGGAATTTCAATATAAAACAAAACGAAATTTAAAATTTAGGCCAGGCACCTCTTAGATATAGAATTGACTAATCCAATATTTAAACATGGAAGAATCCACTGGGAGCAAATGGGTAAATGCAAATGAGACTATGTACCATTTTAGTTCTTCATAAGCAACAACCTGCTTAACCCTTTACTCCATGAATATCCATGTAAGAAATAATGACATCAAGAATATTAATTAGTTTAGTTGCTGTGATAGCACACTTGGACAAATGAATTTTTGACAGTGACAGAAGTTCCAAAAGTTCCAATCTGTACGAAATATTTATGCCAAATTTGAATCATGCGTCAAAGCGTCCATGTTCTCAAAACAAATGTTCACTTCTTTCAAAGTAATCGACTAAATCATCTAGACAAACGTGTTGCCAATGTATCAATCTGAAAATTGATAATAAGCCATGTGTCTTTACTTTCTATTGATAGTTCTACATCAAACATGACGGAAGCGAATGACAGAGCGTCCGTTTTGTTGGATTCAATTCCCGCAGATTCCAATATGAAATACTGTATATTCAAAATGCTAATGCTGTTTCAGAATGTTTACTTTGAGAAGGCCACAGCCGGTACAGTAAAACCTCTCTATAACGGTCACTAAATTGTGTTAATTAGTGGTATTTAGGGCAGGTGGCTGTTTAAAGCAAGGTGAAAGTAAAACAGAACGCTCCTATAGGAGCGTTCTGTTTTACTTTCACTTTGCTTTAAGCAGCCACCTACTTTTAACACAAACTATTTAATGTAATTTAGTTGCCGTTATAGAGGGGTTTTACTGTAGTAACAGACGGATGAAAGCAACAGCGTAGCTGAATCCAAATGCAATGTACGCAATGTAGTTATAAGAGTCTCGGGGCATGCTCCCCCGATAAATTTTTAGAATTGTGTAGTTTTGAAACCATTGTGATAAGTAGAGATTATGCTCCCATAGGAAAGAATGCTCTATTTATCACAATGGTTTTAATAGATGATTTTTATAGAGACGTCAACAGGTGTCAATATAAGAGAGAATGGGTTAAAGATTACATGTCAAGACAGAGCGTTCATCAAAATCTACCTAAAACTATTTTTGTCAGATATAGAAGCAGACTTTCTTCCATTTCTTGCCAAATACGCAATCAAGGAGTCAAACAGGTTGGCTCCTATTGAGACACAGGCAAGATACAAATCCACTAGTGTTTAACTTTGGAGTCCATTCGGTCTGAAAGGCTTAAAATTGCTAGAGGGTCCTGAAAGAAAAATAGTGTTATTGTTCCAGTCTCACTCTGCTATATGTATTCTATAGTTTGTAACAATAACCAGAGAGGCAATCCCAGTTCATGTTTCTATATTAATTCTGATAACACTATTCCAAACCGACTAGGTCTCGGAGTTGGGGATTACGGGAGGTAATTCCAAAGATCTAAAAAAACAACTCACTGTGTGTTAGTGCTGTACATAGTGTGCGGTAATATATAGGACATCTTTAAAGGAGTCTTCCATATTCTAACTTCGTTTGATCCGGGTCGTCGTTATTTGCAGAGACGTGGAATGGCGTATTTATGGAGTAAAGAGTTAAAACAGTATTACCCACTATTGTGTCTTTTTCCCAAATGTAGGTGTTCTTAGATATCAAAGCAGTCGTAATTATTTCACTGCCGTGTGTTGGTGTCTGCAATTAGGTCAGTATTTATTGATTCATTGTTTATTGGCTTCCGTTTGTTTTAACAATATACTCACATTATCAAACAGTTTGCACCCTGATGAGAAGCCGAGTAACGTGGCATATGATCAGAATCAAATGTCAATAAAGATCCACATAAGACAGTCCAATACATAAAGTGTTTAATTTGAACCGAATATAAAAATGTATATCGTATATTACTGATATCCAGTCTAAACTATGTATTTTCGGTTAGGGCCCAGTCCCACTAGGCCTTACGACCCCTTAAGACCCGTTTACGATTGCTACCGACCTCTGGTCGTCGATATTCGTACGAAGGTCGCACGACAAGTCACTGTTAATCGCGGATGGTCTTCAGTAATCGTTGGTAATCGTTTACAATCGTGCGACCAAGTTCAGTCTTATTACAGTCGTAGAGAGGTTGTTGACCATGTACAACAACCCCAGTGCCCAGTCCCACTAGGCCTACGACCAATTGTGACCTGTTTACGATTTCTAGCGACATCTGGTCGCCGATATTCGTACGAAGGTCGCACGACAAGTCGCTGATAATCGCCGATGGTCTTCAGTAATCGTTGATAATCGTTTCCAGTCGTGCGACCAATTTCAGTCATAGAGAGGTTTTTGATCATGCACAACAGCCTCCTTACAATCGAACTGGTCGCCGGTATTCTTTAAAATGTAACCTTAGAGGGTTTAGGTAATCGTGTGATCGTCGTACGAAGGTCTCCAATAATCTTGAACTGGTCGTTGGTGATCTTCCCTACAGTCGTACGACTATCAGCGACCTTTCTACAATAACCTACGACTGTCGTGCAATTACCAGCGACTGCCTAAAGATTATCCGCGACTAGGCATGGATCACGTGATTACACAGCAGGTCGAAAATGATCGTGGAGCCTTCGTACGAATATCGTACGAATACCAGTGAATTGACGCACGATCGTCAACAACCTGTCTTAAGGTGGTCGCAGATGCATCGCCAATGTGACTGCGTTTTTTTTTTGAATTTAGTCGCCGACAATTGCAGACGATCGGCGGTTTCAGAGGTCTCAGAGGTCGCCAGTGGTCTTTAACGATCGCAAGCGCTAGTGGGACTGTAGCCTTAGGAGAATAACACAGTACTCTACAACTACCGGAAACAACTCGTCTGTGAAATGTTGTTGTTACCTTAATCGGCGTCTATGACGGCGTGTTCTAATGGAGTGAAAATGTTCTACATTCCTGTAATTCAATTGCCTTACACGTTTATTTCACATGCCGAATTTGTGGACATAATTATTCTGGTCCGAGTCCACACAAAATTACCAAGATAGTAACAAAAACACCACAGCTGCAATCTGTTTCTTTGTCAATTCCGTTTGATAGCGAGGAACTACATATGTAACATTTTTATATCAAGAGACAATTTCCGTTTTGGACAACCCAGTGTTGACCCTTCCCATGTTGATCGCTGCATTTGCAAATAGTAAAGACCCATATGAGACAGCTCCTTCAGGAGCTGTCTCGTATGGGTCTGCACTATTTGTCTTGATAATTCAGTGGTTGCAATGTCCCATCTTTTGAATGATTTGCCTAATTAAAATTCATAGCGGATGAATTCACAGTTGAATGTCGAATATAAGAACGGTTAAGGTGGGATATGATTCTGTTTGATATTCGCAAACATTGTCGTGACATGTAAAATCAGGTCGCCGAAGCCTAACTCAAATACTGTCAAAAGATATTATCCAGGGCGAGATGATGAATTTGTCTAGAAATATTGAACATATTGGCCGACGAACACGCCGCAGAAATGCAGTCAGAGTATCGCCTATATTATTTATTTTGTGTAAATAAACAAACCATTCGCGTACAAGTGTTGAAAGTAATAGTGTAGTTAATTTATGTTACAACATGTTTTATGACAAACATTTATTGTCATTTAGGTTATGAAGACCAAGCCTAATTAACCTACAGTGGATTAGAAAGATGAATTATAAAATTAATAAAAATGTTCATAATACCAACTTCCGTGCAGGAGAATCTCTCCAAAGGGACCAACAAATGGATATAGTGAGACAAAACTAGGTGTCTTCAGAAGCAGGTGCCTGCTTAATGCGAAGCTCAAATGTGTAGAAAGCTACAATCGAAAATTTCTGTATAACATTCTTTTTACATTACATAATTAAAACTAGACTTCTTTAGAGCGGCCATCGTAGAAAAGGTTTTGTCTTTAAATGTGATCACTCGATCAAACCTAAATATGTATTATTATCGACCTTTAAGACAGGTTGCAGCTTAATGCATGGTGAAATTCATGCATTGTGCAGCCACCTGTCTATAAGGGTATTTTATAAAGAAAATTCAAATAATCGATATTTTACTGTACAGTTAGACTTCAATATCTAAAGGGACCATACAAATTAATTACTTCGAGGTAATTGAAGTTCGATTAATCCGTTTTTCAATCAGGACTATTTCTCAAGTTCACGGCTAAATGAAGATCGAAGATACTGCGAAGATACCGGAAAGCTCCTGCATTAGGCTGTTATGTGTAGTCATATATATGCATAGTGATACATTTTAGAACGAGTCGGTATGTATGGTCAATTTTGAAAGTCTGAACATCGAGTTTACCCTCAAAATTTCGAGTCATCAGTTGTACAAAGATGACATTACAAATAAAAGATCCGAGATGACACTGCAGTTAAACACACAACCTTGCCTAGCACGGTATTACTTGAGAAACATACATCAATAGAAAATGAAGGTCAGGCAGAAGATATCACGCGCCTGTCAATCTGTCCTATAGGAAAAGTAGATTTTTATCTTTTGTATATAGATATCTGCAGGGTATTCCTGGAAATCCAGTATTAACACAAAGCCAAATTGATAGGACATATTTTAACATCGCCTTAGGAATAAACTGTTATCGTTCATTCTCTATTTGTAAAGTGTATGCTTTTTAGGCTATAACTCTCCTCAAATGTACTTAATATAGCTGGTATATTTGCTTGTTACATTCATTAATTAACCATTTGCTCCATGACTATTCATGTAAGAAATAATTACACCATAAATATTGATTACAGTGATTGTTATAATAGCACATGGACACATGATTGTTTAGCTATGACAGAAACTCTAGAATAATGTCTATATCACATTATTAGCAAACAGAGAAGACCCTTATCAAACGGTTCCTAAATGAGCCGTCTGATATGAGTCTACTCTGTCTGAAAGTCATAAAAATGGAATAAGGGAATAACATATAATTTCTCAAAACTCCATAGTTTTGTATTTCACAACAATTCAAATATTGACTTGTGTAAGTTGATTTCAAATTGTAAGCTGTGCGAGCTGTGTGTGATTATATAGTTTACCTAGCCTGTGCAGATTTGGCATCGCTCTCTTTACTTCCACCAAGTTCATCCAATGATAGGAGTGAAGGCAAACTATTACCACAGTGTTCTAGTGCGTGGGTGTTCATGTGACATTTATCAGGAAGCTGAAGGCGTAAGGTGATTCGCGCCATTTGTGCCGGTTACCGATATAATGGTAACGTGTTAAAATAGATTTATCAATACATATACAGTTGAACTTCATAATATAGAACTTCACGGACCATAGGCCTACGATTCGTTCGAGATAAAAGAAGTTCAAATTATCCGATTTCTGATCTGGACAATTTCTTCAGTTCACAGCTTAATACAGGTCTAAAGTACCACTGACAGTTCCTGTAGGAGCTTTTAGCATTACTTTAGCCCGCATTAAGTTGTCACACGTGTTTCTAGATATGCGTTGTAATACATTTTAGAGCAATTCTGTATTGCACGTTTTGGAAGGATTGAACTTTAAATCCGAATTATCCCGAAGTTCGAGTCAACTGAGTTTTGAGATATCGAAGTTCTGGGTCCATGCTTATAAAGCTTTTAATTGAGTCTGAGTTTCGTTCTCAGGCTTTTGATTGGTCAGATTTGAGTTCTCAAGCTTTTGATTGTTCAGATTTGAGCCAAAGGCTCAAATCTGACCAATCAAAAGCTTGAGAACGATCTCAGACTCAACGAAAAGCTTTATTAGCATGGACCCAAGTGTTAATAGTTGAACTCTTCCTTTCAAACCTCGAGTCAGTTAAATTCAGTACGTTCAAGAGGTGTGTGTGTGTGTGTGTGTGGAGGGGGGGGGGGGCATGGTTACCTTTTCAAATCCTTCGGAAAAGGCCAATAAAGTAAAACTCGAATTCTCATCAGGATCTTAACTAGTCTTAGGAAAGAAATTGGAGTCATCTACTACAAAATATAATTTTAAGAACATTTTCTAGCGACGAAAATATGTTCGGCAATTTAAATGATTCGTGATTCATCATAAATGACTAGATTTTGCATGTTTGCATCCGATGCATAAACGAGTACTAACTCCTATAAACCATAGATTACCTCATATTTGGCTATTTTTAGACCCAACCCCATTGAATAAATCTACTGAAAAGGAGCATTTACTAGAGGAAAGGAAAAGTTCAGAATTGTGAAGTTTTGAAACCATTGTGATAAATAAAGCATTTGCTCCTATGGAGCAAATGCTCTATTCATCACAATGATTTCAAAAAGTCAATATTACAGAGGCGTCGAAGGTCCTTATGAGGGAATGGGTTAAATGCACGAAGAAGCAAGACCTTTGCCCGATTTCACGAACTTACTTAAGTCTGTTACCTGTCTCAAATACCTTTACAGACTCGGAGACTCCCCTTATTCTTCGCTTATTTGAATTGAGATTGTTATTAAAGTTTATTTGACAGGTGCGTGGCTAGCGATACCCACTTCGGCACGTGCAAAACATCAATCTGAAAGATGAAAACATTATTATGGCCAAAATAGAACAAAAATCGAAAAAAGGTAAGTGGGAAAGACTTTCATAAACGATCTTTCTTGTCATGTAAGTTTGAACCCACTGCCTCTTATTGGCACCTTTTGACGCCACTGTGATAGTCCTCTTTTGAAACCATTGTAGAAGTAAAGTACCTAGTTATAGTCTACTTTCAGTCCGAATGACCCAGCAGGAGCAAATGCTCTATTTATCACAATGGTTTCAAAACTACACAATTCTAAATCTTCCTGAGGTTCCCCGGACCCCTATAGCCACGGTGCATACATTACACGTTGATTCAACTACGGAAAGTTGGTAATGTTCGTGAGCCCGGGCGCTGGCTGATTAAAGGATTATTTTACTTCGCACACTTCCGTTATAAACTGATAATATGACCCGATTTCTCTCCTAATATTTCTAATACTTATTCACTACAAGTGTTTCTAAGTTGTTACGTTAGACCAAGAACAAATGGATGTTTGCTATACTTATTAATTTCTGCAAAATAATTCTTGCAAAAACAACACCCAGACTGAGTGAAACTTCAATATAAAAATATTTGTTTTAGATATATACCTTATGGACTTTTAATGTCTGTCTCGACAAAACATTTAGAGTCGGCGAAATCTGGCGAGAAACTTTCTGGCGGAAACACTTACTGCATATAAAGACAACTACAAGACCATCCCCTCTGACTCTTTGACCGATACGAAAATATTAAGGACTTATTGATATGTGTAGTAGTATTTGAAAGGCTTACAGCATAACCAACATTCTTATAGTAATATTAATATTTAAGTATGCTTAGCTCTTTTGTGAATGTAATTTATTAAGTAATTGTGTAAACACCAAACTTCGACTTAACGTCACCCAAAGGCCGATTGAGTGAACGCTGCTTGTTCAGATATTCCTACTCTCTGTTTGATTTATTACATTCAAATTTATACTGGACCGTGTCTTGCAATAATGTTGTATACGGCTTTAAATCTGTTGGATAAATTAATGGCATTTAACCTTTAGCCTGCTATAGGTGGATCTGTGAATACCAAACAGTTTGGATCCAGATGAGATGCCGAGTAACTCGGCGTCGCATCAGTATCCAAACTGTTTGACACATTGATTGTATTCTGTTAGGCAAGTTGATTATAGCTTGAATTTGGGAAATGAATCTGTAAAAAGAATTTGGTCAGCAGGTTTAAAGTTAAGAAGTCTACTAAGTTTTATATAGTAAATGTGTAATGTGCGTTTCGCCACTAACAGTTCGGTTGCATGTGGATGGCATGCCCGATGGTGTTTGGCGCTCATTGTAGGACTTCTTTCTCACATATGTTGACGTTGTCATTCGATTTGTCAGCCAAAATAAAGTCCTCAGTGCCAGAGATCCTGATAAGATGCGTAAATTAAAACATTTTGAAGAATAACTTAAGAGACGATTCTAAAGAGTTGTCACAACAATGGGTTTGGTAGAGAAATGACTATTGCAGTATTTGAGTACGCAACTTTATCTGTTGTTCTATTGTACAGTAAAGTCTCTCTAATCCTACCACTGAAATGAAGCCTAGTTCTACTTTTTAGTACAGTATAAATAGTTATGCAGAAATATCTTGCTTTTTAAATACTTCAGCATTGCAGTAAGCAGCCACCGGCTATTTAATACTGCCATGCTGATAACGTATATAATAGATGTACCGAGGCTATAGTGCAGTTTCAAACATAACACAGATTAACCCTTAACCTAATGAATATACATGTGAGAAATTATACTATTATTAACATTTTAGCTGAATTTTATAATGGTACAGTCAGCTCTGATTATACAGTGCTCCCTCCCTACAACGACACTCTCAATAACGATTCCCTCCTTACAACAACGCATGTCACTGTTTCCGAAACAACAAGGCTCCAGAAACAACCTTTTTCCACCATATTTTCTTTATGCCTCCATCAAACCCTATGTTGTGATCACTCTTTAGAATCGTCACTTTGTGACGATTCTAAAGAGTGGTCACAACATAGGGTTTAATTGAGGCATAACGGTTTTAGTTCTCGAAATACACCTTATCTGGGGATCTGCAAACAAGCTAATTATGTTTGATTTTCCCTCCCTATAACAACTCCCTCTGAACAACACATACAATATTCGTATCCCAAAGGGTGTCGTTGTAGAGAGGGATCACTGTAACTATCAAATTTGTTCCTACAGAAAGTATCGCTGTACTGAAGATGTCGTTGTACTGAAATTGAGATTTACAGTACAAACTCTCTATAACGGCCACTAAATTGCATCAAGTATGTTGTGTAAAAGGCAGGTGGCTGCTTATAGCAAGGTGAAAGTAAAACAGAACACTCCTATAGGAGCGTTCTGTTTTACTTTCACCTTGCTTTAAGCGGCTACCTGCCCTAAATACCAACTAATTAACACAATTTAGTGGCCGTTATAGAGAGGTTTTACTGTACAGTAACACTCCTCTATATCGGACGCTCAAACACCAGTCTGTAAAACAGGGGGCTCCTTGATACAGGGTGAAACTCATGCAGACAGCTCCCAGAGGAGCTTTCTGTATGACTTTCTTCCTGCATTTAGCAGTCACCTGTCTAAAAACATCTAATTCGTCTTTAATTAAATTTTGATTTAATGAAGATTTACTGTATATGTTTATATTATTAGTATCAATATAACGAATATTCCGTTTTATCACATAACCTCCTTGTATTTGAGTTAATATAGCAATCACATATGTATCTATATTATTAAACACGTTTAATACAATATGCAATGCCAGACAGATACTCCACGATGTCATGTAGAAATATACATATAGGACATAACGGCATTGTTTAGTCGAAATAAGTTATGTGGTTAAAGAATATGAGTTGTCATTTTGTACAAACTGATATCAAAATCGTCTTGGAAAAAGGTATGCTGGAATGAAAACTGCATACATAAACTTGTCTCTCAGCCCTTTTTGTATTGCACAAACATGTGTTCCAAAACTATACATACCATAATGCCGGTACTATTAGTATGTGGTTTCCTGTCATATGTCATATCGTCCAGTCGTTGTTTCATTCTTGGCCAACATGATTTGGTCACACCCTGATACATAATTTCATAAACTTCATTTCTTTCCTTACAGTTTACGCCTCTCATTACTGAAAATTGACTGGTTAACATTGTCTTATAAAATTATTTCTGTACGATAGCGGCGGTACCACACTGCCATGAACAAACGCCACTGCTTACATTCACAACTATGTTTGTCTTACCACGTACTAGGGAGTAATCTATATTTATATAACGTCTAAAAGCTACGTCCGGTAACTTTGCGAAAATCTGCCTAATTCTGTCAGATTGATGCAACATTCTAGAACATTTTCTTATAATACCATGTACGTACATTTGAAAGTCAATGGAACCCGGTCCGTTTTAAAATCATGTTTCGGAGTTTTACTGTCTGTACATGCTGTGGACCCTCTAACTCTCTAGATGATAAAGTAGTAAAGTCAAGCATGCAAAGCCATATACAAGACGCAACCACCACCAAAACATCGATAGATAGCATGTCACACACACACACACACCACTACACACACAAACACACGCACATACACGAGATGAACTCAGAAAACATTAACAAACACACAAGTACTAAAGATAAACATTCCATACATGAACAAAGCACAAGTACAAAGACACAAGACAAACCAAAGTAAGGGTGACAAGTAGAGTACCGCCTTGGCACGGTCAGTAGCAAAATCACCACTGGGGTTTAAACCGGTTTACGGACGTCCTAACCTCAAACTTATCTCAAAGTCACTCTAGCTTTACAAATAGTGTAAATAAATGTATCCCCGCCGGACTTACCAACAACATAGACGACGTTAAACACATGACAATGGGTTCTAATCCCATTTTCGCATATATGTGTAGCATCCCTCTCCATAACACACTTTTTTGGTTATACGAACATATTTCATATGAACCATAATGTTGTTAGTTGCACCGTACGGTTGTCTATATATGTTACATTTCCTTATGTGTACCTGTCATCTGGCGAGTTATAATTTATTCAAATCATTCTTGCGTTATATGTGGCTAATAGTTTTGTCTATATTTACTACAGTAAATAATTGGTATTTAGGGAAGGTGGTTGCTTAAAGCTCCATATAGGAGCGTTATGCTTTAGTTTCACCTTGCTTTAAGCAACCATCTGCCTTTACCCCAAATATTTTATGTAATTAAGTGGCCGTTATAGAGAGGTTTTGTTGTAATTTATTCATTTATTATTTCGGCATCTGTGACAATTAGAACGAGTACTCATTAATGCCGTTACTCAGTTTATAAACCAACACGGTCTTAATATTTTTGTAGTCTTCTTTACATATGCCTCGTTCAACAGCTTGTGGTAGTAAGTCAATATATGCTACGACAATATTTCGTTACGATCATACTCTAAATTAGTTAATGCAAAGCAATCATTAAGCAGCATGTCGTTCTTAAAACGTACTATTGTTTACATAATGTGTACGAAACTATAATGCGGTCACTTTATTAATTAAAAATAAAATAAATACGCCTTTCTACGTCTCTGTTGAAAGCATTGTGATAAATAGAGCATTTGCTCCTATAAGAGCAAATGCTCTATTTATCACAATGGTTTCAAACAACAAAATTCTAAAATTTTCCTTTTCTCTAGTTAATGCTCCTTTTCGGTAGATTTATTTAAAGTCGTTGGATAAAAAAAATAGCCTATATATGAATTATACGCATTTCTTCGACTTGGCAAACAGAGTAGGTCAAAAGGAGCCGTCTGGTCAGGGTCTGCTCTGTTTGCTTATGATACAATATAGATACAATTATACAACTGCTGTCACTGTCAAAAATTCCTTTGTCCAAGTGTGCTATCACAGCAACTAAACTAATTAATATGCATGATGTCATTATTTCTTATATGAATATTCATGGAGTAAAGGGTTAAGCATGTTGTTGCTTATGAAGAACGAAAATGATGCATGGTCTCCTTTGCGTTAAGTCATTTGCGCCCAGTGGATTCTTCGATATTAATATATTGGATTAGTCCATTAGGGGTGCCTGACTAAAGTTTCAATTTCGTTTTGTTTTATATTGAAATTATTGATAGTTTATGGTATATTATGTTGGTGAGGCATTATTTGCTTAACTGAACACCTTTAGTCACAAAACTAAAATAATCATTTTGTCGATTAAATATTGTGGTTATAACCATAATGAAAATAAAGAAATACAAGGGCCGCATATATGCGATATGCCTAATTATTTGTATTGAAGGATATTTTGACAGGGCGTTAGGCTTTGTGAGATTTATAACATATTTAGTGACAAGATTGAAATATGTCATTTAATATATAGTGACTGCTTAGACAACCAGATGCAGTTTCCCCCAGAATTACTGATCTAATGAAACATTCGCACGTTTTCATCATGGGGACGTAATTAACCATTCGCTTGCTGAATTTTAAAATACATTTCTCCATCTTTACCCATGCCCTGTTGCATAATTACATATATCTTCACTGTGTACAAGTATTTCGCTGTGCAATCACTGCTGTGGAGTGCACTGGTTGCACAATCAACTTGTAAATAGTGCATACCCTGATGAGACAGCTCCTACAGGTAGGTATATTGACGTGAATAGCAAGCGAAGGGTTAAGATTGTATATTCTGGATGAGTTGGCCTATAAGATATTCAGGATTTAACATTACAATAACCCAATCAAATGCAATTTATGCAGAAATTTTGTTATGACTTATTGAAATGTGCCACTCAACCGAAAGTGCAAATATTGCAGCTGTTACATTTCCTACGTGTAATAGATTAGATGAATTTGCATAACTGCCATCTGACGGTTCCTGAAAATATACATTTGGAACGAAACATTTGAAAGATGTCCCCAAACCCTTATATCATATCAGCCTTTATTCAACCGAAAGCTTTCACTATTAAGTTTGAAACTGCATGACCACATTATACATTAATATCAACATGCTGTGAGTTCGACAAGCATTTCTAGCGGTAACGCAACCTTCTGCACCCTCAGCAATTGTCGTCTGCAAATAGTGTTGTCTGCTTCGATTCTAAAAGTACGTTTTTCTTCCATATCCTTCTGCATTCTGAGCAATTGTCGTCTGCACATATTGTCGTCTGTTTCAATTCTAAAAGTACACTTTCCTTCATACCGTTTCAAAAAGACCGTCATAGTGACAAACAGTTTGGATCCTGATGGGATGCCGATTTACCCGGCGTATCGTATGGATCCAAACTGTTGGCAACACATCTAAAGCTTCACGACATAGTGCTAGAGGTTAACCCATTTGCTACCAGTGGATTCTTCCATGCTTATGTATTGGATTAGTTTTTTTTATCTAAGAGGTGCCTGGCCTAATTTTTCAATTTCGTTTTGCTTTATATTGAAATTCCTATCAGCAAACAGTGTTGACTCTGAACAGATGCTGCATTATGCGGCGTCTGATCAGAGTCTATACCGTTTGCCTATGTCATATATATGGGTTAAAAGACAAGGACAATCATATTCTCACAGTAAGCAAAGTGAGGGATGCTCTTTGACAGAATGGATCTTATTGCAATACAGTTATGCTCAGATCAGACATTACGTTAATAATGAGGTACCTGTTAAGATTCACATTCCAGGGGAAAATAGAGAAGCATTTCCTAGTTTCATATTAGTGCTAAACAACCACCACCTTATCAGACGAAGCATAGGAGATGAAGTGGTTAATTTAAGTATAAACTAATTTCAATGCAATAAGTCCCTTCATCCCAAAAGAGTTGAATGCACAGTGGAACCCTGATAGTTCGAACAGTAAAACAAGTACCATTGTCGATCTTTAACCCTTCGCTTGCTATTCACGTCAATATACCTACCTGTAAATAGTGAAGACCCAGATGAGACAGCTCCTACAGGGTCTGCACTATTTACAAATTGACTGTGCAACCAGTGCACTCCACAACAGTGATTGCACAGCGAAATACTTGTACACAGTGAAGATATATGTAATTATACAACAGGGAATGGGTAAAGAAGGAGAGCTGTATTTTAAAATTCAGCAAGAGAAGGGTTAAGACAGACGGTGGCTGAACGCAGAGTATGTTCACCCTGCATTTAGCAGCCGCTTGTCTATAAAGACATAAAGTATTCATTACTAAAGTTTCGTAGTATCCTCCAGTTGTTACTGTATATCATAAATATGGTTTCTTTCATTGCTATCCGATAAACCCAAATGAGAAAGGACGTTATGAAACCAAGTTAGAAACTGTGCCATTGAATTTAGTGAGAAAGGGTATCATAAAACCAAGTGTGTTCATTGTTTCTTGAGTAACCAATGGGGCATTTACATGGTCAATGTATTTTTATGTTTATATTTTATTTTCATAAATACTTGAACTGCTCTGATCTTATATTTCGACCACTAAGGGCCTTTTTCAAAGATTATCATGTCAAAATACACGTCACATTTTGTTACATGCATTCAGCCATAAAATCAAAGAGAAAAATGTCACAAAATGACGTCATCAAATGACGTAATGGGTGCAACGACGTCATGCATGCATTAGCGCATTATCCTCGTTGATGTTACAGCCAAATGTTCTCAGCCTCCATATCCAATCAGTTTCATGGATCTGTCTTTCAATTCTACATGCATGGAACATCCGTTTCAAAACTACAAATCTCACATCACTGCTATGATCACCGATTCCAAAATGTCTGTTTATTGGCTTCTCTCTCTCATGCCTCACATCACTCAAATGTTCTTTCATTCTCTCCCGAATTTCTCTCTCAGTTTCACCGGCATACACCATTATATCGCATTTACTGCATTTAATTGCATACACTACATTTCTTTCTCTACGGTTAATATTGGTAGACACATTGTAAACTGATTGCCTATTTGTGTCACTAATACTTGACATTTCAAGAATACTGCAAGTAGCACAACCCTGTGAACAGACTGTATTGCTTGGTCTAACAGTCCTGTTAGTTTTTGAATGCACCCGTGTGTCACATAGATATTTATCACGCCAGAATGCTACAATTGGCAGTTGTTGAAATATAATGAAGTACTGGGTAACCTTTTACGACAGCTACATGGGCACTCAACACCTGTTGTTGTGAAGTACATATATTCTGATGATAGGAGATCCTTCTAAAGCAATAGTAGCAATATGAAAAGAGACTCAGTTAACCCTCCGCGATACCGGCTAGTTTCCCTATCAGTGTATACAATAAACCCTATGCGATACCGGCTAATTTCTCATCAGATTATACAATGAACCTATTAATATTCCCCAGCAGACAATAGAATAAACCCTCTAATCTCCAACGGGGTATGTAACAAACCTTCTTCGATACCAGCTAATTCTCCATCAGATCATACAATAAACCCTCTGCGATATCGGTTATTTTTTTATCAGAGAATAAAATAAACCCTCTGCGATACCGGTTAATGTCCCATCAGAGAATACAATAAACCTCTGCGATACCGGTTAATTTCCCATCAGAACCAGAGTATATAAACCCCTCTGCAATAAATACTGGCTACCCGCCCCCCTTTCAGAGTATACAATAAACCATCCGTGATCCCGGTTAGGTCCCTACCCATCTAAATCGAACGTTCAAATAAGTATATATATATATATATGGGTTTTGAAAACATGTGGCAGCTTAATGCAGGATGAAAGTTTTGGCGTGACTTTCACCCTGCATTAAGCAGTCACCTGCCTAAATACACTACACTCCCTGTGACGCATGTTAATTACTAATCAGAGTACACAATTCAATACCTACACTGTTGTTTTATTTTCTTCTGTACTGGTGTTTTATTCTTCACTGCTGTTTATTGTGTGCTCATTTTCATCTACATTGTTGTTTATTTATTCTACATAGTACTCCATTCTACGCTCTGTGATTATGTTTATAGATATGAAATCGCGAGATATGCTAGAGTAGTCATTAGATTTTAAACAAAAAAAGCAGGGCAACATATTTATAGACGATCGATCTGAAATGAAATTGAATTCCCTTGGCATTGTGCCTAATAGTGCACATCCTAGTCTGAATTAGTTGTCCTAATAACACACTCATTTATAAGCGTTTAGCATATTTATATTTTTATAATTAATTACTAAAGTGAACGCATGCAAGAGAAAACGCTTGCTGCATTGATAGTTTGATGTTGTGACCCATTTAAGATTTCTATTTTTGTGCTGTCGGTTGAAGCACTTTTAGTACAATTACAGTAAAACTCCGTTAGTTCGGACACAAACACAAGTATCATTATCGGCCTTTAACACAGGTGGCAGCTTAATGCAGTGTGAAAGTCGTGCAGAAAGCTCTTCTAGGAGCTTTCTGCATGACTTTCACCATGCATTAACCCCTTCCCTCATACAAACGTGTTTTCACGCATTTGCAAACAGAGTAGACCCAGATCAGACGGCTCCTAGAGGAGCCGTCTGATCAGGGTCTACTCTGTTTGCTAATAGAATTTAATAGATCTGTTTCTTTGCTTTCTAAAATGTGTACAATGCTCCACCTTTCATATTTATTTATAACTATTTTGTTAATGAATATTCAGTAGGTATTGAAATTTGGGCTAAATACAGAACAGGGAAAGGGTTAAGCAGTTATCTAGCTTAAAAGGCTTTAGTTCTTAATTACTAAAATTCGAAGTATCGAGTATTTATTATATGTGGTAAAAAGTACAAACAACTGGTATGCTGCGAATTTGCAATTTGCGTCAGGCATACACTATGTAAGTTCGGATTAATGTGAAAGAAAAAAATCCATTATTTATTATACAGTGGGTTAAACTAGTTTTAAGTGTAGACAACTGTACACATGAATTATGTTCAAAGTTTATATATGTTTAAATCGAACAAAACACAAAAAACAACATCTGTTTATCTACCTAATTTCTAAAACATAAACTTTGCATGCAATCAATTATCCCCCAACGTAGACTGCTCTTAGCATTTCTACAATAATTACCTTTGAGTAAGAATTGGACGAATAGGAAATATTTATTAATATCTCACGTGTTATCAATGGTCCATATACAGTGTATTGAGATCATTTCACTCATTCTGAAGATGGCTGCTGCTGATCTGAGTGAACATGTTTCAACATGAACATAGTTTATTGTACATGATCCTTGTACATAGAACATTGCAATACAAGTTTCTTATATTGCGATGCTGTATGTACAAGAGTCAGTCACATTTACTAAACTATAAGAGGTTTTAACCCTTCTCTTGCTGAACTTTAAAATATATTTCTCCTTCTTTACCCATTCCCTATTGTATAATTACATATATCTTCACTGTGTACAAGTATTTCGCTATGCAATCACTGCTGTGGAGTGCGCTGGTTGCACAATCAACTTGTAAATAGTGCAGACCCTGATGAGACAGCTCCTGCAGGAGCTGTCTCATCTGGGTCTTCACTATTTACAGGTAGGTATATTGACATGAATAGCAAGCGAAGGGTTAAGGATAACATTGTAGTTTACCTAGGATTTGCTTCCACTACAAAAGCGAGAGGTGGTTTGAGAATTCGACATTAACGTGGAACCACCTTTCTTCGTTGTTGGCAGGGTGTGTCAAGGTCATAGATACATAAAAGTAATATGCGACACTCTGCCTTCTTGAGATACATTCACACAAAACATTTGGAGACCATAAACTAAGTGGTTGAGGAAACATCGCCCAGACAACATTTGCTACTTACGTTTATTTAAATTGAGGTTGGGGTGTACAGGTCACAGTGGCACTCCATCTTGAAAAGAAAATTTGAACTTGTAAGCCAAGCAGTCGAGTACATATCCCCCACACAACTGTATTTTACTTAAATTTGGGTCAAGGTTGGGGTCAATGCCACAAAGACATCAAAGTAGTAAGCGCCACTCTGTCTTGTAAACTGCATCCACAGAGGAAAGATGGAAATCCTAACCCATTGGGTTGATGATAATATCTTCTGGAAACGGTAAAGGCAACATATACACCAACGTAGCATGTGAGAGTATGTATGTGAGTTGTATGTATATACCTACCTACCTACCTGCCCACACGTCCTGCTACCTACCTATATACTTATCCACTCTTCCACCTACCCATATACAATCCCACTCTACTCTTCAAGTAGATAATGTCTCCATATAATTGAAATATTGTCAGTTTGACAATGAACAAAACTACATATTACAGTCAGGCGGGCAATCATAAAAAATCCTTCAGAGGTCAGATAATTTTATTGTAAATAGATGCACGTAGATACATATAATTATGAAGGAATAGGGGTGAGTTGCGTCTCCTTTGTAGATACCTTCTTTGCACTATATGCTTGTGTGTATATATGTCCGTCTATCTGAAAAAAAAACCCAGAGTGTAAGTCGCTAAATATATCTCTAAATATTGACACATAGATACATATCACTGGCAGTAGTGTTTTCAATAATATGAATAGTTTTCACATTGAAATAATAAGGTAAAGAATCGACTAAGAAACAAATGGAAAGTTAGTTTTTATGATCGTACCAGCGTTTCTTTTTTTTAAAAAAGAAGGATATTCTAGGACTATTTATATTTTGAATACATCTAGCAGACCACTACTTTTCACAATCGTTTCAAATCAACACAATTCTAAAAGTGCCATTTCCTTTAGTAAATGCTCCTATTCGGTAGATTTATTCAAAGAGGTTAAATCTGAAAGTAGCATAGGAGGGAGTGGGCTAAAGTAATGAGTGACATTAGACAAGACACGACAGATTCTGGTAGACGACAGAACATAGCACTATGCAATTTTCTCATTTGGCAGTTCGTGTCAAATGAAATAAAATGCGAAGGAGATTAATTGCAGCATAATACACCAATGAGTTTTATATCTACAGTAATGGAAAGGCTACAAGCTTAACAAGATGTGTCCATTTTAATTTTCTACTCGGTGACAAAGCTGATATCCCGACATACTTATTATCTAAACGTAGTATGATCTATACAATACTGACAGTGTTTCATATTCCCTAGACTGACGTAACAGTAATAGGTTTAGTTATCAAACAAAAGTAGATTGGTCGTTTAGATTTCCCGAAATGACTTTGTTGATGGATACTGAATGCCATAGATTTGAATGATAATGTTTAGTGTGCCACGTGACATTACTACAAAGAAATCCTAAATATTACAAGGTCATTCTTGAAAATAATTATGCTTACCGTGTCGCGACCAATTTTTACAAAATTGTTTATTTAGTTTTCTCAAAACCTATATTTTGTAATGTAGTCATTTACTTGTGGCGAGAATGCATCTGTATTTGAGGAAAGTTGATATATGGTATTTCAAACACATTCATCTACCTAACATAATTTAAAATTGTGGATAGGAGGATCACTGCCCACAATCGATAAACGGCAACACATAACTGAACTAAAGTGCGAGCCAGTTTAAAACGGGTGACAATTTGTTCCGTTGGCTTAAAATTAAAATTGTGCAACGCATTCTTGGTAGATCCGTACGTATAATCGCATGGTATCGTATGATACTGTAAATTTCAAAAACAAAATTACAGTTAAACTTCGATTTCTCGAAGTAAAATAACTCGCTCTGCGGAGTAATTCGAAGTAAAACTGCATTCCTTCAAAAATTTACAATACAGAATTGTTCTAAAATGTATCACTCCGCATATCTAGAAATGAAATATTAAAGCAGGTCAAAGGTAATGCTGCCAGCTCCTACATGAGCGTTCAGTATTACTTTAGACCTGCATTAAGTTGTACATTTTAGTAAATATTTAGATTAGAATTCGGATGACTCGAACTGTTAAATCCAAGTAATTTGTATGGTCCCTTTAACCCGTTCCCTCATAGGCTATTTTTTTCCAACCACTTTGAATAAATCTACGGAAAAGGAGCATTACCTAGAGAAAAGGAAAATTTTGTAATTTTGTAATTTGAAACCATTATGATAAATAGAGCATTTGCTCCTATAGGAGCAAATGCTCTATTTATCACAATGATTTCATTAATAGACTTTTACAAAGGCGTAGAAGGGAGTATTTATGGAGGAAATAGGGTTACGTTCGCGATATTGAAGTTCAACTGTATATAGACACGACAGCGCTTTTATAATTTAACATAACATTCTCTTATGTCTCGACAATGATACTTAGTCTTTCGTTTGCCTCTGATAGTTACATGAACGTGATGAGGTGTGTGTTACGTCAAGGAGCTTTTGATCCTTGTGAAATACCAAGCAACCCGGGGTGCCATATGAACCAAACTGCTTGCAATGATTATAACGTGTTATTGTCTTCAGAATCGTCGTCAGAACCTCCCTTCCTGGGTCCATGCTTATAAAGCTTTTAGTTGAGTCTGAGTTCATTCTCAAATGTTTGATTCGTCAGATTTGAGCCTTTGGCTCAAATCTGACCAATCAAAAGCTGACCAATCAAAAGCTTGAGAACGAACTCAGACTCAACTAAAAAGCTTTATAAGCATGGACCCAGGAGTTATAAGGGGAATCAGAGAGACGCATCTTCAATTCCCCCATTTAGCTCTACATGCAGTCCTTCCTAATCAGATGTTTCGAGAGAAAAAGCTTAACTCTTATGAATGCGAACAGATGAATTGTCCGGCATTTGCAATCAGAGTAGACCTAGACATGTACCATGTGATCGGAGTTTCAAACTCTATTTACGAGTTAAATTCCTTCATACGCAATGGACTCTGCTGTTAAACGGTGCTAGAACGGTCCACTTTGAACAGTCCACTTGGAACAGTCCACGCTGAAAACTCTGGCACAGAAAGGGGATAATGACTACCGGTGAATAAACGTAAGAACAACACAATGAACGTATGCGACCTTTCTTGTCCCCATTTAATAGTTTCTATTTTCATCATTCAAATTTCCCTACTGGTGAATAAACGTATAATGAGCAAAACGAGCAAAACAATGAGCATCTGTGACCTTTCTTGTCCCCATTTAATATTTTCTATTTTCATCATTTAAATATCCCTATAATGGAAAAACTGTATATCAAGTGATTATTTATTTAGTAAGGAGGCGGTGGTCATGTGGTCATTGAACTAATAGAAAAATAATTACAACGAAAACATGAAACAGAAATCAGACGAAATACATATATTTGACTTTAAAATAAAACCACGTTTGTTTGAAATAAAATGATCATAGGTTATATATTAGATGTTTGACAATATCTTACAGCTATAAAAGGAAGACATATTATATTCCTTAAAATAGGTGAACCTGTCTTAAGGAGTCATTAATTTATTGAACCCAAGAGTCTTAACAAGCAGGTGGTTGCTTAACCCATTTGCTTCCAGTGGATTCTTCCATGTTTATACATTGGATTAGTCCATTTTTTTTATCTAAAGGGTGCCTGGCATAAATATTCAATTTCGTTTTGTTTTATATTGAAATTCCTATCAGTAAGCAGTGTAGACTCCACATAATGCGGCGTCTGATCTGAGTCTACACTATTTGCCTATGTCCCATATATCGGATCGTAGGGCAAATGGGTTAAAACGCAGAGCAAATGTGATACAGAAAGTCCTTACTGTACTGTATTTCTGCATTAAGTTTTTACCTCCATTAAGCTACCAGCTGCCTTTAAGACCTATGATTAGAGATCCTTTTGATGGCCACCTAAGACAGGTTCTACTGCACTACGAATATGGAGATTGGTGATATCACATGACTAGTGTCACTGCGGTCAAATTCGTGATTAATTGCACAAACAGTATTGATACAGACCATACTGTCAGATATTCTGTGAATAGTCAACCCTTTACTCCATGAGTACGTCTTTCAACGCTCTTGCAATAGAGTAGATTCAGATCAGACGGCTCGTATAGGAGCCGTCTGATCAGGGTCTGCACTGTTTGCTTGTGATATAATGTAAATATGATTCTATATGATTCTATAGCTTCTGCTACGGCCAAACTATCCTGTTTATATGTGATATTATAACATATTAATCTAATTAATATTCATGATGTCAGTATTTATTACATGAATATGCATGAGGTAAAGGATTATTGTACACATTACCACATAATATTGCATTTTATGATTTACATGTTTGTGTAATTTTAAGGGAACTTCTTTGGGATAGAACTGTGTCACATGTGTGAAGTCAATACTGCAGCAGAAGGTCTCACAAGGAGAGCGAGGGCATTGATCCTTTGTTCCGAGCGGAGATAAATAGGACTAAAAAGAGAAGGAGTGTCAGTGATATACAATACATGTATTTTAAATGTTCATGAAACACACTTTCTCTGTTAATTGCCAAGCATGTTGGTTAATTGAACATTATACTTATATACTAAAATATACATTATGGAGAATATTTCTGTCGATACATCCAACGTTAGCCATTTCAAGAACAATGTAATATATTATTATACAATGCAGTTGAACCTATCTCAAGCGGTCATTTATTGTCAGTTATCGGCCAGTCAGACAGGTGGTAGCTTAATTAAGGTAGCTGGTAGCTTAATGCGGGTCAACTGTAATGCAGAAAACTTCTATAGGAGCTTTTGTATGACCTTCACCCTGCATTAAGCAAACAACTGCTTTTAAAGATTACTATGTTCAATAACTGATTGACCACTTTGAACTTGATCTATGTGTCGTATGACGTCGTTTGAAACAAGTGACTTGATATAACATTGTTAGGGATAACTATCAGAAGGTAGATGGTGACAAAACATCATGTAAACTGAAGAAATTGTCAAACACAATTCAATTCGCAATTGCCTATCAGGTTTTTAGCATTAGATAAATAATATAGAGAATATTATTATGTTTCCTGTTACAAAATGTATCAGCGTTAATATTGAACGCAATGGGAATAGTTGCTTAAACTACACGACGTTTTATGTCCCCCATTCCGATATGACATATCATGTCTGTGTTTGTAATGACAGTTGTTAGACAAAATTACCAACGTCAGGCAATTTTGTCATCGAGGAGGCACACCGCGTGTAGTGAAATTTGGCGTCTTAAACACACACACACACACACACACACACCTTGTTGAACATTCCGAATTCATTTTAACCATATACTCCAAAAATACGCCTTTCTACGCATTTGCAAACAGACAGGGCCAAGTACAGACGACTCCTGTAGTAACCGTATAGTCTCCTGTAGGGTCTTCTCTGATTGCTTATGCTTAGATATGATTCTACAGTTTCTGTCATAGCCAAACATTCATGTTGCTATTCATTTGCTATCATAACAATTAATTTAATTACTATTTATGGAATAAAGGGTTAAGAAGCAAAACTGTTGCATTCTAAATGAACTCTGCTTTTAAAAGCTGATGGGCGCTTCCAAGTAAGAATTTCAACTTTCAACGGTCAATTGTTTTTTTTAAAGACGGTATTTGTCGCCTATATATTCTGTAAGTATATATCATTTCCACTTATGTTCACATATGAATATACAAATAAAAGTCTCATTAGGTTATAGAGGTATAAGATAAAAATGTGCAATAGCTTCCTTCAGTACCTATAATCATTGGCGTTGACATTAAGGTAAGCATGTACAATGTATAAAGTTGCAAAACGCTTAACCCTTTCCTTTATACACATTCAAACATAGTAAATCCAGATCAGAATCAACAGTTTTTGTCAAAACAAAACTATCCTTGAAATGTTAACATTATAAAACTTCAGCTGATAAATATTAATGATGTCATAATATTTACATGTATGTTAACAAACAGGAAAATGGTTAAACGTTATACAAACGACTATGCAACATTATTTTGTCAAAGACACATCAAGTTTCTCAACCATCAGATATGCAATCAAATTTTCAGGTAAACTAATTTGTCTATAAAGTTATTTGAGGTCATCATCTGTAAATGTTCATCAGACACTTTAAGGGACGATGTTTTCCAACGTGTCGTTTAAAACATAATATACAATGTTCACAAAAACGCCCAATTAGTTTCATTTTATTTACATTCACGATCAAATGCAGAATATTAATATGTATCCTGTAAAGCGCGCCTGACTTGCATTTTAGCTCTTCCCCTTTTCAATATTCAGTCAACAATTCTTCATCTAATGAATATACAAAAACAGTAAATTGAAAATTGTGTGGAACCTGAATAATTAATCTATAACTTTCTATCAGCAAAAAGAGCGGACCTTGATCAGATGACTCCTCCGGGGGCCGTCTGAACCGGGTCTACTCTGTTTGCAAAGGCATGAATTCTATATTGTGGGTAATTTGGCGGGGATACGTTTATTTGCACTATTTGTAAAGCTTTGAGATAAGTGTGAGGTGAGGATGTCCGTAAACCGGCTTAAACCCCCAGTGGTGATTTTGCTACTGACCGTTCCAAGGCGGTACTCTCTGTGTCACCCTTACTTTTGTTTGTATTGTGTCTTTGTACTTGTGCTTTTGTTCATGTTTGGAATGTTTGTCTCTAGTACTTGTGTGTTTGTTAATGTTTTCTGTGTTCATCTCGTGTATGTGCGTGTGTTTGTGTGTGTAGTGGTGTGTGTGTGCGACATGCTATCTATCGATGCTTTGGTACAAGATACAAGAAACTTTATTTATAGTCGGGTGTTTTCACAACATATTTAACATTAGCTAAAAGCTATTTACCGACATAATAAGATAAGTTTCTTAACAATAAAATTAACTAACAGCCTGTAAAGAAATACATTATCAAGTTTAAAATAGTAAAATTCTACAAAATGCATTATTAAATACATCTAATACAGCATGCAGTGTATATCACATCTACCTGTATACATGTAAATGCATGCATAATAAGGAACAATAATAAAATGTAAAAAGAAGTGGTGGTGGTTGCGTCTTGTATGTGGCTTTACTATTAAATAGCCTGAGTACGGAAGAGAAGACGACAAACTCGATGTATCATTAGGATCCAAACTGTATGACATGTACATGTAGTTTCTCAACCTTTTCATCGCCAATGTCGCATTAATGCGCCACGACAAATAGTGCAGTCCCAGATCAGACGCCGTCTTTTCAAGACAGCGTCTGATCAGGGACTTCACTTTTTGTCCCAATCTCTTTTTCTATAGCTGTGCTTTATTTCTGTAAAATTAGCATTTATTTATCTCATTTCCTTAGTATTTTCTTAAAATGTAAATGAGAGAGAAATTAGTGTCTGAGCGGACAGAAAGGTAAACAGTCAAATATTTCGCTCTGCCGGTTGGTAAAGTGTATTTCCAGTTATCAATAAACCATTGATTTGAGTGGAGCCGATTGCCATTAAAGCAAATGCGTCATCTCATAAACACAGGATATTAATAAACAACTGTATAAAATGAATGTAAGTATTCGCATTATAACAGTTTGTGCTGTTTTGCTGTATTATTAACAACGCTTATTGTCATGTAAATGTCATCGATGGAATTGTGATTACCTTTACAAACAGTTTTAATCAAGTTGAGTTTCCAAGTAACTCAAGTTATTAACATAGTAATGCCATACTACTCGTATAAGGACCAATGCAAACATACATTTGTTTGTCCGTGTTGGAGCGTTAAAGATATACTTAGACGAAATATTCGACAGACATTGGTTTACTCAGTTCGATATTGAAGACAATTTGTTATGACAATCACGGTTTGTTACTTTCTGTGCATGTTTGTGCAAAACATGATATGGTGCGTTTATGTGTGTCGGAGAGGGGATACGTTTATTTACACTGTTTGTCTTTTCGTATGGGGATGGAATAAGTGTGAGGTTGGGCGCCCATAAACCGGTTTAACCCCCAGTGACTTTTGTCACTGACCGTTCCAAGGCGGTACTTCCATCTTCCTCCTATTGTATGTTTGTTTTGTCTTTGTGCGTCTCTTGTTGTTTTTTCTACTTATGTACATTTGCTGTTTCCTTGTGTTGCTGTTCGGGCGAGTGTTTGTTCTGTATGTGGTGTTTCCTGCATGACTCATTTTTGTACTTTTAGTGCGTTTGATTATATGGCATCATTCTTAGAGATAAGTGTGACGTTAGGACGACGGTAAACCGGTTTAAACCGCCAGTGGTGGTTTTGCCACTGACCGTTCTAAAGCCATACTCTCTTTGTCAACATTGCTGTTTTATCCAGTCACCAGGCTTCTCTAGTGACATAATAAAGGGGGTGCAAATAAACTTAGGTTTATTAGGTTACTTCCGGTAGTGGAAGGTTTATTAGGTTAGTAGATAGGCGTAATGATTCTATAACCATGGAACTATTTTAGTTTTCTGTAAATATTCATAAACATGTTGATGGAATAGATCTAACAGATCTATTTGGTCACCAGAAGAATTATTCAAATGAGAAAAAATAAAAATAATTGGCTACAGCTGGATTCGAACCCGTGCCTGATCCTACAAAAACTAATTCTAATCTCTCTAGTAGAGACGTCGCCCTTACCGATTACGCCACTGAGGCCACATACAAAATGACGTTGATTTATCACTTTTATTAATTTAATACACCGCTGGTAAAACCCGTTTCTGATAAAAATCAAACCTGGAAGCAAAGATTGACAGATAAATGGTAAATGTTTTCTTTTCACTCTCATGATTATTTGATTGATAAACTCTTACAGGGGCGGTGATAGTCATAAATCTAAATATAGCCTGTTTAGTTCCATCGATTTCTGAGTGACGTTAGGTAGAATCTAAAAATAGAAACCGAGACTACGTAACTCGAATTTGACCAAAGAATATATAGATCATGTCTGTTTGAAATAACTTATCGACCCTCGATTCAAATCATCTTAATTTTCAAATTCAACCACGTTTCCCTTCTAGTAATACAAGTATCGAAATTATATTCCTCTGCGGTAGCTCATTAGATCTATTTACGTCTAAATGGAAGTGAAAAGGGAGGGATCCGTTGATCGAAAAACTGCATTTTCAATGTAAATTATTTCAAGAGTGTTATGAGTCTATAAAAAAAGACATTTAACTATATTGACTGGATAAATCGAATAATAGGTTAGTGCCGTAGATGGGACGCCTTTATCCGACTCGGAGAGAAAACAGTTGAGGCTCGGCAAGCCTCGCCTCAACGTTTTCTCCCCTCGTCGGATAAAGCGTCCCATCTACGGCACTAACCTATTATTCTCTATATGTTTATTTGGTGTTTTTTGTCTTCATACTAGTGCGTTTTATGTTTAACACTTATCATTTCGTTTGTGTGCGTGTGGGTGTACGTGTGTGTGTAAATGCACGTTGTCACCCTTACTTTTATGTTATGTCTGGTGTCTTTGTACTAGCGCGTTTGTACATGTTTAAATTTTCATCCCGGGTGTGTGTTTGTATATGTGTGTGTGTGTGGTTGTGTAGTACTTGCTTTCTATCGATATTTTGGTGATGGTTGCGTCTTGTGTGTGGCTTTTCCTGCTTGACGTTTCTACATTTTTCATTTAGTGCGTTTGTTTATTTTTGATCATTCCGTAATGAGTTTGTTTATGTGTGATCATACTTGAGTGCTTTTGTTTATGTGTAACAAGTCTTGAGTGCGTTTATTTATGTGTAATCATTCCTTAGCGAGTCTGTTTATGTGTGATCATTCTTAGCGCGGTTGTGTATGCGTGCTCGTTGTTTAGAACATCTGTTAATGTGTTATTATTCATTAGCGCGTCTATGTATGTGTTACCATTTGTAAGCGACCCTGTTTATATGTGATCATTCTTTAACGCGTTTGCCAGAGTAACGTAACTCCGAACTCACCAACTCACTCGGCTCCAGAAGAACGTAACACCGGCCTTACCAAAAGAACTTGGCTCCAGAATAACGGAACACAGAACTCACCCAATCACACGGCTCCAGAATAGCGTAACACGGCTCTCACAAAATCACCTGGCTCTTACCTATCTACTTACCTACCAACCTACCTATCTACCTACATTCTTCAAGTAGACCAATGTCTCCGTATAACTGAAACATTGTAGGTTGGACAAAAAACCAAATACATACAATGCAGTCTAGCGGGCAAACGTAAAAATACTAACCATACAGACACTAGAGATATCATTGTACACCGATGCACGCAGTTAAGTAGAAGAATGAAGGAAAAGAGGATCAATTGCGTGTCTCCATCTTTGTTTCTACCAGACTCATTCTATTAGAACCGCTCTTTGCACGATATTCTCTCAGTGTGTCTCTCTTTCTCGGTCTTACTTCGTCTGTGTGTGTCTCTCTGTCGTTTGTTTTCCTGTCTGTCTGCAAAGCTGAGTGAATGTCGCCAAATATAATAAATCAGCGCGATAACTAAAAATAGCAAGACATGGATGTACAGCATTTTTGTTATGTTATCAAAGCTCGTTGTTTGCTGGAAGAGCATATCGTGTTAAATTTTACCATATAGCAAAATTTGCACACATGTATACATGTCGCTGGCGATAGTGATTCCTGTAGTATGAATTATCTTTGAAATAAATAGGTAAATAATCAACTAAAAATGAAAATTGGACTATTGTCACTGACCGTTCCAAGGCGGTACTTCTATCTCCCCCTTTTCTTTGTTTGTTATGTCTTTGTGCGTCTCTTTGTGTCTTTTGGTTTGCATGTACATTTACTGTGTTTGTCATGGTGCTATTAGGGCGACTATGTGTTTTGTATGTGGTGTTTCCTGCATGACTCATACATGTACAGTTGAACTTCGATATCTCGAATACGGATAACTCGAACTTTGGTATAACTCGAACTCAAAGTTCAATCCTTCCAAAACTTACAATACAAAATTGCTTTGAAATGCATCACTACACATATCTAGAAACACATGTGACAGCTTAATTCGGGTCTAAAGTAATGCCGAAAGCTTCTATGGGAGCGTTCAGCATTACTTTAGACCTGCATTAAGATGTTAACTTGAGAAATTGTCCAGATTATAAATTGGATAACTCGACTTCTGTTATCTCGAACGAAATAGTATGGTCCTTTGAAGTTCGAGATATCGAAGTTTAACTGTACTTTTATTTCCATACCGGTGGTTTTTTATTTCCAAAAAGAAGATTTTGTATGGATGACTTGTATTTGAAGGAATCCATCCAGTAGACGCCTGCTCAATTCCACAATGATAGAAATTGGCCAAGTAATTAACCCTTCGCTTGCTATTCACGTCAATATACCAACCTGTAAATAGTGAAGACCCAGATGAGACAGTTCCTGCAGGAGCTGTCTCATCAGGGCCTGCACTATTTACAAGTTGATTGTGCAACAAATGCACTCCACAGCAGTGATTGCACAGCGATATACTTGTACACAGTGAAGATATATGTAATTATGCAACAGAGCATGGGTTAAGAAGGAGACGTGCATTTTAAAATTCAGCAAGAGAACGGTTAAGAAGGCATCCTACCGACGCATTAGACGCCTCTGTAAAAGTCAATTTTTAAAAAGCATTGTGATAAAATGAGCATTTGCTCACAATGGTTCAAGACTACAATTCTAAAATTTTCCTTTTCTCTAGTAAATACTCCTTTTCGGCAGATGTATTCAAAGCGATTTGGTCTAAAATAGTCTAGAAGGATATGCATTAAAGTAGTGAGTGACACCAGGCGATTCTCGACAGATCCTGATGGACGACAGCACATAACAATATGAAATTTGCTCACGTGGCAATTTGTACCAGTTGAGTTGAAGATTAATTGCAACTTAAGACACCAATGAGTTTTATATTTACAGTAATGGAAACTCTACAAGCATAACAAGACGTGTCCGTTTTTATTTCCCGATCAGCTGTCAAAATAATATTCCGACCTACTTATTATCCGAATGTAGTTTGATCGATACGTAAGTGACGGTGTTTAATAGTGTTGGGCATCCGACCAAAATATTTTACTCGATCATCTGCATAAGTCCGTTATCCCTCATCGATTAAAATAACGATTAAATTCTAATATGGCGGGCTTATTTGAGTAACTTCCATCTCCCCCTATTGTTTATTTGTTTTGTCTTTGTGTGTCTCTTTTTGTTTTTGGTAGTTATGTACATTTGTTGTGTTTTCTTGTGCTTCTGTTCGGGCAGTTGTTTATCATGTATGTGATTCATATGTGTACTTCGGGTAAAGGCACAATATGGTTTGTAGGTTTTTAATAAATGTATGTCCAGACCGGTCTTTGTCCAAAACATGACATTTGATAAGGGTAAACTGTGTTTTAGATCTTACAGCACCAAAAGATTACATTCTGTTTCATTTAAAACAATGCGACAAATAAGGTGTAAACTCTAATTGGATGTCTGTCATTGTCATGCTTTTATTGTTTGCTAAAGTATATGGTCCCCATAAGGTTATGGATCAATCGTCGACGATGACAAGTCCGTCCTTCGTCGATCATCACGTCAGAACCTTCACGACATCATTGCTTAGTACAGCGACTAATCGGCACGTCACTAGACTGTTTAATATGTCCATAGACTGACGCAAACGTAATAGAATTGTGTTATCATACAAAAGAAGATTGGTCGTTTAGATTTCCCGAAAAGAGTTTCTGATGGCCACTGAATATCATAGATTAGAATGATAATGTTTAGTATGTCACGTGGCATTACTGCATGCATACCGAAATACACATCACAAGGTCATCCTTAAAATAATATGCTTACACTGCCCCGACTTACTTAGATTTGCTGCCTTGTTCCAGAAACTAATTTACCCATTTATTTGTGGTGAAAATGTACTTATATTTAATAAATGATCTCTCAGACAAAGTACTTAATCTTTTTCAAACAACTAAAGTAGTTATTTACATTAGTTATGGACTTATAGTTAAGGAAATTTTATATATGGGCTTTCAGTCTCGAATTTCAAAATCATGAACTTTTCAAAGAACTAAAGTAGTTATTTACTTGTGGTGAAAATTACATAGAGTTAAGGAAGGTTAATATATGGGCTTTCAAAGTCTTTAATTTCTAAATCTGGAACCTTTTTCAGATAATTAATGAAGGCATTTACTTGATATAAAAATGGACTCAAAGTTAAGGAAGTTTAATATAAAATGATGGTATTTCAAACTAAATCTTGAATATTATTCCAAGAACTAATCTAGTCATTTACTTACGGTGAAAATGTACTTATAGTTAAGGAACGATAATATATGGCCTTAGAACAACCTCAAGCTACCTCAAGGCGGTATTTCTATCTCCCCCTATCGTTTGTTTGTTATATCTTTTTATGTGCGTCTCTTTGTGTCTTTTGATATGCATATTTTTTTTTTATCTCAGTGCTGTTCGGGCAGCTGTGTGTTTTGCATGTGGGGGTTCCTGCATTTCTGTGTTCATCTCGTATGTGAGTGTGCGTTTGGGTGTGTGGTTGTGTTTGTGTATGTGTGTCATGCTGTCTATCGGTGTTTTGGTGGTGGTTGCGTCTTGTATGTGGCTTTGCATGCTTGACTTTACTACTTTTCTACTCATACATGTACTTTTAAGGTTAAAATTGCACAACGCATTATAGGTTTATTCGAATCATCCCACTGTATCGTATGATACTGTAAATTTCAAAAAATAAATATATAGAAACGACAATGCTTTAATAGTATAAATGTAACATTCTCATATGGGTCAACATTCATAGTAAGTATTGTGATTGTTTCTCATAGAAAACAAGAACATAATGGCATGGAGTTTGGATCTTTGAAAAATGCCGAGGTACTCTTAGTGCCATCTTAACCCTTCGCTTGCTGAATTTTAAAATACATTTCCCCTTCATTACCCATGCCCTGTTGTATATACATCTTCCTTGTGTACAAGTATATTGCTGCGCAATCACTGCTGTGGAGTGCACTGGTTGCACAATCAACTTGTAAATAGTGCAGACCCTGATGAGACAGCTCCTGCAGGAGCTGTCTCATCTGGGTCTTCACTAATTACAGGTAGGTATATTGACGTGAATAGCAAGTGAAGGGTTAACTTAACCATTTGCAATGATTATAGTACGTATTTGCCTTTAGAATCATAATAAGAACTTCGAATCGTCAGGGCAATCTGCTTGACGCATTAGAAATAAATTTTCTCCATTCAGCTCTACATGTAGTCTGCCTTTCTGATTAGATATTTTGAGAGCAAAAGCTGAAGTTCTGAAAGTAGGAGATCCTTCGAAAGCAAAAGCAGCAATGCAAAAGGAGAAAGTTGCAGACTCGGTTGTATGGAGTTTGTTAACCATTTTGCATACAAACAGACGAAATGACAGATATTTGCAAACAGTGCAGACCCAGATTAAGTGGATCCAAGTTTTAAATTCTACTTGCGAATTTAATAATTTCATAGTCAATGGACTCGGCTGTTGAACAATGCTAGATCAGTCCACTTAAACAGTCCACTTGGAAAAAGCTGGTACAGAAAAGGATAATAAATATAGTTGAACCTGTTTTAAGCGGTCATCAAAAAGATGTCTAATTATGGGTATAATAGGCAGGTGTTAGCTTAATGCAGGGTAAAGGTAATGCTGAAAGCTCCTACACGAGCTTTCCGCATTACTTTTGCCCTGCATTAAGCAATCACCTGCTTTTAAGACTCCCACTGTCAATAAAGAATGACCGCTTATGATAGGTTCTGCTTTACATTATTACTAGGGAATAAACGTAAGGGCAATATACTGACCATGTGCGACAATTCTTATCCCCAATGAATAGTTTCTATTTTCATCCATCAATTTCCTCTACAAAGTAATACAATGACCTGTATTTCAAGTCGTGATTATTCATTCAGTAAGGGAGGGGTTTAATTAAGCTAATGCAAAAAGTAATTACAGCGAAAATTGGATATTAAAACTTATACGAAAACAGAAACAGGAATCAGACAAACTACGTATATTTGACTTACTTTAAGATAACTAATATCACATGAAAACATTTGTTTAAAACAAAATGATGTCAGATTCTATTAAATGTTGGACACTACCTTACAGATATAGAGTGAACAAATATTTATATTATTTGATACTACGGATATACGGATTGGTAATAACACCGGACTAGTATCACTGCGGCCAAATTCGTATTTAACTTCACCAACCGAATTGAACCAGATCATACTGTATGATACTCAACCCGTTATTCCATAGGTATGTCTTTGTACGCCCTTGCAGACAGAGAAGGCCCAGATCAGGGTATGTTCTGTTTGCTTATAATATATGTAGATATGATTCTATGTACAATGTCTGTACACACGTTCATGGGCATATGTGCTATTATAACATAATAATGTAATTAACCCTTCTCTTGCTGAATTTTAAAATACATTTCTCCTTCTTTACCCATGTCCTGTTGTATAATTACATATATCTTCACTGTGTACAAGTATTTCGCTGTGCAATCACTGCTGTGGAGTGCAACGGTTGCACAATCAACTTGTAAATAGTGCAGACCCTGACGAGACAGCTCCTGCAGGCACTGTCTCATATGGGTCTACACTATTTACAGGTAGGTATATTGACGTGAATAGCAAGCGAAGGGTTAATATTCATGATGATATTATTTCTTACATAAATACTAATGGAGTAAAGGGTTTAAGAAATAGAAGAAAGATTATTGTACACATTACTGGAGTATATGACATGTTGCTAAAATATCTGCTTGTGTAGTGTTACACGGGGAAATCTGCGTATATGGGATAGTCGCATGGAAATGTCCTGTTGTGAAGTTAATACTGCAGCAGACGACCCCACAAGGAGAACGAATGCATTAATCCTTGCTCCGAGAGGAGATGAATAGGAAAAATGTGGAGTAGGGTCAGCAATATACAATATTCTAAAAGTTCATGAAAAATGTATTTTTATTGTTAAATGCCATGTATGTTGGTTAATGTGTACAATATATTTATATACCAAATTATACATTATGGAGAGTCGGTTCGTCTATATGTTTATTTCCGGAGCAGTACAATCTGTTATAATATAGTACAATATAACCTGCGGCTATCAAACAGGTACAATTATTTGTATGTAAGACTACAGTTGAACTTCGATATATCGAACTCCAAAGGACTATACAAATAGCTCGACATAACAGAAGTTCGAATTATCGGATTTCTCATCTGGACAATTTCTCGAGTTGACAGCTTATTGCAGGTGTAAGAAGTAATGTTGAAAGGAGCTTTCATCATTACTTTACACCCGCATTAAGCTGTCACGTGTGCTTCTAGATTTCCGTAGAGGTACATTTAAGAACAATCCTGTATTGTAAGGTTTTGAAAGACCGAAGTTTGAGTTATCCGTGTTTGTGATATCGACGTACGTTCGATAAATGAATGATCGCTTAACCCTTCGCTTGCTGAATTAAAAAAAATCATTTCTTCTTCTTTACCCATGCCCTGTTGTATAATTACATATATCTTCACTGTCTACAATTATTCCTCTGTGCAATTACTGCTGTGGAGTGCACTGGTTGCACAATCAATTTGTAAATAGTGCAGACCCTGATGAGACAGCTCCTGCAGGAGCTGTCTCATCTGGGTCTTCACTATTTACAGGTAGGTATATTGACGTGAATAGCAAGCGAAGGGTTAAGACCGGTTCTTCTGTATATCGATTATGTGTCGTATGCTATCATTTGAATCTGATGTAACAGTGTTTGGGATAATTTGCTATTGTCTATCTGGTTTTTAGCATTGGATAAATAGTACAGAGAATATTATGTTTCATGTTACAAAATGTATCAGCGTAAATATTGAACGCAATGGGAATGGTTGCTTAAACTACGTGACGTTTTGTGTCTCCACTTCCGATATGACAGATCATGTCTGTATTTGTAATGACAATTGTAAGACAGGCAATTTTGTCATCGAGGAGACACACCGCGTGTAGTGAAATGTGGCCTCCTTAACGCATATGTCGTGTTTAACATTCCGAATGGCTTTAACCCTTTACTCCAAAGTTACGCCTTTGCAAACAGATAAGACCAAGTTCAGACGGCTCCTGATCAGGGTTTGCTCTATTTGCTTATGGTATAGTATAGCTATGATTCTGTAGTTTCTGTCATAGTCAAATATTCATGTGTCCACGTGTTATTACAGTAAAGTTCCGCTAATGCGACCACCTAAAAGAGGTATAATTCTAGGTGCTAGATGCAGGTGGTAGCTTAATGCAGGACAAAAGTAATGCAGAAAGCTCCTAGAGGAGCTTTCTGCATTACTTTTGTCCTGCATTAAGCAACCACCTGCTTATAAAGACACCCATGTTAAATCATTAAGTGGTCGCATTAGCGGGATTTTACTGTAATACGATTAATGCAACTACTATTCATGCTGTCATTATTTTCTTACATGAATATTCGTGGAGTAAGGCGTTACGAAACAAAACTGTTTTATTATAAATGAACTCTGCTTTTAAGCGATGATGAGTCAGTCCACGCATGAATTTCAACTTTTAACCGCAATTATTGTTTTATAAAGACTATTTATCGGCTATATATTCTATTAGTATATACCATTTCTGTTTATTTTCACATACGAATATCAGAACATGTTTGATAAGTCGTAGTTGGCGTAATAATGCATAAACTTGCAAACAAAGTTTTAACCCTTTCCTTCATTCAAACTCAAACAGAGTAGACCCAGATCAGACGTCTCCGATAAAGGGTCTGCTCTGTTTACTTTTGACATGGTATAGTTCAGATTCAGTAGTTTTTGTCAAAGCAAAATATATCCTTGAAATGTTGACATTGTAAAACCTTAGCTAATAAATATTCATGATGTTATGTTTTGCATGTATGTTGAACAGGAAAATGGTTTAAAGTTATACAAACAACCATGGAGTTATCAGTCAATGACACATTAATTACAAGTGGAGGTTATTTTCCTTTCCACCATCATATGCAAACTAATATATTTAAAAAGTGATATGCGGTCATAATCTGTAAATGTTCATTAGACATTCTAAAGAGGACAGTGTGTCCTCTCATTTATTTTGAAAACATAATTTGAAATGTTCATAAACGCCCAATTCATTTCGGTTTACGTTCACAATCGCTAGCAAAATATTAAATACTTCTCACGCAAAGCGTGATCTTACATTTTAAATAGCTTGGATAAAGAAGAGATACCGAATAACTCGGTGTATCATTAGGATCCAAGCTGTATGACATGTACATGTAGTCTCTTAACCCTTTCACCACCAATGTCGCATAAATGCGCCACGACAAATTGTGCAGTCTCAGATAAGACGCCGCCTTTTTAAGGCGGCGTCTGATCAGGGACTTCACTGTTTGTCTCAATCTCTATTTCTATACCTGTGCTTTAGTTCTTTGGATGTTGCGTTTATTTATCTCATTTCCTTACTGTACCGAATCATTTAACAATAATTGGATTGCAGACGATAATTTGAATGTTTGCGCCGAAAGGGTTAAAACCTAAATGAGTGAGAAATAAGTAACGTTAACTCTTTTGACGCCAAATTTAAAAGTGTCGTCTGCAATAACAATTTCATATTAAATATAATTCTAAACTAAATAATAAAGGTATATTAGTAAAACATTTGTTTTTAAAAACCTGTATGCTTGGGCTAAAATAATACAGAAAACAGTGAAGTCCCAAGTCAGATGCCGCCTGGGACTGCACTGTTTTCAATGGTGCCAACAGTCGACCTTGGCACCGAAAGAGTTAAACCAGATCAGAATTTGAGTGGACAGCAGGGTAAATACCTATTAAGTAGAAACAGTCAACTATTTCGCTTGCCGGTGGCTAAAGTTTATTTCCACTTATCAATCAAGGATCAATAATTTGAATGGAGCCGATTGCCATTAACGCCCATACGTATTCTCATAAACACAGGGAAATTAATGAACAACTGTATAAAATGAATGTAAATATTCGCATTATAACAGTTTGTACTCGTTTGCTGTGTTATTAACAATGTATTTTTTCACTTAAGTGCTTTTGATGGAATCGGGATTACCTTTATAAACAGTTGAGATCAAATCGAGATTTCAAGTAACTCAATCTATTAACATAATAATGCCATGGGGACCGAAGCAAACACCATTTTGTTTTTTGTGTTAGAACGTTTAAAAATATACATTGTACTTAGATGATATATTCGGCAGGCATTGGTTTACTCAGATATTAATGAGGCAACTTGTGCTAACAATCACGTTTTGTTACTTTTTATGCGATTGTTCTTTGTGCCAAACATGATCTGGTGTGTTTGTTATGTGTGATCATTCTCTAATGCTTTTGTTTATGTGTGATCATCCTTTTGCGCATCTATTTATGTGTGGCAATTCTTAAGCGCGTCTTTTTATGTGTAACGCTTTTTTTATTGCGTCTGTTTATGTGTGTTCGTTCTTTACCGCGTCTCTTTACGCGTTGCCGCTCTTTAGTGCGTCTGTTAATAACGTAACACTGCACTCACACAATCACTCGGATCCAGAATAACTCGGCTCAAGAGTGACGTCATGCACAATCACGTGTCTCCGAATTGATTTAACACCTAATGAACACATTCATATGGTTCCAGAATTACGAAATGCCGAATTCACACACAATCACTCGACCCCACGGCGAATAAATACACCGAACACTCAAAACCTCTGAATAAATACACAGAAGTCACACAATTGCTCTGCTTTAAAGTGAATAGATGCACCGAACTGACACAAATACATCAAACCCACACAATCACTCTGCTTCAAAGTGAATAGACACACGTTACTCACACAATCAATCTGTCCAGGGTGAATACAAACACCGAACTTACACCATCACTCGGTCCAGAATGAATACGTACACCCAACTCACACAATCACTCGGTCCAGAGTGAATACATACACCGAACTCACACATTCATTCGACTGCAGTTTGAATACGTACATCGAACGCACACAATCACTCGGCCTCAAAGTGAATATATATACCTAGTAGTGAAGAAATGCACCGAACACACAAAATAATATTATCTCGGTTCAAAGTGAAGAAATACACCGAAATACACCGAACTCGTCAACATTTCGGTCCAAAGTGAACAAATACACCAAACTCACCGAATATCTCTGTCTAAAGAGAACAAATACACAGAACTCACCAAATATATCGGTCCAAAGTGAACAAATACACTAAATTCACACAATCACTCGGCTACAGAATTAATAAATACACCGAATTTACACATTCACTCGACTCCGACTTACTTGATGTTGATGCATGTTAGTATGAGTATTAGAAATGGGTAGTACCAGTGATAAGCTTTTCTTGCTGCAGATGTGCTTATACGAGTATGAGTATTATGTAATAGAAATTACTTGATGTTGTTGCAGTATTTCATTTAGCCAGTGCGCAAACTTGACCGACAGTAGAACTTGTCCTGAGTGGTCATTCATTTATTGCACATAGATTCTTTTATGCAGGTGGTTGCTTAACCCATTTGCTCCCAGTGGATTCTTCCATGCTTATATATTGGATTAGTCTATTTTTCATCTAAGGGGTGCCTGGTCTTAATTTTTATTTTTGCTTTGAATTATGTTGAATTTCCTATCAGCAAGCAGTGTAGTGGGGCGTCTGATCAGAGTCTACACTGTTTGCCTACGCCCCATATATGGGATCGTGGGAGCAAATGGGTAAATGCAGGGTGCAAATAATACAGAATGTTTCTATAGGACGTTTTTGCATTACGTTTGACCTGCATTAGGCTGCAACCTGCCTTACATACCCATTTTTAACCTCTGTTTGATAACCGTGTAAGTCAGGTTCGGCTGTACTACTAATTACAGTCATAGATTTTATGATTTAAAGACTTAAATATGTACATTTCGCTTGTTTCAGTTGCAACATGCATTCATTTATCCCAGTTCTTTTCTACAGCGGTATCAGAGTGTGAACTAGACTGGCATGTGTTTCATCATGTAAGTTTTTAATTTGTGCAAATCATACAGAGTTAGAAGAACTACAAAACTTGGTACCATTATTCTATTTTAACACTGACTTAATTGCTAATGGAATCAATATACATTCATTGAATTGGTCCTGGGTCGCATCAAAAGCATTCTTGCCGCCACTACCGGAAATAAATGAATAGCTAATTGCCTGTCACAAGAGATCTGAAGCACTAATACATGCATAACTTCCGACTACACAGCAATCATTAAATTTACAAATTTAGTGTTAAGCAATGACAACAAACTCTCGACCGAATTATTCAGATTGCTTTAGTTCAGTGCAAAACGAAAGTATTAAAGAAATCTCCGTTGGAATTCGTCTGAATCTAAATTGCCCTGTTTTTAAGGCAGTTTTCGGAGTTTGAAAATGTAATTTAGCTTAGATGAAAATTAACCTTTAGCATGCTATGGGCGGATGAGTGAATACATATGCAAACAGTTTGGATCCAGATGAGATGCTAAGTAACTCGGCGTCTCATCAGGATCCAAACTATTTGACACCATGATTGCATTTTGGTAGACACATTTATTAAAGCTTGAATTTTGAAAATGTAGTAGGTGAAACATTCTGAAAATAATAATTTGCTCAGCAGGCTAAAGGTTAAAGAGTCAAATATTGATATGAAGACAATTATAAAATCTTACATTTTATAATCAAATGTATGGTGGTAAAAGCATTGTTATAGCATGTTTATGCATTTTGTGAAGATAATTTACTGTGTACATTCCCTCATATTGACGCGTTTTGACGCCTCTAAAAAGTCACGTTTTTAAACCATTGTGATAAATAGAGCATTGGCTTTATGTGTTTCAATACTACAGATTTCTAAACGCTTCCTTTTCGCCAGTAAATGCTTCTTTTCAGTACATTTATTCAAAGAGAATGGGTTAAAAATACGTATTGGGGAATGGTTGACCTGTATACATATCGTATCTCTGTGGCTTCAGATTGTATTTACTACGCCCATTTTACATTGCAGTCTTGACGTCAATGAGCGCCCTAAATATTATCACTACTGACATTTCCTATATTACTTATGAACATCAGCTGATACTCATACTTATCAATGTTTATTGACCAACAGTTTAATCTTCTAAGTTATTCAGGCCATTACAAATAACCGCTAACATGTTGGCCATGTATTAATGTCATTAACCCTTACTGCGCGGGAAACGAGTCACTAATGTCCATTGAATATAGTGTATATCAAGTTGAGAGGGCTCCCAGAGGAGCCATCTCATTAGGATCTACACTGTATGCCATGTTTACACTTTTCTTTAAACAACTCCCCAGATATTCACAATAAGCTGGACCTGTTTGAATTTTGGACTATTCCATTTGAAAAGTCAGCGTTGTAAAGATTAACCTTATTCCCGCTGGGCATCGGTACAAAATATTGTCCGCGTCAGATTTTGTCTTACATTTCTTTATAAAACAAATATCATTGTATCAAATATCAAAGGTTTTAATGAGAGGCTACATTAGCAAGATTTTCATCTGGTTCTAAACTGTTAGCACAGAGCATATATTCGCCACTTTCATAAAGAATCAAACCAGCCAGCGCAGAGAGATACGAGTTCCATATGATTATCAACAACGTAATGTTTACTACAGTTCAGACTTTATTCATTTTCCTTTAACCCATTCGGCGCGAAAATTCTAATTGTCGTCTGCAAAGCAAGTTTGTTAAATCATTCGGTTGAATATGGAAATGAGATAGATAAATGCAAATTCAAAGGAATAAAGCACAGATATAAAAACAGAGTTTGAAACAAAAAGTGGAGTCCCTGATCAGACGCCGCCTTGAAAAGGCGACGTCTGGTCTGGGACTGCACTATTTGTCGTGGTGCATTGTTCCGACATTGGCGGTGAAAGGGTTAATAGAAGATGAGCCAGTCGGGTGTGAGACTACCGTCTCAGGGGAATAATTCTCTTAGTAATGTTTGACAAGATATACATTAATGGAGATAGAAAATATGATAGTATTGCATGGATAGTAGCGTTTTGTGTGTTATCATACATTATGTATGATATACTTAAATTCACACTTCAGAACAAAGGTATCTTTGAAAGGTAAAGAATATTGATTACAAATTTACATTTTGCTATTGTAGCGCCAAAATGGATACTGGAATCTGATCGCCCATCCGTCCATTTCTCCACCCATCTATCTGACAGTTCGTTTGTTTATACAGTGCTCCCTCCCTTGAACGGCCCTCTCAATAACGATTCCCTCCTTACAACAACGCATGCCACTGTTTCCGAAACAAGGCTCCAGAAACAACTTTTTTCCATCGTATTTTCTTTATGCCTCAATCAAACCCTATGTTGTGACCACTCTTTAGAATCGTCACAAAGTGACGATTCTAAAGAGTGGTCACAACATAGGGTTTGATTGGGGCATAACGGTGTTAGTTCTCGAAATACACCTGATCTGGGGATCTGCAAACAAGCTAATTGTGTTTGATTTTACCTCCCTATAACAACTCCCTCTGAACAACACATACAATCTTGGTATCCCAAACGGTGTCGTTGTAGAGAGGGAGCACTGTACGTAGACGCGCTTTTATGTGCATTTTCTTCAGCAGTATTGTGCATAATTTGTAGTAATTGAAGAAGACTTCCATTATGTTTGACAGTAATTCTGAAACGTATGCTATTTGCTCATGTCTTTCTCCGTAAAGAATAGCGGTTCCTCAAACTCATCTATTTGGGGCAAATATGTGGATATGGGATTGTGGTTATTTTTATATTTTCTATTATATGACTGAATTATTATAGTGTCAAAGTTAAGAGATGATTTTTTGTCTTTCCTTTTGAATATATCACATTTAATAAAAAACGACATATCAAATAGCATCCGTACGTAAGTAAATACATATTGAAGTTAATTCGAAGATAATGTACATTTCCCTGGGTGAAATATGGCTCTGTTTTGACTCGGTGCCTTTAGTAGCATCTTTGTGCAATCGTATATACACGAATATATCATTGATTTAAATATTTACAGGAAGATATCCAAAACATGTACAACACAATATAAATTCTTCGAATTTGTGATAAGATTTTAAACTATGAATGGCCACATTTCGAGAAAATATACTTTACAATGAATTTTAGCCCGTTCCATTATAGGTTATTTTAGACGCAACCCCTTTGAATAAATCTCCTAAAAGGAGCATGGCTTTTACAGAAACGTCAAAAGGCGCCAATATTATAAATGAGTTTAGAGAGAACACATACATTATATGTTCTCTTAAGAACTAAAATCACCATATCATATCAACACGGAAGTTACATAACAATAAACTCGTGTCTTTGATTTGCATTGTCAATTTCTACATGTTCCCCATATGAGCGAGGATGCTGGCTTTAACCCCGGCATGGTTATTACAAATACTAGATGCATAACTACCATTTGATACGTGGCTATAAATGATGATTTGGTGTCAGAATAATGGTACAAGAGTATTCCTCGTGGACTTCCAACTGCCTTAACCCATTCCCTCATATTGACGACTTTTGACGACTCTGTAAAAGTCACTTTGTGAAACCATTGTGATAAATAGAGCATTTGCTCCTATAGGAGCAAATGTTCTATTTATCACAATGGTTTCAAACTACAAATTTTTAAAGTTTCCTTTTCTCTAGATAATGCTCCTTTTCGGTTGATTTATTCAAAGAGGTTGTATCTAAAAATAGCCTATGAGGTAATAGGTTAAATGGAAAAAAATGAAAATACATACTCAAAAACTACTCAAAACGAATCCTAATAAACATTCATCTGACGAAAGAAAATATCATGAGATTTCAGTCCTAATGTCAAATATTTACAAGGCCATGTATGCGTCATGCAGGAAACACATACAAACAATCACATACCATACATACAGTCACCCGATCATCACCACGACAAAAACTGATCAGCAAATGTACATGTCTGTCAAAAGACACACCGAGAGGCACAACGACATAGTAAACAAACAATGGAGGACGATGGAAGTACCGCCAAGGAACGGTCAGTGACAATGCTGTTGCTTGTGGTTTAAACCGGTTTAGGGGCACCCAACCTTACTTATTCCATAACCACCCTAAAAGACAAACGATGTAAAATAAACATATCTCCTCTCCGACCAATCTACAACAACCGCGATAGCAATGCATGTAAAAGCGAAAACATATTTAAGTGAAACAATCTTTGGATCCACCTGCCGCTGGTACCAGAGTAAACAGAGTAACTGTAGAAAAATAGTAAAGGGTAAGATGTTTGATAGCGTGTTGTTAGATTGCTACAAGAGACATGATAATTTAATTATTGACCTCTGTATTTCATTTGGTTGTTTTTTAATACCCGTTTATTGCCATCATTGACTAATACATACACTGGAGGTGGAATCAGATACATAAACATAATCGTTGAGTTTTCTGATTTTTTCACGTGTCCAATGTAAACCCCGATAACTGACGGTGCGAATTTAAGCTATAAATAGTACATTTTCATGAAATTGGGTCACCCAGTCCAAGCAATACCCATGAGCGATTTTCAAAGTATTTGGTATGATCTGGCCTGGGATCAAACTCACCAACCCCTGCTAACTGGGTGATTGCCATTTTATGTACAAACAGGCAGACAAACATATGAGCAGATGATCAGTGCCTACACATACCTACACCTAGCCAAAACATTGATAGCATTATTCCCCTCTGATGATGTCGGTGGCCAAAACTCGATGCTCTGACTCACTATAAGAGGCAAGAGATCCGTGTGTCGGAGCATTATATGACCGAAGCGACCTCATCTTTGACCGAATGACCTCAAAATCAATAGGGGTAATCAACGGGCATTGACCATCTTTCCTACAAAGAATCAAGACAGCAAGCCTAATATTTGTCAAGTTATTGAGCGGACATGCTTTTTTGAATGAAGGTCACTGTGACCTTGACCTTTAACCGACTAAACTCTATATTGATAAGGGTCATCTACTGACCATAACCAACCTACCTACTAAGTATGAAGACAGCACACCTAATACTCGTCAAGTTATTGAGCGGACAAGAGTTTTGAGTTGAAGGGCACTGTGGCATTGACCTTTGATCGACTGACATCAAAATCAATAGGGGTCATCTACTGGCCATGACCTACCTCCCTATTATGCATGAGGATGGTACACTCTATAGTTGTTAAGTTATAGGGTTGATAAAAATGTCGCGAACGGGCGGACTGACGGACAAATAGACAGACGGACAGACGGACGGACAAGCGCCACACCATATAACGACCGAAATTACATTCTGGCGTATAAAAAGTAGCAGCCCATTGATTGTAATTCATCATTATTATTAATGTTTATACTTTCATAATTTCACAGTAATTGCAATGTCGTCACCGTTTCTTTCATTAAGGAAACGTTTATGTGACCTATTTCAGTTTTGATTGGTTGAAACCATTCCTATTATGACACAGACGTTCACAACAACCACTGGCTATAAATTCTACATGGTTTGCGAAACTTACAGACTCATAGGAGTTTGTATATATGTTGTACTGTTGGCAATCTTTACTATCTATTGTGTTTTATCATACGGGCCGTATACACTGGCAAACAGTGTATTCTTAGACTAACCCCAGCCAATACACCTGTATTCCAGCTCACGTGAATGATACGACGGCTAGTCTTGGTGCATGGTCTTTCAGTAGACCATAAAGCTGTGAGATATATCTTTATTGCGCCTTATGATGCGACAGCTGGTCTTGTTCTATGGTCTTTACAGAGGTCCAAAAATCGGTACGATACATTTATATTGCGGCTCGTGCGCATGATACGGCATCTGGTCTGGCACTATAAATATGTAAACTTTATCTGTAATACAGCTAGCATGTACTGTATGGAATAGTAATATTGGTCTATACGAATGACACTCATTCTGTAAATTACAGCCTATGGATATGCCACGACAGCTAGGTTTGATTTATGACCTTAACAAACCCCCAAAAGCAGTAAGTCACATCTGTGTTGCAGCTAAAATATAAGATACATCTGTATTATAGTTCACGTGTAGGGTGCATCTGTATAATGGCTCACGTGTGTGTAAGATACATCTGTATAACAGCTCACGTGTAGGGTGCATCTGTATAATGGCTCACGTGTGTGTAAGATACAGCTGTATAACAACTCACGCGTAAGATACATCTGTATAACAGCTTACGTGTACGATGTATCTGTATTGCAGCGTATGGGTATAATACGACAGATGATCGTAGTTTATGGTCTTTACTGAGTACCCTAAACCTGTAAGATATATAATTATGTTGTGCAGCTCATGTGTAAGGTGCATATGTATGTCACTCATGTATATGATACTTTGCATATCTGCATATTTGCAAAGATGGCAGCACTAAACTACACGATAATGCAATGCCGAATATGAGTTTGAGCGATTGTAATGTTTGAGTAGTAAATGCAGATTACGAATGTATATTTGTTTGTTTTTTAACTCATGTCTGATAGGTGGCAATGTATATCTTGCTAATCGCTTCTAAAATCCTTTACCCCATGAATATTCATGGAAGAACTGATGTTATTATGAATATTAATTAGATTAATTGTTATATTGGTACATGGACATATAAATGTTTGGCCATGGCAGAAAATGTAGAATCATATATTTACATTATATATCATAAGCAAACAGAGCAAAACCTGATCAGACGACTCCTTTAGGGGCCGTCCGGTCTGGGTCCAAGCTGTTTGAAAAGGCTTAGAAAGGCTTTTTAATGGAGTAAAGGGTTAACAGAAAGTTAGCCAACATGAGGACTTCCTAGGCTGTTTATTTTTATTCATTATTGGATGTCACTAAACATTGTAAATTAGTATCATCTTTACATACATTAATCTCGAATTGTGCTATAGACTGCTAGTGTACCAACATGACAGAATTGTTACTTACTGTCGAAGCACAGACAGTGATAGCTTATTTCACATTTTGCAACAAACTGTAAACTTTTTTAAGCTTAATACAGAAACCCTGGATAGTATATTCTTTAATATTCTCTCTACAGTAGGCAACTATAATTTTTAAAGACTCTACATTAATTACCTAAAAGGTCTGCTGTGTACGTGTCATGCATGGACTGCAAACTGTTGTTGAATCCAATTAATGAGATCAAAGGAACTTGCATGTAACTATGGGCTGCCTTATCGACTAAACAAGAACAAATAGAGAACTAATGATTAAATTACTCGTCAAACCCGTCGGTAATTACAGCCATGTGCCATTAACTCGGGGATCACAGTCCATGTCATCGCTGTTATCGAAAGGCGCCATTCCACACATCTGTTTGGTTCATTTGCCATTTTAATCACTCGTAGATTCATATTTTTATTTATTACTCACTTTATGACTATATGTTAGTGGCATACACGTAATTTGTTTTCTTTTTGCACGTAAGGGAAATTAATATCAGCTAATATTGCAGTGGAAAACACGACACCTAATACGATACGTATTCACGACACCATGACACCAAAACACAGAAAAACATCTACACGCAAAAATGAAGCAAGACCCCTGATCAGACGGTCCGTAAAGGCGTATTTATGTAGTAAAGGTTTAAGTAAACGTGTTAGATAAACGACAATATCAAAAAAATGGTTTACTATACGAAACACAAGTCAAACGATGTTTAGATGTACACAGAACTTTAATGTAGTTTGACAGATAAATGAAACAAAATACAAACGACCAGAAGGATGGCAATACATACACAAATGATATCCGAACAAACTAGGAAAGTATGTCCATAGAACACGGATACCACTTGCTATATGTTCTCAAAGGCAAACACTTACCATTATATGTTATATATAGTGAAGACAACTTAAAGTCCTATGACCGTATAAACGTAGTCTGAACAAAAGTTCCCTCTTCATATCAACTGTGATCATCTGTGATAGTGCGAAGTAAATCCTTCTATATTGGTGTATAAAGAATTGGACACACAAGGTGTTTTCTTATATAGCGAAGAATATTTCAAAGTCCCATAACTCTGGCCAAAACGGTTCGAGAAAAAGTCCCTGCTTTACATATATCTTAAGATCAATGTTGTCTTATCTGTGAAAGTTTGAAGTAAAACCTCCCACACAAAATATGTTCACTATATATCACATGGTGAAGAAAATTAAAAGTCCCATGCCTCATGTTAAAAATGATCAGAGAAAACATATTCTTCTTTACATACATATTAACACCGACTTTGTTCATCTTTGAACGTTTGAGGTAAATCCTCCGATTGGTGTATGAAAAGTTCGACATACAAGAATTATTTACTGTTTTATATATTAAAGAAAACTTAAAACTCCTCTAATAACGCGAGTAAAACTTATTGAGCAAAATTACATTCTTTACACACATCATTCCATGAACGGTGTTCATCTGTGAACGTTTGAAGTAAATCCTTCCACTGGTGTTTAAGGAGGTAGACACACAAGAACTGAGGGACGTACGGACTGAAATACGGATGAACGGGATGACGGGAGCCAGGATACATGTATCATACGTTGTGGCGGCGTGTGTGTGTGGGGGGTGGGGGGGTATGGGGGAGGGGGGGGGGGGATAAACAACTCACAAATAGCAATACAACGACCGAACGTGAATGGGGATTAAACATGAAAATATTCATATAAAGCAGATAATATTTCTCCTTACCAGACAGTTTTATGAATCTGATACATCGCCTTATGAATGTAAGTTATGAATTCAATAAAGTTAAAACAAAATGTTTGAATTTTTGTTTTTCGTCTGTGATATGCAAATGATTAATATATATGGTTATATCATTTGGTAGATCTGGGAAACAGAGGCTTATTTAGCACTATTTAGAATTTCAAAACTATGTCATATAATCAGCCATGTTGATGAAACATCAAGCTATGACGATGATAACATCCAGCTATGACGATGAGATATCCAGCTATGACGATGGTAACCCCATCTATGACGATAAGACCTCCAGCTATTACGATGACACATCCAGCTATTACGACGACACAATCAGCTATAACGATGAAATTAAACATCTAGCTATGACGATGAAACATCCTAATTTGGTTGTAAAACCAAGTAAATTGAATAGTGCGTATAACTACGGGAATATGCAATTTCGCATTAGCATTCATAACGAAAAAAACTGCTAAATCAGATTCAACGAGTGTATTTTGCTGCTTGCCAGAATTTCAGTATTACAGGCGATTGCCAAAACCACTGAACTGTATTTTGAATTAACTACATGCCAGGCTACTATTTAATCGTTTTTCAATCAATCACGAGCAAAAACATTTACTTCGAGGTTGGCAAGTATGCAAGAACACCTGTATCGTAAATGGCCACGTGGGTATGTGATACGTGTAAGTTTATCTGTGAAACGCGATAAAAAATAACGAATAAGCAAACTACTTCCCCATAGTAGATACAATAATGGAAATCTAAGCAACAGAGTATTATCATCTCCACGTGTACATTCTAAACACAGTTTGATTATTTAGTTACTAAAAAAATTTATACATACATAAAAATACATGTGCAGAGTACCATATATAATATTTAACATGTCATTTTAAACTGTCACAGATAGGCGCATTGTAATTAGATACAGCTACATATATTGCCGATGTATACTTGAAACATTAGCATGTAAGATACTAATCGATCTGTACATGATGAATGCAACGTTTATGGAATGATATATCACTACGGCAGCATAGATTATTACAGAAGTGCCTGTCGTAAGCTGCTATTCATTTCTTGAACATAGGAATGTGACATTGCAGGTGGTTGCTTATTACAGGAGAAAAGTAAGGTGGAACATTCCTATAGGAGCTTTCTGCATTACTTTTGGCCAGCATTAAGCTGACAACTGTCTTACAAATCCTTAATTAGACTTCGTTTTGATTGTAGCTTAAGACGGACCCTACTGTACAATATGGATTGTAGCACACCCTTTATTGCTTCGTAAGTATTGTTTCTTTTCGATACAGAATACAATGTAGCATAATGTATGTTATTCATATCTCCTATCTGAAGGAAATGGAGAAACTGAATTGAGCTGGATTGACTGTATTTAGTATAAACGTTCAGTTTTGCATGAATTGAACATATCAAATATTATTCTTCTTTTAACTTTAGGATTAGGAATAACTCGTGCTTGGATAAAACGTTTGTATGGATATAATGAGCAATGCATTAAAATACAAACTTATAAAAGTGTCGTGGAAGAAGAGCGGCTAATTGCTCGGAATAATTTATCGCAATGCAGTTTGTATTTAGCAACTAATTTATTGGAAGCTGTTTCAGTTCCGTTTCATTGTTTGCCCATTCGCCACCATCGACATTACATTCACCTTTAGCATTAAACAGATTTAGAGTTATAAAATTATAACACTTCAATTTAAATCTTAGTCATAAGCATTTGCAAAGGTGACCACTAAATGATCATGCAAAACCTCTCTAGACAACTAACTATCCTAAAACTCAGTTCACCCTAATTTTGAAAGTCTGTCCAATTTGCTACATATTTCACAAAATCTACTTCTCTGATTTTACCAACAATCAGAATGCATATATTCTAGTTTCCATGTACAGCTCGAATAACACCATATCCAAAATGTAACGCAATACATTAACGCTTGGATTTGACATTAGTTTATTATTTTGAGTTTGTTCTGAACAATATCAGAACAATTCTCTTAGCAGTCATCCAAACCAAAAGGGACATACTAGAGTATAGGACTGACACATGATACATAGATTTGATTTTAAGCTTTCTATTTAATGTGAATTTCATTTTTCCATAAAGAACACAGATGGCAATGTATTATCAAAATGATAATTCCATTTCCATTTGCAGTCGAAGTAACTCCCTGGTGCTTGAGATTGTCTACAAATTTCACAGGAGTGGTTTCAAAACTGAAATTGATGGTTGATTGTAACTTCTATGTAAGAACAACATCGCTTCTATTTTGTTAGGGGCTGAACTCAACGAGCCATGTTTAAACCATGAAGTTATAAAGATAAGATCAAGACTGATTATACATTCTATATCATTTAATGATGATGCCGAGGACTACAGAGAAACTGTCACCTGCAAATTATACAGTTAAATTTAACAAAGAATTTGAAATGCCATTGACCTAGTTAAAATATGTTACATATCTAAACCTGAATTAAACTATTTCTTCTCTTTGCATTCATATTAAGCAGTTATTGAGTTAAATAAGTAATCAATTATTTTTTTCTTTTCCCAAATGAAGTGCATGTCTGTAGAATTTGGTGCAGTTGTCAAACTGTTTTCCATGCCCAAACATTATACAACTGTTAGTGTTCATTTTTCCAGGTTTATTCGCACAGCATAGATGACCCATTTCAAAGCGTTTTCAACCTCATCGAATGATCCTACAGTGCTCCCTCTCTACAACGACACCTTTTGGGATACGAAAAGTGTATGTGTTGTTGAGAGGGAGCTGTTATAGGGAGGGAAAATCAAACATAATTAGCTTGTTTGCAGATTCCCAGATTATGTGTATTTCGAGAACTAAAACCGTTATGCCTCTATCAAACCCTATGTTGTGACCACTCTTTAGAATCGTCACAAAGTGACGATTCTAAAGAGTGGTCACAACATAGGGTTTGATGGAGGCATAAAGAAAATACGATGGAAAAAAGTTGTTTCTGGAGCCTTGTTGTTTCGGAAACAGTGACATGCGTTGTTGAAAGGAGGGAATCGTTATTGAGAGGGTCGTTGTAGGGAGGGAACACTGTATATAAAAAAAACATAACATATAAATATGACGTCATGCATACAGTAGAACTTGTCTTAAGCGGTCATTAAACAAAAATTCAAATCTGGATTCCTAAAACAGGTGGTGGCTTACTGCAGGACAAAGGTGATACAGAAAGCTAAAGGAACTTTATCACATTAAGCAATCACCAGCTTTTGTTTTAAAGAATCATATGTTAAATAAATAAATGACCGCTTAAGACAGGTTCTACTGTAGTCAGACATAACTGTCTGCTATAAGTCATTGCACACACCCACCATCTTAGCGCTCTGGGGTGATTTGTAAAGGTCAACATGGCCATTTTGACATTCTGACGTGAACTAACTTCAACTGTAAATTCAAAACAAGATTGCGTAATACAGTAGAACCTGTCTTAAGCGGCAATACAAATATGTCTATTTATAGGTCTGTAAAGCAGATGGTTGCTTAATGCAGGTCAGAAGTAATGCAGAAAGCTCCTTTAAGAGTTATCTGCATTTCATTTTCCCTGTATTATGCAACCACATGCATTACAAGACTCCTATGTTCAATAAATGGATGACCTCTTAAAACAAGTTACAGTGTTCCCTCCCTACAACGGCCCTCTCAATAACGATTCCCTCCTTACAACAACGCATGTCGCTGTTTCCGAAACAACATGGCTCCAGAAACAACTTTTTCCATCGTATTTTCTTTATGCCTCCATCAAACCCTATGTTGTGACCACTCTTTAAAATCGTCACAAAGTGACGATTCTAAAGAGTGGTCACAACATAGGGTTTGATAGAGTCATAACGGATTTAGTTCTCGAAATAAATCTTATCTGGGAATCTGTAAACAAGCTAAGTATGTTTGATTTTCCCTCCCTATATCAACTCCCTCTGAACAACACATACAATCTTCGTATCCCAAAAGGTGTCGTTGTAGAGAGGGAGCACTGTATACTGTATACAAACACGTGCATATACAAAAAAGAGGTGTAATTATTCAGGAAAATATATGTATTAACTGTCATTTATATAGGAAACATCATCTTAAGAGGCCATCCATATTTTGGACATAAGAGTCTTAGAAAAGCAGGTGGTTGATTAATGCGGAATATGGGAGCTTTCTGCATTGCTTTTCACCTACATTAAGCTACCATCTTTCATACACACTCATAATTAGTACATCGTTTGATGGCGGCTGAAGACAGAATCTACTGTAGTCTATCTTACAACGAAATCCTAAATAATTCCGTCAGAAAATTTATTGTTTTCATTTCTGTTTGTAATTTGGTTGTTGTAACTAAAGCTTTATGACTACATGCACAAGTTTGTTTATTAGATAGTAATTTATTTTATATCCGACATTAAATGCGCTTTTATAGCCTATTTCATGGCAGGCGCCCGTCGACTTGCTGCTATTGTGGATATAAAGATTTGCACAGATTAAATTGCGGTCGTGTGAAAAGATGAGAAGGCAGTGTGGGATAATGCGTTGAGCAAATAATTATTTAACTGTAAAATTCAAAGCAATTAAACGTTTAACTGCCGCCATAGCGATTTTAAATTCTGCAAATAACATTGTTTTAACAAATTACCCCATAAATACATATTATTTATATTATTTTTGCAAACAAAGTAGACCAAGACTACTAAAGGAGCCGTCTGATCAGGGTGTGCTCTGTGATTGTACAGTTTTTCTCATGATAAAACAACCCATTCTGTTCATTAAATAAGTTAATATTCATTATGTCATTATTGATTGCGTGAATATTCATGGAGTAAAGGGTTATTAATAACATGTTTTATTCATGAGTACTTTAAGTATTTGTAATGGCAAGACTACACTCGTATATTATCTTCAGAACATCGTCATATATAACATTGTTATGTACATATATGTTCTAGGTTGACTGAAGAGCTATTCCTGACAAACAACGTATTAGGGACGGAGAGACAAGCAATAGTGAAAGCTAGATTATATCGCCATTGGCTTAACTAACGGAACTGATATCGTAATCGTGTACTATCTTTTGCTTAGCCAATGAAGTGCTTTAAACCTTTACTCCATGAATATTCATGAAATAAATAATAACGTCATGGATGTTAATGGCACATGGATACCGGGAATTGTTGCCATGACAGAAACTAGAATCAAACTGTAGAATCATATCAATATTATTTGATAAGCAAACAGAGAAGACCCTGATCGGACAGTTCCCATTGGAGCCGTCTGACTTGAGTCATCTCTGTTTGCAAAGGCATGGAAAGACGTAGTTGTGGAGTAAATGGTTAAGTATAGTAGGTACAAAATATAACATAGGCAAATTGCCCTCGTTTATTTTGCTTTACATGTAAACATTGGAATGCGTGGCATAACAGCTAACATTCCTACAACCTTCCTGTACTGGTGGAGCAAATGTCGACACTGATATCAAAATAATTTGTTTAAATATTTATCCTCATTAGGTACGAACACAAACTTTTTAACTTACACTTGCACTAAAAGAATCGTGTAAAGCTATCAATCAAGTTAAAGCAAACATGTTTGTGACAAAACACATTTGTTAAGTATTTACAGACAGGTTAATCAATTCTGCCAGATAAATCTGATATATGTAAATCAAGCAAAGTCAATCATCCTGTCATGTACTATGTAAGTTAAACAACGGTGATGTATTTATGAAGTAAAGGGTTATCTAGCTAACTGCTCACCAACCGATCACATCAGAAGCGATCCCTGCTAATGATTGAACCTTTATCCTCCGAGTCCCAAATAGTAAAGAATCAGATCTAAGATATTCTATAACCCTTTCCCTCAAATAAACGTGTTTTCACGCATTTGCAAACAGTGTTGACCCAGATCAGACGGCTCCTATAGAGGAGCCGTCTGATCATGGTCTGCTCTGTTTCTTTACTTTCTAAAATATCTACGATGTTCCCTGATTCATATCTCTTTATAACTATTTTGTTGATGAATTTTTGGCCTAAATACAGAACAGGGAAAGGGATAAACAACTAGAACAGACCCTAACCTGGCAGTTCCTATAGGAGCCGTCAACTCTGGGTATGGGGGTCTTATCTATTTGCGAAAGTGTCGAAAGACATCTTTTGAGTGAAGGGATAATGATAGTTTAGTTACAGTATCATTTCATTCATTTGTTTCATTGTCATCACAATCATTTTATAATTTAAATGGACAATTATTCTTCAGCTGCAGCTGATCATCAGATTGACCTTGATTTTATTTTGGGTTTTAACTGTACCATGCATCTAAACAAAATATTATTTCCTTAATCTACTTCCTAAATATTTCTTATTCTAGCATACTCTTGTGAAGATTTGGTTATGGCTTAGGGAATCCTTCATTTATTATGCTGAGGGCTCTGCACAGGGGAAATGCAGGTATACTATTTTCCTTCATTTAAAGGGTTAAAAAGAGTTCTTACAAGTTACCTAGTTCGGACTACATACTTTGTTCTATCTAACCCATTAATTGGTGCAAATTAATGAACATTTATTAGTTGCATTTTTATCATGGCATAATCTCTAATTACCCCGCGTATCCAGACAGACAAATGCGTGAAAAGCGTTTATATGAAGGACAGTGCTAAATCAGAAGCTATAGTATTTTATTCCTGTCATTGATGACTACGTTTTAACTATGTAAGAAATATTGGCTGAATTGATCATTTATAATACAATTATTAGAGCAGGAGTGGTTATTGAAGATCATGGTATATGCAATGGTTCGATGTAAAATATATCAAATCGACATAAAATATCTTCTTTCAAATGCACATACATCAATTAAAACAACCGACATACCTTCCTTTTGTTATTGCCAGAGGAGATACTGCTTGCTAAATAAACAATAAATATCCCCAATTGCAATTAAGCCCCATAACCGCGCCAAGGTATATATGGGCTAGCCATTTGTGCTTTTTAGAAAACAAAGAAAAATGTTCTTACATAAATAACAACAAGAAAAAGATATCAAAGAAAGCATTAAATGAGTGACTCTTCAAAAAGCTTGAATCTGTGTGAAACTCCATGTACAAATGCCAAAATATCTATTTACAGCTCAGAGATCAAGCAATACCCTTGTGCATATGTCCAGTGATGCAGATTTTGATATAGTAAAATGAAAATGCAAGCTCTCTGTGAACTTGACAGTCCAGCCAGTTGCCCTTACAAATGCTCTCTGAGCATTTGGCGGTTCAGAAAAGTAACCTCTGGTACATTTATGAAGTTCAGCATTTGATTTGGATCTCAACTGCCTAAGGGTGAAAGCGTGTCCTATCACCCTCACATCTTTGGGTCTTAGAGTCCTTTAATTTTCCTATTCTCCTGCTCTCCCGTCCTCCAATCCGTGCGTCCACCCGTCATCCCATCCCCGCGTCCTCGCATCCACCACTCTCCTGTCCACCAACCCAAGCGTCCTTGCATCCCCGCATCATCACGTCATTGCGTCCAACTGTCCCCGCACATTCCTCTCATTGTCTCCCGTCTTCTCTGGTCTCTAACAGGGAAAGCAATATTAATAATAAATAACCGTAATGAGAAAAAACCCGAGCTGATCAATTAACTTCTAAACGCACAATTTTAAATATATCAATTACTAAATTATAAACAAATTAAGCTGAACCCGTGTGCAGATTTTTCAATCATAAATCCTGACTTTCATTAATAGTATGTTCCATCCGCAAGTGTACCTGGATTCTTATCGTCGTAACTGTCGGTGTTGATCTCTGTCGTCGTGGTTCCTCTTCATCACTCCGTTATGGTGACCATACGTGCGCCTGAAATTAAACAAAACAAACAAATACAAATGTATTTCTTTGCAGACGTGAACACGTGAAATAGTGTGTCAGGCGACAACCAGACAAAGAAAGTATTGATTAAATACTTATACTTAATGCGCCATAGTATTTCTTGCCAATTTATGCCAAGCTTTTCATATAACGGACGCTGCCAAACACAGTAGATCAAGATCATAAACGCCCTGCATAAGGACCTTTGAACAATGTGTGTAAAGATAACGTTATTTGTTTATTTTCTATACTGCGCATAAACATACGTTCACATATATATAAACGCTCTGTGGATGAAATTCGCTATGTTGGTAGGATGTTAGCTTTTATTTTACGCTTTTCCTCATATTGACGTCTCTTCACGGCAGACAGGTAAATAGTTAACCAATCAGACTGTTTCCTGATAACTGAGACACGCCATTTACAAACAGTTTGAATTTAGATTAGATGTCCGGTGTCTGATCAAAGCCCAAATTGTTTACCACAAGATCAATACAGTACATATATTATAAAAGTGGGTGATCATTCGAAAGCATAAGTTGCAATGCCGAAAGAGAAATTTGCAAACTCGATTTTATTGAGTCTGTGCATGAGTAGCAATTAAAAGTGCAACATTACTCACGCCCCCTAGCACCGGCTTCAGCAGTATTCAATTTTCAAAACTTACACCATCAAAACTAATGAACTCTCTCTATTGCGGCCACTTATTTAAATATAAAAATCTGTAAAAGTATGCGGCGGTTTAATTAAGAAATGAATGACGTGCTTCCGGTGTTCATGAGGTTATGCGTTAACGCATAGCTTTACGAGCAAAATTAGTGAAGCCCGAAGGGCTTCACGTGAATCTTTGCTCGTAAAGCTATGCGTTGCATAACCTCATGAACACCGGGAGCACGTCATTTATTTCTTATATTTATATTCCATTGTATTTCTTATATTTCAACGGATTTTTTTTAAATATTATATACCGGTCACGTAATAGCCGCTATCTAGGTCGTTGCCAGGTTCGTTTCTAGCGTAGTAGGATCTCTATATATGGTATGAAAAACAGTCCCAAACACATATTATAAATATAGAATGAATATATCAGTAAATTGTCCAGCTATGTTTAAAGAAAAGATTATCGAGATAAATCATTTCAAATCATATATATTTACGTAATGTTGGTATTAAAGCATCTTCTTAAATGTAGGTCACGGCGTCGAAGCCAATTTACTCACCCGCCATGCTTGATCGAAAGCGGGTCACAACGTTGGATTTTATTCTCGGATTTTTCTTTGTTAACGGTAAGGACATTGACTTATTCATGCTTCACTCATTACTTGATAATATATTTTGATACGTCACGGCTATTAAAGTTGGCAATATTATGTATTCAAGCGATAATTCTAAGTAAGAAGATGCCACATTTCAAATTTTCAGGGCCGCTTGAACGGAAATCCATTTTCTGTCTTGTGCTTAAAACTCATGGGGGCTCCAGTTAATGTCTGCTACACTTGATTCACACCCATTGACAACATGCTGTGTTGCATCATCATGTACAAGTTCAATTACAGGATTTTATCCAGATCATACGTTTCCTGTAGGAGCCGACTGGTCAGGGTCTGATCGGGGTCTTCTGTGTTTGCTTCAGATCTTATAAATTAGACATGACATTTTCTGCAATGACCACCACTAAATACGTGATTAATGAATATGAATCTAATTAATGGTGATCGACGTCGTCATTTATCGCACTAATATAGTAGACCCAGATCGGACGCCTCATATTACACTAATATAGTAGACCCAAATAACGTGATGATCTAATTAATGTTGACATCGCCATTTGTTGTACTAATATAGTAGACCCAGATGAGACCACCCATGTAGGAACCGACTGATCAGGGTCTGCCCTGTTTGCTGCTGGTAATAGATACTTCTTAGTTCTCAGACATACAAGACGAAGCTGTACTTTACTAGAGCATTGATTTAGATTTATTTATTTCATTTTTATTCGTGCATTGCAAAATAAACATTTCCACATAAGTACTGAAATAAGGCGTCGTTAATCGCTGACATTTCAGTAAGTGGGGTGTTTATGTTTACATTGTCACGTATCGATTCCCCATTGATAAATCTTAAAATAGGTCATAACTGGGTCAGTACAGTATTACTCCGCGCTTACACAGCGGAATTCTTGGAAAAGGAGAACCGACTCAAACCGGTATTGAAATGAACGTTCATGGGAAAATGCAACTTTCTTTTTAGAATAAGGTTATATAAGTATGTTGCAGGGCGAATGTAAATATTGCAGAATGAACGTAATGGAGATAATGTCATAGGGAGATTTATGTATAACTTTCATTCTAAACTAAGCTAAATCCAGAATTAAACATCTTTCGAGCCATCGCTGTGAATTTATGCACTTCTCAACAGCAGGAGTTAAGTGTCTCGTGTGGTGACCGTAAAAAGTCGCCCGCACTTCATTCTCAGTGTAGGTATCTTTTCTGGTCCTTAGGGATTGTCAATTTCAATGCTTTAATTTAGGAAAATTGAATACCGCTTAAGCCGGTGCTAGGAGTGTTAGTAGTGTGGCAATTTTGATATTGTTCGATAAGTCGATTTCTATCATCTAGACGAACGTTTGATAGAATTCGAAAGTACAAATTACAAAGCTGGAAGAGAGGCATCATGTTAACGATGGACAGAGTGGACAGGGTGTAAGGAGGCATCGCATTACCTTCATTGAGGTTGTGAATTGTATCTATTAATTGTTTTAGGGGTACATTCTTCTGTTACGTGTAAATCTATGTATCTTTCTAGTATAAACCACTATCTGTGAGGTATGTCCAGTTATTTCCTTACTCCATGAATAAGTATGTAAGAAATAATGACATCATGAATATTAATTAGATTATGTTTTCAAATGGTATATTAACACCTGAAAGTTTTGCCAAAGCAGAAACTAGAGAATCATATATCTCTTATATTTAATACATAACCAAAAAGAGCAGACCCTGATCAGACGGCTCCTGTAGGAACCGTCTGATATGGGTTTACTCTGTTTGCAAATGCGTAGAAAAGAATTTTATGGAGCAAATGGGTTAAAAATTGAGGTATTACGTTTTCAACATAACAAAGAATTCAGCTAATCAGCACAGTGATTCCTGTATGCATAATGCATGAGCTATCTCCCTTTAAATGTTGAAAATACCAATTATGTTTCTTGTTGTGTTCGGTTACTTTCTACTGACATTGTGTAAATAGAGGTACCTCTAGCTTGTAGTCAGCATTGATTGTCAGTCTTTTTCACTTCAAGGTAAATCAAACCAGCGCCTATATTTGCATTTGTTTGGCGATCTTATCATAATGAGAAGACCTATGACCTGTTTTTCAATATTGAATTTAGTATATTATTGACTGGAAATATGTGCTGAAAATAAAACGCTATGTATGAACTAGAATACTATTTTATGAATATCTATTAACTTGCGTATGTTTTTGTTTTAGACAAAATGGCCATTCACATTGGCAGCCATTCATTTAAGGAACACGGGATTCTTAAAAAGCATGTGGTTGCTTATTTCAGGGCAAAAGTAATATAAAAAAGCTCCAACAGGACTTTTGTTGCATTATGTTTTACCTGGATTAAGCTATTACCTACCTTACAGTCCCCTAATTAGACCTCTTTGTGATGTAGGTTTGTTATATACAGTCTGAATGTATTGTATATAATCTGTTTACAATCATGTTATGCAACTAGTTGTATTGTATCGAGATTTTTAATAATATTTCTTCCTTACCTTGTGTAAGAGGGTACATGTATGCATACCATGGTAAACGGTTTACTTAACCCATTACCTCAGAGGCTATGTTTAGATCCATCCTCTTAGACTAAATCCACCAGAAAGGAGCATTAACTAGAGAAAAAGAAACTTTTAAAATATTTGTAGTTTGAAACAATTGTGATAAATAGAGCGTTTGCTCCTATAGGAGCAAATGCTCTATTTATCACAAAGGTTTCAATAGGTGATAGGCGTAGAAAGGCGTATTTATGGAGGAATGGGTTAAAACATAACGAAACGAGTAGCCAATACCCAGTACGGTTACTCGGTAGTTTTATTTCATGTTTGCGTTATACTTTAAAACGTTCTAAAATATGTGGCGTTCACATTTACCAAGTTTTCAAATGGTTTGCTCGTTATTATCAGTTATGTTACTGATAGTTTTCACTCCTAAGAACAACAGGATTGATTCGTATCAACAGAAGCTTAAGTGGTTTAAGCGTAAATCAGTTGCAACAACCATAACCGCTATGTCTTTAGATCTTTAACTTTCACTACCGTGCATGATTTATTTTAAACATTAAAATATGCCGTTATAACCTAGTTCATGGCAAGCAACGCGGGTATTAAGATTAACAGAGATAAAGTTGCGACCCCGTGAAAAAGTACATACTCCACAGTTGTATGCCCGTGAGAAATAGTATTCGAATGCATGAACTTGTAATGCTAGTCTTAGAGTTTATTAGTGAAATTGTGCTACAGAGCTCTACGAGAGCGGAAGAGTTTAGATTTATCTCTGCTAAACTCCTTAATGCGCTTCACAGAAAGAAGCTCGGCCATCCCAGGCTGTCGGCTTACACATATTAGACATAGGTTGATTTACTGTAACCCTTTACTCCATAACTACACCTTTTTGTGTCTTCGCAAACGAAGTAGACCAAGATCAGACATCACCTGCAGATCTTTGCTCTGGTTGCTTATGAAATAATATAGATATAAGACTACAGTTGTTGCCATGGTTAACACGTCTTGTATCCAGCGGCCTTTAATCTTATTTTCCATGATGTCGTGGAGTCAGGCTGAACTATCCTTAACTGGTAAGTTTCACTTTGAGTTATAGTACGCCTGTTTTTTGGGTTTTCAGCAGAAAATATTTTCACAGGTATATTCGTAGCACAGATTTATGAGATTGGCCAGTGTAAATCGTTTGTAGGCTGTCAGGACATCGGGTACTATCTGTCAAATACATTATATTTCTCATGTATCTGCATGCGTCTAGTGTTCTCAGCTATCCTATATTGCAAGCTCATGGTCACAAGCAAGCAGCTGTCGGCAGAATAGTGCATCTTTGATTTTTCTTTGGACAGCACAAATCGCACGATGAACATTTAGGACTCTTTGAGTCACGATTATCTTCAACGAGTCTAGAAACGAAATAGTATGCCAGCCTCGGTGAGATTAATACTATTTATTTTCTCGATTAGTTCAAGATCATCATGGCTCAAAGAACGACGATTGATGGGTTCTTTTTCTCACATAAAAATGTATTTGAAGCAACAATCATGTACACAGAATTTGTTTGGTATTACATTGACCTAATCAAACTTTCTAAGTATACGACGCGTGTTCAGTCACCTACAAAGTAACTCCAAAGTAGCTCTGTTTAGACACAATAAAATATGCTATACCATTCACTGGCGTAATTTAGTTTTAATTGACAATAAATTTAAAGTTAATGTATTATGTAAATAGCACGGCCTTAACATAACCGGTAGTTGAGACTGTCTGTGCTCGTTGAAGGTGACAACAATAATTTGTAGATTCAAGGTCGCTTGGTCTACAGGGCGGTGTACAAACAACACGCAAGGTACAGAATATACAGTACAATATATAATCACATCTCGATGTGTATATTACAACCCCAGAATGGCAAATGCAATAAAATATTGCCTTATTCAAATTACAAGTACTAATGAGAAAAAGACAAACATTTTTAATTAGAGAAAGTAACGAACTACAAAAGTAATTGCAGCTCACCTGCAAGATACAGAGTACCCAGTACAATATATAAATCACATCAAGATGTGTACATTACAACTCCCGAATGGCAAATGCAACGAAGCATTGCATTAGTGACTCGAGATCATGTGATTAGTAGCATGTAATATGTTAAAGGTTAGTTGCAGGAAACAAAATGAATGGGGAACGGGGTAACTGCAAATTAATCCTTCGCTTGCTGAATTTTAAAATACATTTCTCCTTCTTTACCCATGCCCTGTTGTATAATTACATATATCTTACTGTGTACAAGTATTTCGCTGTGCAATCACTGCTGTGGGGTGCACTGGTTGCACAATCAACTTGTAAATAGTGCAGACCCTGATGAGACAGCTCCTGCAGGAGCTGTGTCATCTTGGTCTTCACTATTTACAGGTAGGTGTATTACGTGAATAGCAAGCGAAGGGTTAAGTCTACTGCTTAGTTCGTTATATCGTCTATATACGTGTACATATATTACTATATGTAAATAGTGCACACCCTGATGAGACAGCTCCTACAGGAGCTGTCTCATCTGGGTCTACACTATTTACAGGTAGGTATATTGACATGAATAGCAAGCGAAGGGTTAAGCGTCGTCCAAACTAAGTACATGCAACACAGAAAGGGACTTGTCCACCCTATGATATAAACGACAACAAATAATCTGAGACACTTAAACGTGTTCAGCAAAAAATATACCAAATCATGTAGAATTTTGCACACGTCAGTGTGTCAAGTAGAAATCAAATTTACGTTTTGTGTCAAATTCAAAAGTATGAATTATTCATAGTCACTGTCAATTACAACGCGCCTTGCGTGTGTGTGTGTGGGGGGTGTGTGCGTGCATGCGTGCGTGTGCGTGTAAATGTGCATGTGCGTGTGTGTGTATGTGTGTGTGTGTGAGAGAGAGAGAGAGAGAGAGTGAGAGGGAGATTTGACGCCATCAAAGGGGTTTTACAGTAATAGTGATAGTGGTTCTGCACTGAAAACAATGACAATCATGTAAGAAAATGAATGTTAGCATTTTGGATCATTATTATTAGTATGTCTTATGTACTCTTAATATTTAGTTTTCTGAGCTCATTTACTGCGGGGTAAGGGCCATGTATAAAGTATTGCATAAGTGTCCATTGGCATATACATTGTAGTGATTAAATCAAATAGTATAAGTTGAAATAGTCCGTAAAATGCTGAGCTCACCGAATACAATAGTGGTATTATCCCAATCTACGGGTCATCTATAAATAAACACATGTCAGATCTAAAGGCCTATATATTACCATGTAATTATATTTCTCTTGTCGTATTGGAAAAGCATACTCTTAACCCTTTACTTCGTGATTATTCATGTGAAATATTATGACATCATAAATATTAATTAGGTTATTTTTATAATGACATATGGAGACTGAACATTTGACTCAGGCAGTAACTGTAGATATCGATATATATCATATCATAAGCAAACAGAGCAGACCCTTACCTGGGTCTACTCCGTTTGCAAAGGTATATAAATGTGTATTTATGGAGTAAAGGGTTAAAATGATACGCGAAACTGTGAAGGAACAATGTAATGTAGAACGCTCCCGCCACTGAATTGAGTGGTTTGAATATGTTGTGTCCGTTGTATTTTATACACATGTGCTCGTAGTTTCTATACATGCTACAGAGGAAACTTTAAGTTGAGTTTGGATACATTGATAATTATATCATGTTAACCCTTCTCTTGCTGAATTTTAAAATACAGTTCTCTTTCTTTACCCATGCCCTGTTGTATAATTACATATAACTTCACTGTCTACAAGTATTTCACTGTGCAATCACTGGAGTGCACTGGTTGCACAATCAACTTGCAAATAGTGCAGACCCTGATGAGACAGCTCCTGCAGGAGCTGTCTCATCTTGGTCTTCACTATTTACAGGTAGGTATATTGACGTGAATAGCAAGCGAAGGCAGAGCTTACAAATATTTTACGGGAAATTCTAAAACACCAGGTACAACAGAGGTCAGTTTAATCTCTCTGAGCTTTACCATCCCTTTGTTACTTGCAAAAATAAAACACGTCGGCAAAATAGTGTTAATCTTTCATGCAAACGGTAAGTATCTTGTTAAGAGCTTATTTACCTGCCAGTGCCTAGCTGGGTATCAATGGGCAATAAAAATGCGCTGGAAAAAAATAAAACTGATATGTATTTTGCGCATCGCAGAACACTATCTCCTTCTGGCGTCATTGCAGTGTGTCTGATCGCCATATATTAAAGTTAATAGAATGCACCTGGTTCCCATAAACGTGCCAACATATAATTTGATTAGTTTTTAATTTGATTTGACTTTACTTTATTACGGCAACAGGTTGTTAAACCGTGTTACTAAATATGTTAAGTATATTAGCAAAACAACCTGTGTCTGAATATATTTATTCTCCTTGTTTTTAACCATTTACTCCAAAGTACGCTTTTCAATGCCTTGGCAAACAGAGTAGTTCCAAATCAGACGGCTTCTTTTGGAGCCGCCTGTTTCAGGGTCTGTCCTGATTGCTAACGATATTATATAGTTCTAATTCTACCATTTCTATTAAATATCCGTGTGGTCATGTGTTATTATAAAAAAAACAGCCAAATAATATGCACGCGGACAGACGTCGTAAAAGTAGTAACAGAACCGTCAAAGTTTAATCACGTTCAGTGCTATTTTATCTATAAATAACAGCCTTATATATTTGTTTTTGAAAATGAGCTCTGTAAATATGATTCACAAGTGCAAGAATTTGCTTGCGGTATAATGTTTTCACTTGTAGCGGAGCAGCCTATCCAAATATTGTTCAGTTGAATAGTCAAGCTATGACATTACATTTGAAAAAAAAATGGGCATACAGTAAAACCTCTCTATAACGGCGACTAAATTACACCTATAGGAGCGTTCTGTTTTAATTTCACCTTGCTTTAAGCAGCCACCTGCCCTAAATACCAACTAATTAACACATTTAGTGGCCGTTATAGAGAGGTTTCACTGTATGCTGTACCCTTTGAGGTAATAGCTCCTGCATTTAAGCAAATAAATGTTGAGTTACTTTATCGGTGAACTTTGTTGGTACGATATTTGTAAGATGTAGTTACTGTGATTATGTTTTAATTATTTGTTTTATATCTCGACCAAGCTTTATGTTGTGACCATTCTTAAAAATTGTCTTTTCGAGAGTGCTGGAGAAAAGAAAATTTCAGTTTTTGAGAATGAACTTTTATTTGTTGCTCTATGAAACTTTCAACAATTAGAGTAATGTTGTTTTCAATTACAATTATAACCAGAGAAATTAACTCATAAATAGAATGTATGTTGTCTTTATTAATATTACGATCGCTGAAAGTAGAGGATTTGAATCAGATTGAAAGTACCACCATGCGGCCATGTAAGTGAGTCAGTTAATATAAAGGCATCGTGGCAGAGAATAAAGCTCGCATGGAGCCGATTTAGGATAAAACTATTACAGAATGGTAAAATAGCTCTTCCTGTTCGCAATATCGTATCATTTAAGAGAGCCGTGACCAAGACTGCGTGGTATCATAAGCAAGAGGAATAGCTTCAACCTTAATTGTCATCGTTAGAATATTTTGACGAAACAGTTTGAAGTAACATAACTTACCTTATTGTGAACTTCAACATGTCTTCCATGTATATTTATTGTAAATTTTATACAAACTATAATAATAGGCCCTAAATATGTTCATGTAACAATTATGTAACATCTTCTCCAAATGCGTTGGTGCAATAGCTAAACAAATTTACTGTTTAACCCATTACCTCATAGGCTATTTTTAGATACAACCTCTTTGAATAAACCTGCCGAAAAGGAACATTAACTAGAGAAATGTTTTTTTTAGAACTTTGTAGTTTGAAACCATTGTGATAAATAGAGCATTTGCTCCTATAGGAGCAAATGCTCTATTTATCACAATGGTTTCACAATGTGACTTTTACAGAGTCGTTAAAAGTCGTCAATATGAGGGAATGGGTTAAATCAAGATATCGAAATGTATTGATTGCTATTTACGTGTTTTGGGTTTACCATTCATTTTCGTTTCGTTGCTAAGTCGATCAAACATTCCGGCTTAACGAGAATGCACTGCATGTGTAATTGATCCTAAACCACCCACACCAACAATAACTGATGATGTTAATCATGACTCGACTGGTTTACCTGCGGTTATTCATTTTACATGTGTAATTGATCTTATACCAGCCATAACAACGATGGCTGACGTGGATTATTATAACTGGTTTGCATGTATAGTTGATCTTATAACGATATGGTTAATGACGTGGTTAACCTATTACCTCATAGGCTATTTTTAGATACAACCACTTTGAATATATCTACCGAAAAGGAGCATTAACTAGAGAAAAGGAAATTTTTAGAATTTTGTAGTTTGAAACCATTGTGATAAATAGAGCATTTGCTCCTATAGGAGCAAATGCTCTATTTATCACAATGGTTTCACAAAGTGACTTCTACAGAGTTGTCAAAAGTCGTCAATATGAGGGAATGGATTAATATGTAAATGATATTACACCACCGCTGCAACGACAACTGATATTGCACCATTCATCGCAGCGATAGCTAATGTGGTTAATTGATCGCCGCATGAGCGGCGATCACTAATGGAATGTTCAAAAGTATTTACCCATGTAGGAGGGGTAGCGACAAGTTTTACAAAGTCTATTCCGCGTACATCGGTGAGAAGAACCAAATGAATTGGCACATGAGAGCGTGGCAGAGAATAGTTTCTATCTGCATTATTGATGTAGTGAAATATGTGATGTAAAAACCTTCATACGATGTTTAAAAAGAAATTTATCAAACAAATGTACAATAATAACAATAATTATGACACTTTTTTCGTCGAAGTATCGACATTAAATGCCAAAAACAGTTTTGTAAACATAAATGAAGCCGGGTCAAAGTCGCAGAATTGAAGCCGGGTCAAAACTGTAGTCGTGCACCTGTTTGCGGTGCTCTCGTTCTAAATTATGCCCTTCAGAGATTTTGACATATTACAGTTTTGTTTAATGACCATTGTTTATTGTCCAAAAATGTTGACAAAAGTAATACATACATCAGTATATTTATACACGTGATATACACATGTTAAGTCATGAATAGATTCAAACTCTTTGCTAGTGCCTTTATATGTGAAAGCGATATATCCTAAATATTTATCCTCTTACGTTTTGGTATCGTCAATATGCCTCTGAACCAATCAATGACCGCCCTAGATATTTGTGTCAAGTTTCATGTGATACTTCCAACAATGCATATGTCATAATAGTTTTACCAGGTATTTACTTGTTACAGTTTGCAACAGAGTTCTTTATCAGCATGCCATAGTATAGTTTCTTGTTTACATAGTTATTTGTTTCATAATAAATGACTATATTTTTAATTTATAGCCTTGTCTCTTTATTATCACCTTTTTAGAGAAGGGGAGTAGGATATTCATTTATCCTCATTTTTTTAGCTCACCAGAGCACGAAGTGCTCACGCTGAGCTTTTAGGATCGTTGGATGTCCCTCGTCTGTTGTCCGTTGAGATACCACATTTTGCACTTGATCTCTAAGTAAATTGGTTTGTGTTTTGCCCTGCATGAAATTTAGGTCAATCTCGAATATGGGTCACCTGGGCTCAAAAACTAGGTCACTAGGTCAAATCTTAGAAAAATCTTGTTAACGCTCTAGAAGCTACAAATCTTATTGGATCTTACTGAAATTTTATCAGAATGTGTCTCCATGAAATCTAGGCCAAGTTCGAATATGGGTCATGCCGGGTCAAAAACTAGGTCACTAGGTCAAATCTTACAAAATCCTAAACAATCTGGAGGCCACATTTTGCACTTGATCTTTAAGTAAATTGGTTTTTGTATTGGCCCTGATGAAATCTAGGTCAAGTTCGAATATGAATCGCCTGCAGTCATAAACTAGGCCACTAGGTCAAATCATAGAAAAATCTTGTTCACACTAAAGTGGCTACAAATGTTATCAGATCTTACTGAAATTTTATCAGAATGTTTGTCCACATGCAATCTTGGTCAAGTTCAAATATGGGTCATGTCGGGTTCGAAACTAGGTCACTACGTCATTACACTCTAGAGGCTACATATCTCGTTAAGTTTTTAATGAAATGTTGTATTTCAATTGTCTTAACAAAACAGTTCCTTATTAAAAACCTTCCTTGTACACAAATTTCGCGGCGATCCAATGCCTTGCATCAGTATTCGTCTTGTAATGACTGGTTTACATGCGGAGATTCATTGTACATGTGTAACTGGTCTTACACTACCCATCGCAACGAGGGCTGATATGGCTAATCTTGACTAGTCTATTACACGCGGTTATTCAACCATTGCACATGTATCTATCGACGTCGGCACCCAGTAAAACAGTTTGAAAATTGATTAGATATCATACAAAGTACAAACACGTACAAATATGTAATAGATACTTACTGTTAAATTATAATACATTCCTGGTGATTTATATAATGCACCTTTCGCGTGATATCGAGAGCATGCAAAGCTGTTACAAATGAAATCTGTCAATCCTAAGCGCTAAATCAATAAGAATGGATAATTAACTACAAACACCATTACACGTAACATATGAAACAATATATTAATATATGCCCTTAACCCTTTCCCCATAAAAATGCCTTTCAGTGCCGTTTCAAACAGAGTAGACCAAGATCAGGTGGCTCCTGTAGGAGCCGTCTGATCAAGGTCTGCTCTGTTTGCTTTTTGAACAATATAGACACGACTCTACAGTTTCTGACATAGCCAAAATCTCCAGTGTTCGTATGTCACTATAAAACTGAATCTGATTAAAATGCACGACGTCTTCATTTCTTACAGGAATACCCATGGGGTGAAAGTAACTTACCACTTACTTAGTAATATATGTACATGTATATAGACGATATAACGAACTAAGCAGTAGACTTAACCCTTCACTTGCTATTCACGTAATATACCTACCTGTAAATAGTGAAGACCAAGATGAGACAGCTCCTGCAGGAGCTGTCTCATCATGGTCTGCACTATTTACAAGTTGATTGTGCAACCAGTGCACCCCACAGGAGTGATTGCACAGCGAAATACGTGTACACAGTGAAGATATATGTAATTATACAATAGGGCATGGGTAAAGAAGGAGAAATGTATTTTAAAATTCAGCAAGCGAAGGGTTAATTCCTGGACAAGACACTAAGATTTTGGGTTTTAGCCGTTAAAATGCACAGTTAGTATCTGCTTTTATATTTGGTAATGTTAATTCGGTTAAATTTTCAAGCGTCTATAACTGGTTGAATCCTGATCAGAATTGAAAATGCTGATTTCTGAAATTTCTGAAATTTGTTTTAACCCATTCCCTCCTACTGACGCCTTATGACGCTTCTGTGAAAGCAAATGCTCTATTTATCACAATGGTTTTATACTACACAGTTCTAAAATGTTCATTTTCTGAAGTAAATGTTCCTTTTCAGTAGATTTATTCAAAGAGGCTGGTTCTAAAAATAGTAAGAATATGTTAATAACAGCTAAGATATTACGAAATACGTGACGATGTAACAAATAGCGATAATCAGTATGAGATCTTATACAAAAAAATGATTCCTAGGCGCAATGCCAGATAAACCTATTAGATGAGAAAAATATACACTATACCCACCTGCGTCTGTCATAATTATTACTCACTTGTCGTTAAGCGAACTGCAGATCAGCTCGGGAGCACTTATTGGCAATTAATGAGGGAACCAAAACGTAAATCCGTCGTCATAACAGCAATATATAGTCAACTCATGTTATAGCATCTGCAATATATGAAAATAATTATGTTTGACCAATTATAATCTTAAAACGCTAGCAAACAAATCGCGAAAATACAGTAGAACCCCACCTAATGAATAAACATGGGTGCCTTTATCAGCAGGTGGTTGCTTAATGCAGGACAAAAGTAATGCAGAGAGCTTTCTGCATTACTTTTGTCCTGCATTTAGCTACCATCTGCATATAGCACCCACAATTATACCTCTTTTAGGTGGTCGCATTAGTAGAGTTTTGCTGTATATTTCATTTCAAGGAAATGGAAGCGATTTACGACGGGAATCCCCATTTGGACAGATCAACTAAATGCACATTAGCTACTGGAACATGACTGTCACGTGACGACTGTGCTCAAAGAAAGTAAACAAAATTGACGACTAACAAAGCGGAGAAGAAGCTGATATCAGAGGGGCAGCACTACATCTAATTGATGGTTCTCTGAAATCATATACGCGCTAAATGTAGATTTTTCTTCTTGTTCTACGATATGTTTCCTGTGTCATTTTTGAAGGAACAAAATGAAAAATAATGTCATTTTCTATTCAAAACTTCATGTGTAGCTATTTGAGGCGATACTCTCTTTGTCACCCTTGCTTTTATGTTTGTTTGGTGTCTGTGTCTTGGAACTTGTCCGTTTGTTCATGTTAATTCTGGGTTTTTTGTGTTTTTGTACTTGTGCGTTAGTTCATATTTAAAAGGTGTATCTTGTGTGTCTGTGTTCGTGCGCGCGCGTGTGTGTGTCTGTGTGGTTGTGTATGTGTGTTACTTGCTTTCTATCGGTGTTTTGATGATAGTTGCATTTTGTGTGTGTCTTTTCCTACTTGACTTTTTATTTTACTACTTTTTCATCTAATTGAGCGCGGAAATTAAATTCCAAAAAAATATAATAGGATTTTAAATGTCTTGCGATAATTGTTCTGAGTTAAATTCAATTTACTTTGAATAACATTTAAAACTATCAAGAAATATCAAAGAGGCCAAATTATCAGTAAAGTAAAGTTCATGCCACAATGCAAAGCTGTTTTCAAATCAAGCATAATTATCATAAAAATAGTGAACAACGTACACTTTTTTGCAAGAAAGAGCACAACCCATTTTGACGAGCGCGGGGTGTTTAGTATTAGGCATTCCCGAAGCTATTTTTATTCTATGAATAAGCATTGGTATTTTTAGATTTGCCTAATTGTTTAACATCATTTCCTCAATTTCACAAACTGAACGAACAAATGTTTTGCTTTGGAAATCAAATCGTATGACTTGAATGTGTAATGCATAACTGTGTGAGGTTAGATTCCAGCTGCATTGTTCCCATAAAACGACACAAAATCGGTCCGGTTTTTAGCTGAATATATAAGTTCTGAAAGCACTTGAGATCCTTCAACAGCAAAGCAGCTTCGGGACAAGAGAAACATACAGAGTCGGTTCTATTAAAAAGGTTCATGTATAACACTACTCACGCCCCCTCCGAGAACGAGTCTAAGCGTTATTCAATATTTATAATTAAAAACATTGGAACGATTGTTTACGGCCACCACACATAATTGATAAAAGAGATTCATCAAAATTGCTTCCACATGCATATCTTTTATTACATAGATTTTCTATTAGGTATAACGTTTAGACTTCTCGTTACACTAATGATTTTTCAAATTTAAGAATGGTTTCAATATAAGTGCGCCATTGCCCGTTTATATATAATAGCATGTACATATACAATTGAGCTTCGACAACTCGAACTTAAAGGGACCATACAAATTAGTTCGAGATAACAAAAGTTCGAGTTATCCGATATCTAACCTGAACAATTTCTCAAGGCCACAGCTTAATACAGGTCTAAAGTAATGCTGAAAGCTCCTGTATGAACTTTCAGCATTACTTTAGACTTGTATTAAGTTGTTACATGACATTGTGTTTCTAGCCATCTGTAGCGATATATTTTAGAACAATTCTGCATTGTAAGTTTTGGAATGACTGAACTGTTTGTTCGAGCTATCCAGAGGTTCGAGTTATCCGAGTTATAGATATTGAAGTTCAACTGTATATATGATTTTGAATTTCGACTAAATGAACACAAGTATTCTGAAATGCTAAATTAGGTCGAGGGTAAAAATGGTTTCAGTGTATAAATTCTTCCATTTGTTTTGGATTTACAGTGATAGTCTCTGCTTGCAGCGTGTTTTATCAATACCTAACAATTACATTAAGCATTTGTTTATCTCTTTCCCTGTTCTGTGTTTGTTCCATATTTCGATACCTACTGAATATTTATGGACAAAACAGTTATAATGAAATATAGAAGGTCCATTTTAGAAAGTATATAACCAGATCTATCAAATTCCAATTGCCTTTAACACGAAATACTTGAGGTAATATAGTGGCCGTTATAGAGAGGTTTAACTGTACATTAATAAGCAAACAGGACAGACCCTGGTCAGACGGCTCGGTAGAAGATCCTACAGGACCGTCTGATGTGGATCTATCATGTTTGCAAGGAGATCAAAAGTCGTATCTGCGTGGGAAAAGATTAACCCATTCCCTCATAGGCTATTTTTAGATCCAACCACTTTGAATCAATCTACCAAAAAGGAGTATTAACTAGAAAAAAAAGGAAAATTTCAGAATTTTGTATTTTGAAACCATTGTTATAAATAGAGCATTTGCTCCTTTAGTAGCAAATGCTGTATTTATCACAATAGCTTCAATAGGTGATTTTTACAAGGGGTAGAAAGGCGTATTTATGGAGGAAATGGTTAAACAAATCCCATTTCTTATAGATTTAAGTAGCAACAAGACACTTCTGTTCATTTAGTTACTTTAACGGAATACTTTAAATCAAAAGTATAAACAGTAAACGCAATAATTTTACAGACAGTCGCCTCAGATTAATATTGAAATATGAACAGGAGAAAATTGTGTCTTTAATCCTAAAGCCATATATGGCAAACTAGCCACGTCCCTAGCTACATTCCTAGCAGTCAAGTTCTGTTGATGGTCGTGTAAGAAGCATTCCAACAATAATATTTTAAATTCAGTTAGCAGCGTCAGGGAATAGTTTCTCTTTTTGTGACCATACATGGGAAATCACCCATGCCACTGTACTTAATGAAATACAAAAATCTGGACACTTTTAGTTGATAAATTGAACTATAGTCTGGTAAAGCAAATTTTCCATGATCCCTGAAGTCATGTGTTTGATGAATCAACCCTTTGCATGCTAAGCATTTTCCATAGATTACTGTAGTTTCAAGTTCATGTAATTGTGCATGAATAATTCTAAAACTGTTCAAATTGTTGTAATTTGTTAAAAAAAGAATCGACGGACAAGGGACAGGCTAATTTAATGTATATAGTCTCAGAGAAAAAATATCGATACCAATTTTGTTCAAACCGTATAAATTAGTTTCATGCTAGCGGCGAAAACATGATTACCTATATAGACAGTTTGGATCCAGATGAGACGCCGTGTAATGTCTCATAAGGATCTAAACTGTTCGATACTCGACCTTATGTATTTTACAAAGAAATGGGAATTGGAGAAGACGGCAATAATTGCTGTAGACGAAAGAAACTAATAGCAGTCATTAAAGGGAAGTAAAAAGTATGTGTCTAAACTGAGTGTTGTACTAATTATCCCCCTTATGAATGCAACACTCATTTGGCTGGGTTCGTTTGTTTATATTTGATATTTCCATCAAATATGATAAGCAGATGCATATAATGAAATAAAATTAAGAAAAGTATATAACATCCATTGTATAGAGATTCGCAAAGTAGAAATATTATATTGACTTAACATTATAGCAAACATCCAGGACCATGGACACCCAAAAAGACACGGGCCATAGGTACACATGGACAGCATGCTCACCCCCCCCTCTCTCTCTCTCTCTCTCTCTCTCTCTCTCTCTCTCCTCTCTCTCTCCCCCTCTCTCTCTCATCCTTTCTCTCTCATTCTCTCTGTCTCTGTCTCTGTCTCTGTCTCTGTCTCTGTCTCTGTCTCTGTCTCTCTCTCTCATCTCTCACACCAGTGGACTATGGTTTGTAACAAATAGTAAAGCCATTGATCGACATTGCTCAAAATCGACATCGCTCTTGGCGATTATGCAGCTTATCAGGATATACACTGTCTGTAATTGTGATTGCAAACAGGTTATCGTGTCGACAGGGTTACATTCAGTATAGCAAACATGCATTGGTCTTGCATTCTACAGCAGAACCTGCCTTAATCGGCCATCAAAAAGATGTCTAATTATGGGCATGTAAGGTGGTAGCTTAATGCAGGGCAAAAGTAATGCAGAAAGCTCCTGAGCTTTCTGTATTACTTTTATTCTGCATTAAGCAACACATCCCGAACTGTAAATCTTACTAGAGGAACCCTCTCACCAGAGTCTGTATTGTTTGTCATGTTACAGGTTTTCTGAAGAAAATCATTGAATATTCACGATAAGTATGACTTGTTTTAGTTTTGGAACAATTCATTTGAAAATTCATCGTTAAAATGGTTAATTACTCAATGCATGTCAGTTAAATAGGATCACATGCAATCCAAACTATTCTTTTGCATTTACATTGCAATCGATAACTTTGAATTTGTTAGAGCGTCACCATGACCGAATAATAGCTAAAATAAAGTTTACATCTAATCGGATTTCAGAATCAGTTGGATTGTCCCAGGACTTATTCGGTTTACACTAGATACTACCTATGGCCGGTGAAGAGTCATCATAAGTGTTTGTCTGCTATTGATACATTGTGCAGACTACGATATTCCATATACTATTATCGTGTATTGCACAATATCAAACATATTTTGGGGGTTGCAATGAGATTAGACAAATGCAGAGTCAGATCACACAAACATACTTATCCTTTGTTTAACCCATTCTCCCATATACTATCTTTAGATCCTACCTCTTTGAATACATCTACGAAAGGGAGCATTAAGTAGAGGAAAGGACTTTGTTTTAGAACAGTGTAGTGTTGAAACCATTGTGATAATAAAGCATAATTTATTCTCCTTTGGAGCAAATGCTCTATTACATGTAATCACAATGGTTTCAGAAAGTTACTTTTACAGGAGCGTCAAGGGTAAAATGAGGGAATGGGAGACAATACTGATACTTCGACTAGGGTAAAATGTTGCTTGAGATTACAAGAATTACTTCCCGTAAAATGGGCATTCGTGACCGGCATTATCGTCTGCTGGCCACATGTTCGTCTGCTTCAAAAATTAGAGTTGGTGCGTGTTTAATTTATAAAAAATAAACATAATATTAAATAGAGTTACTGCCTCTTTGAATAAATCTACCGAAAAGGAGATTTACTAGAGAAAAGAAAACTTTTGAAATTGTGTAGATTTGAAACCATTAACTATAGAAAAGGAGAATTTTAGAATTGTGTAGTTTTGAAACCATTGTGATAAGAAGAGCATATGCTCCTATGGAGCAAATGTTCTATTTATCACAATGGTTTCAGAAATTGACTTTTACAGAAGCGTCAAAATACGTCAATATGAGGGAATGGGTTAATGACACTATTTCATTATCATGTACATCTAAACTTTAATATACTGTACAGTATCTAAAATAGCTTGTGAGGGAAAGGGTTAAAGGTGTGTTTGCATATGATATCACAGACCCGTCCTCATGGCACTGAAGGAGTAAACATTGATACATTTGTATAGGCGATTATACACTGTTTGTAATTTATCCAACTCTTATTTGGGTTAAGATTTAACGAGTAGTTCTGCAGATTACAATCAGTGTATAGCCCATTCGAATGTATCAATTTTTACTAATATACTGAGGAAAATTTCTATTTGGTCATATGATATTTTGACCAAAATATGAAAACCAGACGGTTGTACGCAAATGTTATATGCATACAAGAAAGAACATTTTATTGCAAAACGATTAAACATCAAAAGGTTATGTGTCTGTCAAACTGTATGCAGAGTTGAACCCATTACCTCATAGGCTATTTTTAGATACAACCTCTTTGAATAAATCTACCGAAAAGGAGCATTAACTAGAGAAAAGGAAAATTTTAGAATGTTGTAGTTTGAAACCATTGTGATAAATAGAGCATTTGCTCCTATAGGAGCAAATGCTCTATTTATCACAATGGTTTCACAAAGTGACTTTTACAGAGTCGCCAAAAGTCGTCCTTATCAGGGAAGGGGTTAAGAAAACAATATTAATTAGTTTTAAAAATATGTATGATGAACTGGTTCATTTTGCCGTCTTTCAACTAGACCAAGATTATGAGAAACTATTGACCGGGTGTCAATGGGTCCATATAAGACACCGATTTACACGTCGGGATTTGTTGCTTAATGCAGAAAAAAAGTAATGTAGAAATCTCCTATAGGAGCTTTCTGCATTACTTTTGCCCTGCATTAAGCTACCACCTTACATGCCAATAATTAGATATCTATTCAAATTTCAAGCTATATTCAATTTGTCTACCAAAATGCAATCAGGGTGTCAAATAGTTTGGATCCTGATGAGACGCCGAGTGTTACTCGGCGTCTCGTCAAAATCCAAACCGTATGCATAGGTATTCACTCGTCCGCCTATAGCAGGCTAATGGTTAAATGTGCAATATACGCTCGTACACATATATATTTGTTTTAATGGAAACATCTACTCTTTGCCTAACTTTAAGTTATGAAAATTGAATACCGCTTAAGCCAATGATTTTTGCCAATGGAATTTGAAAGATCTGTTTCTTTACTTTTTTAAAATGGCTACAATTTTCTACCTTCCGTATTTCGTTATAACTAGTTTGCCCATGAATACTCAGTAGGTATCAACATTTGGCATTATAGAACAGGGAACCAGGGTTAAATGGTATACATGTATAGTATAAGTAAATGACAAACAGTTTTGCATACATGTATATATAAATATAGGACTATAGAACAAATATTCAGAAATTTAACAGCTTATAACAATTATTTTCCAAAGAAAATCTATATAGGAATGCTACCCAGCACTATCACATTGAGTCATCGCAACAGGTTTCGAATCTTGGTTGGTTGCTTCCAATGTTTGATGTGAGGAAGCCTTTCAGTTGGCTTGCAGTCGACCGTTGTTTTTCTGTACATTCACCCATTCACTGCCATGGAGGCGGGCATGTTATATCATATGAAAACATTTTGGATCCAGGTGAGACGCCGAGTAACTCGGCATCTAATCAGAATCCAAACTGTTCTATACTCTGCAATTTTTTTTCTGAAAAATAATTTTCTCTAAAACTTGAAGCAGACGGAAAGGTGTCCAGCAGCCAAAACTACTGTCAATGAAAGGGTTAACCCGTTACCTCATATGCTATATTTAGATACGAACTCTTTGAATTAATCTACGGAAAAGGAGCATTAATTAGAGAAAAGGAACATTTCAGAATTTTGTAGTTTGAAACCATTGTGATAAATAGAGCATTTGCTCCTATAGGAGCAAATGCTCTATTTATCACAATGGTTTCACAAAGTGTCTTTTACAGAGTCGTCAAAAGTCGTCAATATGAGGTAAAGGGTTAGACAATGACAGTTATTTTATACACAGACGAAAGATGTGGATCTTCCTTCGCTTATAATGAGCTGCACACCACGAGATAGTTGAAATACTGTTGAAGTGACGGTATACCCGAAATCAACCATCCTACTATCCTTACCCTTGTTGAAATCTTAACCTTTTACTCCATGAGTATGTAAGTAACAATTACATCATGAATAATAACTAGATTAATTAGCACATGATAGCACATGGACACATGGACTTTTGGCAATGGCAGAAAAGGTAGGATCATATCTATATTATATCATATTATTAAGCAAACAGAGCAGATCCTGATAATACGGCTCCTATAGGAATAACCTCGTCATTCTTAACTATAGAGTGCTTACATTTGCTATAGGATTTCCAATGACAAACAGTGTAGACCCTAGTGAATGGACTTCCGAAGGAGCCCTATTATCTGCATCTACATTGTTTGAAAATAACAGTACGTGCGTGCCCTGGGCTGAAAGGGTTAAAGATCATCAGACATATGAACTTCGCCTTGTCTAGTTGAGAGTACATGTACGTTAATAACTTCTATGAAGGAAACACTCCTTTAACCCTTTCCCTCACAGGCTATTTTTAGATAATGTCTCTTTGAATAAATCTACCGAAAAGGAGCTTTACTAGAGAAAGGAAAACTTTTGAAATTGTGTAGATTTGAAACCATTGTGATAAATAGAACATTTGCTCTTATGGAGCAAAATATAATTTTCTATTTATTACAATGGTTTCAAAAATTGACTTTTACAGAGGCGTCAAAATATGAGGGAATGGGTTAATGGTACTACATGTATTTGATTATCATGTACATCTGAACTTTAATATCGCGTACTTCAAGGGGCAGTACACATTACTTCGAGATAAGAGAGTTCGATTCACCCGTTTTTCATCCGGACAATTGTTTAAGTTCACAGGTTGATGCAGGTCTAAAGTATTGCTGAACGCTCCTACAGGAGCTTTCATCATTACTTCCGATCTGCATTATTCTGTACAATGTCTAGATACATCTATGCGCAGCGGTACATTTTAGAACATTCATGTATTATAAACCTTAGAAGGACCGAGCATTTACTTCGAGTTACCCCAAGTTCTAGTTATACGAGTTCGAGAAGAAATTCATCCGTATAATGTATACATGTCCAAATAAATAAAACTGTAGAAAACAGATAGAAGAGTATAAACAAGAATTACCTGAACTAAAAGCCGGAACTTATTGACGATAATGCTTCCTAATGTCCAAACTTTTAATGCTTTACATCATTAACTTGGAACGCAATTACCTTGTTGCTAGGGTTGTTGTCATGTCTTTGCATGTGTGGTACATACAATTAGCCATCACCGCACGTACTTTACACGTAATAAAAGATAGAAATCCGTATTGGCATTGCATGTGATATCTTGCCAGGATGGAAATGAAATACAACAAAGTCCCTGTAAATGTGTAATACAGTAAAACCCCTCTAATGCGACCAGCAAAAAGGGACATACTTCACAGTGGCAAAGGGAGGTGGTAGCTTAATGCTGGACGAAAGTTATGCAGAAAGATCCAATAGGAGCTTTCTGCATAACTTCCATTCTGCATTAAGCAACCACCTGCTTATACAAACAGTCATGTTTATTCATTAAGTGGTCGCATTGATGGGATTTTACTGCAGTAAACCCCCTCTAATGCGACCACTTAATAAACAAACATGTGCGTCTTTATAAGCAGGTGAGTGCTTAATGCAGGAAAAAAGTAATGCAGAAAGCTTTCTGCATTATTTTTGTTTCGCATTAAGCTACCACCTGCATCTAGCACCCGAAATTATACCTCTTTTGATGGTCGCATTAGCGGTGTTTTACTGTAGGCTATAAGATACAGTAAAACCCCTTCTAAAGCAGAATTCTAGTAAGGAAGAATTTCGATACTTTTAGACAGATGGCTGTCTAATGCAGGGAGCTTTCTGCATGACGTTCACCTTGCATTAAGCTGCCACCTATTTATAAGACCTATTTTTATTTTAAATGTATTGTCCGTTTTAAAGAGGTCTTTACTGTTGTTGGAAGTTCCATTACCAATACAAAGGTCGTATAGACGGGGCATAAATTTCATTCTTCATTACTCTGACCCTTATTTACACACTTTGGTTTGCATTTGCAAAACAGTTTGGGGTCCGGATGAGACGCCGAGTCACTCGGATCCACGCCGTTTGACACTAATACAAAAGTATCTCAAAAGCTTGATCGGAAAGGAGGTAGTCAAAACTGCACAGGGTCTTATTTGAACAGACATTACTTATTCACTTAGGCTAAGCAGTTGCTGTTTATTAGAGAAGCAATCTGAAAACAAGTTCTTGTATCAATGAGGTTCTGCTGAATAAACCATAAAGTACAGTAAAACCTCTCTATAACGAGCACTAAATTACATCAAGTACTTTGTATTAAAGGCAGGTGGATGCTTAAAGTCAGGTAAAAGTAAAACAGAACGCTCCTATATGAGCGTTCTGTTTTACTTTCACCTTGCTTTAAGCAACCACCTGCACAAAATACCAACTAATTTACACAATTTAGTGGTCGTTATAGAGATGTTTTACTGTATATAATTGTAAAATTCGTTTGATGTTTAGTCCCTTCAGTGCCATGAAGACGGGTGTGTGATATCATAGTTTGGATTCAGATGAAACATTGAGTAACTCAGGCTGTTAGACACTCGGCATGTCATCGGGGTCAAACTAGTTGTTTGACATATGACATCTCATCAGGACATATAAGCTGTTTGACACGCAGCATCTGAACAGGATTAAGCTGTTTGTCACTCGGCATGCCATCAGCATCAATCAAGCCGTTTGACGCCCGACATCTAACCAGGACCATCCAAGCTACAGTTGAACTTCGATATCTCGAACTCGGATAACTCGAACTTAGGGATAACTCGCACTAAAAGTTCGGTCCTTCCAAAATTTACAATGCAATAATTGTTCTAAAATGTGTCACTACAAACATCTAGAAACGCATGTGACAGCTTAATGCAGGTCGAAAGTAATGCTGAAAGCTCCTACAGGAGCTTTCAGCATTACTTTTGACCTACATTAAGCTGTGAACATGAGTAATTGCTCAGGTTAGAAATCGGATGACTCGGACATCTTTTATCTCGAACTATTTTTATGGTCTCCTGAAGTTCGAGATATCGAAGTTCAACTGTATTTAACACTCGATATCTTATCAGGATCAGGCAAAATGTTTTGGCAGTCAGTCCATAGTCTCTGATTAGCTTGAACGGAACGGATGTAAATAAAATTGCAACATATCTCAGCGGACTTTATTGTAAAACACGGTAAGGGCTAATTTTAAGGGCAAGATTTCCTGATGTATAGTAAACAAGACAGTGATGGACGCCACTATATATACAAAGTGTTTGTTTGTTTGTTTATTTCGGGATTTTCCCGTCGCTTAAATAGCATATCGCGACAATGGAGGCTTCTCCGTGCACAAATGATCACTCGGTAGAACCAACGATCTCTTTTATATATATATATAAAGCAAAGGATACATGTGCTAATTTAAACTTTACGTTGCAACTTTTTTCCATATAACCGTTACAAATAAATTGGATTATTCAAATCGTTAAGGTCACAGATGAACCTCTGCCTTCCGCCTGCAATTAGCTGGACGTTACGCTATGACTGAAATGCGGCGTAAAACCTTGATACATACAAACAAACAAACAAACAAACAAATCGGTTATACTGTGGACATGGGGAAACCTATTTCGAGAATAGAAGTACAGTATGTACATGTAATGTTGACTGCTGAGCTTATATATCGAACAACATTGTCGAAGTATATCTCCTATATTACTTAACCCTGTTACCGCCGAAGTCGCAAAAATGCACCACGACAAATAGTGCAGTCTCAGATCAGACGCCGCCTTTTCAAGGAACTTCACTTTTTCAGGAACTTCACTTTTTGTCTTCATCTCTATTTCCATATATGTGCTTTATTCCTTTGAAATTTGCATTTATTTATCTCATTTCTTTAATTCACCAAATGATTTAACAAAATTGGTTTGCAAACGACAATTAGAAATTTGGCGCCGAAAAGGTTAAGATATGAATGCCAACTTTGGTGTGTGAGTACATCTCGGGACGGCTGTGAGTTGCAGACCATTTTCGAGTGTATGTGACCTTAACCTTGACGACTGACCTGAGCGATAGACAAAACACCTTGTCTGGAGAGTATACTTCATATTACTTTAGGTAGGAATGCCAACTTTTGTGTGTGAGTACATTTCAGGACGGCTGCATGTTGCATACCGTTTTCCGATGGGTTTTTTTTTACCTTGACCATGACCGCTGACCTTATCAATAGATAAGCCTTTTCCGGAACGTATCTCCTATATTACTTTAGGTAGGAATGCCAAATTTGGTGTGTGAGTACATCTTTGGGTGGCGAGATGTCACTTACAGTTTTCAGGTATATGTGACTTTAACCGCTGACCTCAGGTATAGAAAAATCTTGTTTGGAGCGTATCTCCTATATAACTTGAGGTTGGAATGCCCAATTTGGTGCGTGGTTACATCTTCGGAAGGCGGAGTGTTGAGTAACATGTTCATGTCTCTGTGATATTGACCTTGACGGCTGACCTGATCTATAGAAAAAAAACCTTGTCTGGAGAGTATATTTTATATTACATGAGGTAAGAATGTCAAATTTGGTATGCGGGTACATCTGGGAATGGCAGAGTGTCGCCTACAGTTTTCAGATGTCTGAGACCTTGACCTTAAGCGCTGGCCTCAATTATAGAATAAAGTTATCTCCGATATGACTTGAGGTAGGAATGCCAAATCTGGTGTGTAAGTACATCTTGGGAATTCATGTCACGTTGTGCACCACACATTTCAATGGCATTGCTATGCTGTGGGGGCATTTGTCACCTACTGTTAAACCTTTGTTTGTGTTGGTATCAGTAGAATACGTAGAGCCATATCTACGACGGGTAAACTTCGACTGATGGGTTTTAACAAAAACCAAAACACTCCCAGATTCTTTCTTCAAGCAATCATTTAAAACTCAATAAACTGGAAATGAAGAATTCATCACAGATTACATATTTCATTACCGCATTATCTCTAAGAAACCTTCCCGGCTGAGTGAGGGAGGTTGGGTGTGTGTGTGTAAGTTTGAAGGGAAGGTTTACGTCTTTTAACAGTTTGTATGCAGGGTCCATGCTTATAAAACTTTTAGTTGAGTCTGAGAACGTTCTCAAGCTTTTGATTGGTCAGATTTGAGCCTTTGGCTCAAATCTGACCAATCAAAAGCTTGAGAACTCAAATCTGACTAATCAAAAGCTTGAGAACGAAACTCAGACTCAACTAAAAGCTTTATAAGCATGGACCCAGGTGGTTGCTTAACGCACACTGAAAACAATGCATAGAGTTCCTAGGAAAGCTATATTGGAGCCGTCTGGTCAGGGTCTGCTCTGTTTGCTAAAATAATTTTGATAGTCTGTTTCTTTACTTTCTATAATGGCTGCAATGTTTCAACTTCCATATATCATTATAACTGTTTTGTCCATGAATATTCAGTGGGTATTGAAATTTGGAATAAACATAGAACAGGGAAAGGGTTAGGTAGAATACGGTATAAACGAGGGTTTTATCAAACGTCATTAATTTTAATTAAACTTTCAATTGAGTCTGTCATGTAATCTTGGATATTTCAATGCCATTTCCTTTCGCTGAAGTGCAATCAAATAACGAGCAGCATGTTTTAAGCATTAAATAAATGAAGTCGTACTATGCACAGAAATCGATCATTCGAAACAATGGTTACTAAAAAGCAAAATTAAACACCCATGCCATTTTGCATTTCACTTGCTATTGTCTTCATTCTTCGTACGATTTCGATCTAGTTTACTTTTGTTTCTAAAACGATTGTAATATTTGAAATCCATTACAGTGGAACGTGTTCAAGCGGTAATTCACTCATTGAGCACAGGGAGTCTTAAAAGCAGATGGTTGCTTAATGCAAAGTCAAAAGTAATGCAGAAAGCTCCTATAGGAGCTTTCTGCATTACTTTTGACTTGCATTAAGCTACCACTTGCCTTACAGGCCAATAATCAGACCTCTTTTTTATGACCGCTTACGATAGATTCTGCTGTATATGACACCTAGAGAGCACTATCGAGCTAATGCGAATCCTGAACTTGGGGTTTCCTAAAATATATTCTACTAGTCCGTACTCTGCTCAAATTTGGATATGGTGCAAGTTTTGTCTATTTCAGGTTTAATCCATATTTTGAAAAACTATTGACCGAGTGTCAAACATTTTGGATCCTGATGAGAAGCACAGCGGTACAAACTAGCGGTACTTTATAGTTTTGAAGGACTGAACAGACACGAGATGTGATGAAAAAGACGGAAATGAAATAAGTCAAAACTGGGTTTGATCGAATACCCAATGCTTAATGCTGGGTGAACGTCCAGAGGAGCTTTCTGCATGACCCCCACATGACCATGCATTAACCCATTCCCTGTTCTATGTTCATTCCATTTTTGCTACCTACTGACTATTCATAGAAAAATTAGTTATAATAAAATATGGAAGGTGGAACATTGTAACCATTTTAGAAAGTAAAGTAACGGATCTTTCAAATTCCATAAGCAAACAGAGCAGACCCTGATCAGAGGGATCCTATAGGAGCCCTCTGATCTGGGTCTACTCTGTTTGCAAATGCGTTTGACACGTTTTTATAAGGGAAAGGGTTAAGCAGTCACATTCCTAAAACGGTCTAAAATCTTCTTCTGTACTAATATATCGAATTATCAAAGGTGTTACTGTATTTATAACCGTAGGACTATGAATTAATTGAATATCTATAGTGGCATCACATGTACGAACAAGGGAGTCTGTCACCATGGCAGAAACTGTAGAATCAGATATCTAATCTTTCATAATTAACCGTTTCACCGCCAATATCGCAAAAATGCACCACGACAAATGGTGCAGTCTCAGATCAGACACCGCCTTTTCAAGGCGGCGTCTGATTAGGGACTTCACTTTTTGTCTCAAACTCTTTTTCTATATCTATGCTTATTCCTTTGAAATTTACATTTATTTATCTCATTTCCTCATTTTACCGAATGATGTAAGACAACTGGTTTGCAGACGACAATTAGGAACTTGGCGCCGAAAGGGTTAAATAAGGCAGATGACAATAAAACAGTTATTACCGGAATTGTATGATATTGGTCTTCTCTATTTGCAACTGCGTAATATTCGTCTCTATCATGTAACGGATTCCCCCCTTACCTATATAGACGCTTATACACGCATTCGCTAACAAAGTAGATCCATATCAGACCGTTCCTATAGGAGCTGTCTAGTCCGGGTCTGCTCTGTTTGCTTATGAAATTATAATCGATATGACTCTAAAGTTTGTACCAATACCACACATTTCTGTGTACATGTACATACCGTAAAAAAGCTAATAAATATTCAAGATGTCGCTATTTCTTACATGAATATTCAACAGGGAAAGTTAAGCACAAGGTACGTTCCTCAGCAAGTTAAGGTTTGGCACGCGGCCATAAAATGTATGTTAGATATGTAATATCTAACGACGAAATGTTAGTAGAATTCCCTTTGACATTTGAACGTAATTACAGCTTAAGGTATACCAGTGTAATTAATCAAGCAGAAACATCATTAATCAGCTGTCAATATAATCGTTTACAGCCCACCCATTCTAAATCGGACATTCAATTCAGTATAAATATCGTTCTTGGAGACAGGTGGCAGCTTAATGCAGGTTGAAAGTCATGCAGAAAGCTCCCATAGGAGCTTTCTGCATGGCTTTCATCCTGTATTAAGCAGCCACCTGCCTAGAAGTATCTAAATTATTTTTACTATAATTCCATTTTTGAGGGGTTCTACTGTACACGCCGCCTAAAGTACATTTTGATGAGCAGATTTCATCTATTAACCCTATACTGCATGGATATTCATATAATGACAAAAAATAATATTATTTAGTCTATTAATATCTATATGTGTACAGTAAAACTCGATACTACAAAATGTTAGTAAGAAGGAATTTATGTCTTTGTAGGCAAGTGGTTGCTTAATGCAGGGTACAAGTCATGCAGAAAGCTCATGGAGGAACTTTCACCCTGCATTAAGCTGTCACCTGTGCAAAAGATCAATGATGGTACGTATTTGATTGTTCGTAGTATCCAGTTTTTTTTATGTATATGTTCCAACGCAAAAAGGCCTGACATTTTATTCAGTGTGGATATTTCACTAAACGCAAGTAGTACCAGCGATTACTTAGAGAAATATTCTTCACTAAAGGTATGAAAAACTACAGGACAAACAGAGGATTCCTCTTTACTAAAAGTTGGAAGAACTACAAAACACATAGAGGAATCTTCTTCAATAAAGGTCTTAGGAACTAGAGCACACATAGAGGACTCTTCTTTACTAAAAGTGAAAAGAACTACAAAACACATTGCGGAATCTTCCCTAAAATTCTGAAGAATGAGAAGACACAGAGAAGAATCTTCTTTACTAAATGCGAGAAGAGCTACAAAACATAGAGGACATCTTCTTCATTAAAGGTCTGAAGAACAACAGCACACATAGAGGACTCTTCTTAAAAAGTGAGAAGAACTACAAAAAACATCTAGCGGAATCTTCCCTAAAAACTGAAGAATGAGAAGACACACAGAAGAATCGTCTTTACTAAATGCGAGAAGAACTACATAAGATAGAGGGCATCTTCTTCATTAAAGTCTGAAGAACAAGAGCACACATAGAGGACTCTTTTTAAAATGTGAGAAGAACTACAAAATACATAGCGGAATCTTCCCTAAAAGAACTACAAAACACATTGCGGAATGAGAAGACACACAGAATAATCTTTTTACTAAAGCGAGAAGAACTACACACCATAGAGGGGAAGCTTCTTCGTTAAAAGTCTGAAGAACAAGAGGACACATGGAAAACTCTTCTTCAATAAATCTGGGAAGACACGTCTTCATTAAATGTGATACGCACTAGAGGATACATATAATAATCTTCTTCATTAAATTATGAATTACTAGAGGACACATATACATGTAATACTCTTCTTCACTAAATGTATGAAGTACTAGAGGACACATATAATACACTTCTTCACTAAAGGTATGAAGTACTAGATGACACATATAATACTCTTCTTCACTACATGTATGAAGTACTAGATGACACATATAATACTCTTCTTCACTAAATGTATGAAGTATAGTAAAACCCCGCTAATGCGATAATAATTCTGGGTGCTAGATACAGGTGGTAGCTTAATGTAGGACAAAAGTAATGGAGCTTTCTGCATTACTTTGTCCTGCAATAAGCAACCACCTGTTTATAAAGACATACATGTGTATTCATTAAGTGGTCGCATTAGAGGGGTTCTACTGTATTAGAGGACACATAGAATGTCATATGCCTAAATGACAAAAATGGTCATTGTTCAAGGGTGTAATTTTGCAACGCCCTGGGCTAAACACATGAAAATTGCGTCTGGCACACCCATCATTCAATTGAATAACTTTCAAATTAAAGGAGGAGTTTGCAACACCAACTTTGCTTGTTTCATGCCAAAATCATAAACACATCTACTGTTCGTGGTTACATTGTATTATGTGACTGGACCCAAGCGGTTTGCAACTGCGTCAGTTCGAGCTAAACAGGCGAATAATTAATTTCAGAGATTAAATTCCAATCTTAGCTCAAAGAATTCAAAGATTGGAATTTGTGTCCATGCTTATAAAGCTTTTAGTTGAGTCTGAGTTTCGTTCTCAGGCTTTTGATTGGTCAGATTTGAGTTCGCAAGCTTTTGATTGGTCAGATTTGAGCCAAAGGCTCAAATCTGACCAATCAAATGCTTGAGAACGTTCTCAGACTCAACTAAAAGTTTTATAAGCATGGACCCTGATCTCTGAAATTAACTTATTCGCCTTCTTAGCGCGAACTAACTTACAGCTGCAAATATAGAACAGAAGTCAACAGGAAATTTGAAAATGACACATGACCGTGTACAACAAATGCGCGCTCGCACACATCAATAGAAGAGCACTCATATACACACATATCACACATACACATTCAAAAGTACGAAAGTATGAAAGGTGCATGATACAAACACAAATAGGGTGAAGACAGGAGTACCGCCTTGGAACGGTCAGTTGTAAAATCACCACAAGGGGTTTAAACTATGGTTCGGGGACTTATTGCCATATATATTTGGATCCAGTCACTTGACCTCTCATTCAAACTATTCATAATGTCATAATTCATTTTATCACATAATCTGCCGTGGAGGAGTGCCGAAACAGGTGGCATAAATCGCGGAAATGCACTAGTGCATCTTTATGCAAATTAGCGGTTCGAATTTGGCTGTATTACGTTGTAAACAAAAGCTGTCAGAAAAAGTATGTTTCTCTTAAGGGTTATGTTATAAAAAGAATATTACATTCGTGTTCATTACAAATTGTTTTCATGAAACTCGTTTACTACAATGCATATTACATTCGCCTAAGGCTCGTATCATATTATTAAAGTAAACACGTTTCATAAAAGCGATTTGCAACGAGCACTCATGTAATATCCTCTATATATGAATATTGAACAAGGAAAGCGTTAAAACCTGCGTTGGTATCAATCATATCAATAGCAATACAACGTCAAAATAATAGTCGATATGGTACAGAACAATCGTCATTAGCCCTTAGCCCGGTGCAAAACAATGATGTCTACTAAAATTTTGAAATGTTCAAGTTTGGTTTGACTTAGTCTTTTTGGGATTAAGCCTTTGAAAAACTATTGACCGAGTGTCAAACAGTCCTGGTGAGATGCCGAGTTACTCGACAACTCATCTGGATGCAAGCTCTTTGTCAAATGCGAGTCAGATCGCGTATAGATGGATGGGTGTTTCTTTGCACGCTGGGTATTTTTTCGTCTGCAACAATTGTCGTCTGCTTCAATTCTTAAAATAAACTTTCTCTCATTTTTCGCAAAGATATGGTCAAGATGACAAACAGTTTGGATCCTGATGAGACGCCGCATTATGCGGCGTCTCATCTGGATCCAAACTGTTTGCATAGGTAATCACAGTTTCGCGCTAGCAAAGAGTTAAGGTAATGGAATACCGGTTAACGTTATTTGATATAACTTGTTAGATGTAGTGACAGGCATTTAAAGTGATCATAACAAAGTACAAAAAATTCATTTCCTGTCAACATGGCTTCTTTTATCTCTTGGTGATAGGTGCAATGTCAACAAATGAAACCATATAACAAAGGATGTTTTATCAGAATAACAGCAGAATGATCGAAGAACTGTGGTACTGTTTTCATTATCTTCATATGTCAAGGCCTTGGGCCGCTAGTCAAATCCTGTCTGACTTGCATTTGCACATAGCTTGGGTCCAGATAAAGTAGTCGAATATTTAAGAAGGTTTATAGCCGCGGGTCAGTATTGAAAGTCTTTGAGTTTAGATTGGAATTTGATTTTTAAAATAACCCTTGGTCTGCTTAGAGCGACCTGACTTGAATTTGTATTTGCAAACATTAATATCCAGTTACTCGACGTCTCATCCAAATCCAACTTCTTTATTTCTCCACCAAACCCTATGTTGTGACCACTCTTTAAAATCGTCTCAAAGAGACGATTCTAAAGAGTGGTCACAACATAGGGTTTGGTGGAGAAATGGCGATTTTAGTATTTAAGTACGCACAGTTAGCTGTTGCTCTGTTTGATAATCGGTCATTGGTTTCACAAACGTTGAGCGAGTCGTATACAGATGCCAGTCAGACCGTGCTTAGCACTAGATGAATGAACCTTTATCTCGCTACCTTAACACTTAACCCTCATTTCGTGATCTGAATCGTATTTGCAAACAACCTTAAACTAAATCGGCAACTCATCAGGATCCAACCTGTTTGAGCCTCGGTCCAACGTTTCTCAAGAGCTAGATCCAATCGAAGTAGCCCCAAGTGCAACATTTTTTTATGTGTAGAAGGGTTCATAGCCGCATTATGTTGGGTACTACGCGCTAATGACGATGCCAAGAATCGATAGGATTTTAGTTGCTCGTTTATTTTACAGCACTTAATTACTACGGCTAAACAATAAATCAATTTGCAGCATAAATATTTGGTTCTGTGAACAGCGGAACTATCTTATAAAAGTAATTTTGTAACTGAACAAATGGGTTATAACACTTCTGAGTCTGGGTTCATTCTCAGGGTATCTGATCGTGTGGTCATGCTCGTACATCAAAGCATAAGTGCATATTTTTTTCAACGTAAAATTATATGCTTGTTTCTCCTTCCCTCAATCTGTCTCTTCTGTCTCTCTCATACACACAACTTTTGATCTATATTCTTTTTCTATCTCTCAACATATTTCTCCTTCCCTCCATCTGTCTATCTTCTCTCACATGTATACAAACAACAAGAAATGTCGCTCTATATCTGACTTTATCTTCTATCTCACACAAACACCAACTGTCCATCTCGTTACATTCTTCAACCCATTCCTCCATAAATACGCCTTTCTACGTCTCTGTAATAGTCAATTCTTGAAACCATTGTGATAAATAGAGCATTTGCTCTTATGGAGCAAATGCTCTATTTATCACAATGGCTTCTATACTACACAATTATAACATTTTCCTTTTCTTTAATAAATGCTCCTTTTCGGTAGATTCAAAGAGGTTGGGTCTAAAAATAGCTTATGGGGGTGGGGATAGGTTAATCAGAGCTGCAGAGAAGAGATTATTTGCCAAAAAAGTATTGTATTAGTACTAGTTAACCCTTTACTCAATGGATATTCATGAGAGAAAAAATGACATCATGAATATTAATTAGATTAGTTTTTATACTAGCAAATAGACACAGGAATGTTTTACCATGACAGAGATGTAGAATAATGTATATAAAATCGAACACATCTTAATAAGCGATCGCTTAATGAAAAAAGCTGTTGAAAAAAATGACTATAAGTATTATTTTAATTATACGATTTTGTACTCAACTTTTGGCGTTAATTGGTTCCTAGCAAACATATAACTTTAAAAGCCTGCCAGAATCGAATGTAAGTACTGGGTGCGAGGTTATAACACTTCTCAAGGAATATGATAGGCCAGCTTTTGACCTTGCTCAAAATCTGACCAATAAGATGCTTGAGAATGATCTCAGATTAAAAAAAAAGTTTTATAACCTTTAGCAGCTCTGTCATTTGGGTCTACACCACTTGCATATGTCCTTTTTAACCATTTCCTTCATATTAACGTGTTTTCACGCATTTGCAAACAGAGTAGACCAAGATCAGATGGATCCCATAGAAGCCATCTGATCAGGGTATGCCCTGTTTGCCAGTAGAATTGGAAAGTTATGTTTCTTGACTTTCTAAAACGGCTACAATATTCCACCTTCCATATTTCATTATTGTACTATTTTGTCCATGAATATTCAGTAGGTATTGAAATTTGGAATAAATATAGAACAGGGAAAGGTTTACGTGACACTGGACAACATGGGTTCAATCATTAACTGATGAGCTTTTAACGCGATTAAAAATCAAGTTATGACACCCAAAGGTAAACGTAAAAGTTGACAAATGATGCCATAAAATACTCCATTAAACACTCTAACAATTAACCTTAGCTCATCTGCGAAAACGAATATCTTTAACCCTTCGCTTTCTATTCACGTCAATATACCTATCTGTAAATAGTGAAGACCCAGATGAGAGAGCTCCTGCAGGAGCTGTCTCATCAGGGTCTGCACTATTTACAAGTTGATTGTGCACTCCACAAAAGGAGAAATGTATTTTAAAATTCAGCAAGCGAAGGGTTAAAGTTGGAGCTGTTGCCATATTGACTACTTCTAATTCGTATAAAGCTTTTGAGAAACGGTTGACCGGGTATCAAACAGCTTGGATCCTGATTAGGCCCTGACAGACACGGCGTCTCATCGGGATCCAAGCTGTTTGCATGTCGCGAATAGCATGCTAAATGTTAATTGGACTGGCAACAGCTATTACTGGAGGAGGATAAAACGCTGAGCGATAAAGAGCATTATTTTAGCTACATGTACCTTTAATTGGTTTGATTTGATTCGAGGCGCATTATTGACAATATTGCACAGACATGTATGTGGCAATATTTCTCATATCTTTAAGTGATAAAATGATGTATAGCTTACTAGATAGATGTGTTTTATAGATATTCAGTTATAATTGTGACATTTATACGATACAAAGTGGGGAATACCACACCTTTGATGTCTGTGGGACTGTTAAAGGTGTATTTTGCTAATGTTTCCGAACGTTTTGCGTGACAAAATGACGTAAGAATCGGAATCTCTTGAAATTAACTTAGTTTTAAAGAGCATGGTCAGAAAAAAAGTTGTTTATACAAAAATATGAGGAAACGTTATTGCTACGGAAAATGTCGTAAAATGCTATCGCGTGTACCAGACGTCCGCATGGATCAACTATTACACTTCATTACACAACGTTTAGTTTGCATTTGACCTAGGTCAGTCATTTTTACGATTACTAAATCAATATTCATAGTGTTAGTCGATTCCGAGTCCATCGGAGCTTGTCCGAACATGTCCGGGTTTTCCCGTAACAATCGGCGAAGAAATTCGGCGGCTTACTAAAGACTTTTGAGTGATAATTAGCTAATATTAAAATTAGCTGAATTTAATTTGAATGTAGAAAAAGTCACAATAGAAAAACATCAAAACACCACATATGCAACAAGATTACGAAATAACAATAGCGATGAAAATGTGTAAGAATATAAAACGACAAACTTTGTGAAAACATTATTTCATATATGTTCAGCTAAATACGAATACTGCTTAATCCTTAGAATCCAAACGAAATTTTAAGAGACGGAAACTTTCGTCGAATACAATTATATGGGAATAAATGGCTTAATGTTCGTAATAGGCAGACTCTGTCATGCATATTCATGGCGTTCAGGGATATTATAGAAACAAATTAAGTGCGTTACCGAAAATACAGAAGCATCTCGTTAAGTCGAACACACAAATACGTATAATAAAACATAGCAGTTTTTAACCACAGTTAAACCTCTCTATAACGGCCACTAAATTACATCAAGTATTTTGTGTTAAAGTCAGGTGGCTGCTTATAGCAAAGTGAAAGTAAAACAGAACGCTCCTATAGGTTTTACTTTCACCTTGCTTTAAGCACCCACCTGCCTTTAATACTAACTAATTAACATAACTGCATTTATTATTCCCGTATTATTTGATTATTTAAAGAAATATTGTCTAGATCTTATCTTGGAACCCATCAATCTTTTGATGTCGAGGAGACACAGCAAACAATATATTTTTCTGGTATAAGCCATTGGCATCAATTGGTTAAGCAAACAGTGCAGATCCTGATCAGAGGAATTCTGAAGAAGTCCTGTGATCTTGGTCTACACTGTTTGTATTTGTCCTTTCTAAGGGAAACTGGGGCAAAAATCGGCTAAAACAGGTGACAGTAATGCAGAACGCTTCTCACGGAGCCTTCTGAATAAATTCCACACTCTGCATAAAGTTGTCACCTGAAACGCTTTCATTCGTCTTTACTAAAATACAAATTAATGACGTTCATAAGGCAGCAATATTGAAATTAATCCTCCCTCATCCAAGTTTTGGCTCTTTTACCGCCGAAGTCGCCGGAAAATGACTTACATTACTTGCTGTAGTAATGGACGAACTACCTTTGTAAACAGTTTGGATTCAGATGAGACGCCGATTAACTCGGCGTCTCAGTAGGATCCAAACTGTTTGACACACCACTACAAAATACACTGTATCAGTTTAGAGAACCAAATGAAGGAATGAAACATGAAACAGACGACATTATTTGCAGACGAAAATTGTTTGGCGCCAAAATAGTAAAGCCGGATACTAATTGTGTACAGTGAAACCCTCCTAATCCGAACATTAAATTAGTGTAAGTATAGCCTTGGAGACAGGTGGCAGCTTAATGCAGGGTGAAAGCCAAGCAGAAAGCTCCTCTAGGAGCTTTCTGCATGACTTTCACCCTGCATTAAGCAGCCACCGGCCTAAAGGTATCTCGACCTTTGTCTAATAGAATTCCGGATTAGAGAAGGCGTTACTGTAAATGTATAACCATCAGCGTCATCATTATAACCTTGGAAACTGGCACTCATTAGAATAATCAACGTTATTGCTAGATCTGTTGAAAAGCGAGACTGAGCATCTTTTAGGCTAATGGAAATATATTGATTTGCAGGTATAATCCTTTACCTGATAGAAACGCCTGTTTCATACTTCTAAAACAGAGGAGACCTAGATCAGCCGACTCTTGTAGTAGATTCTACTGATGAGGGTTCCGCTCTGTTTGCTTGTTGAATTATATAGATCTGAGTACAGTATTAAAGCGTCTTAAGCGGCCATAAAAAGTTCTGATTATGGGTCTAAAAGGCAGGCGATAGCTTAATGCAGGTACCTCAAGGGTAATGCAAAAAGCTCCTAAAGGAGCTTTTTGCATTACCTTTGTCCTGCCTTAAGCATCCATCTGCTTTTTAAGTCTCCCATGTTCAATAACATGAATGGCCGTTTAATACAGGTTTTACTGTATACAGTTTTAGCCAGTGCCAAACAAGTCTATTTTCATATACCATTATAGAAAACGTCAGCTGATGATTATTCATGATGCCATTAAAGGGAAAACGCCGTGTTTTATGTGCTGAGCAAATATTTATATGTACAAGTGACGTGATCCGGTTTCAAAGTACAATGTCTATTAATTTGTTCTGGATCCAAACCGTGTATCAAATATGCGATCAGAAGGTCAAACAGATATGATCCCGATGAGGCGGTGATTTACTTGGCGTCTCATCTGGATCCATCCTCTTTGCAATAGTAATCGTCAATTCGCGTGTAGCATGTTAACGGTCAAAAGTTAAATGAGTGCGATGACAATCTGTAGTTTTTAACGATTATTCATCCTTTTTTGTTTGCATTAAGCAAATATTCTCAACTAATAAAGTTTTACCTGACAGGATACTGTATAAGTCCCCATGTCGATGGTAGAGGAGCGCGTAACATTGACACGCAAAACGCACTTGGACAATCAGATGCAAACCGAGTTTCGTTTCGTTTCGAACATCCCTCATATTGTGTGTAACCCTTTCCTTGCTCTGTGTTTATTCCAAATTTCAATACCTACTGAATATTCATGGACAAAATAGTTATAATGAAATATGGAAGGTGGAATATTGTAGCCATTTAAGAAAGTAAAAAAAACAAATTTATCAAATTCCATAAGCAAACAGAGCAGACCCTGATCAGACGGCTCCTCTTGGAGCTGTCTGATCTGGGTCTACTCTGTTTGCAAATTCATGGAAACACGTTTAGAACTATGAGGGAACTACTATAATAAACGGGGTTGAAATAGTTAGTTGAGACCAAAGTGAGCACAATGCACTAATCAGGATCCAATCTGCTTGACCCTATGATGTCATTTATGTTTTGAAATTCAATATTGTTTACAGTAAATCCTGTCCTAAGCGACCATTCATTTATTGAATATAGGAGTCCTAAAAGCAAGTGATTGCTTAATAGGAGTTTTCTGCGTTACTTTGACTTGCATTAAGCTATCAACTGCATTACAGACTATTAATTTGACCTCTTTTTGTTGGCCGCTTACGACAGGTTCTATTGCATAAGCGGACAAAATGTGATGAAAATGCTAAAGAATTAGGTCAAAATCATCCGCCCAATTAACCGAATACTCATATAAATTTGATGAAATCATATTTACTTTAAAACAACTCTAAACTGGGCGTTCAAATCAATATGCCAACGGTCTTTAGACAGTCTGTAGCTTAATGCAGGGCAAACATCAGCTCTCTGCGTGACTTTCATCCTGCATTACATCTTTATTTGATTGTCCCATTAAAGAAACCTTACTGATTTAAAATATTTCTGAGTGTGCTTTTACAATATTTCGAATTGCATAGCATTTGTGTATCATAATACATGTAATGGGTATGATCTGTGACTTTAAATAAGATGTGCCGCTTCAAGACTGTTAACGCTTTCCATGTACTATTTATATCTAAAGTTTAATACCTACTAGCCCTTTCAGAAAGTAAAGAAATAAATCTATCAAATTATATTAGCAAACAGAGCAGACCATGATCAGACGGCTCCTATAGGAGCCGTCTGATCTTGGTCTATTCTGTTTGCAAATGCGTGAAAATGCGTTTATATGAGGGAAAGGGTTTAAGTTTGCTCTTCCACTTTACCTCGTGCGTATTCATCTAAGAAAGGATGGCTGTATAAATATTATTTACTTGAACTTCGTAAAGCCACAATCACGAAGGGAAGATTTACCATGACAAGTACTATGAAATACTATCTACAATTGTATATTATTTTATCAGCAAACGAAAATATGCTTAGTTAGGAGATATGCTAAAATCGATAGGTTTGAATCTTGCATGGTTTATCAAAATGGGGATATTAACCTTTAGCCTGCTATGGGCATATGAGTGAAAACCTATGCAAACAGTTTGGATCCAGATGAGACGCCGAGTAACTCGGCGTCTCATCAGGATCCAAACTGTTTGACACCCTGATTGCATTTTGGAAGACACATTCATTATAGCTTGAATTTTGAAAATGTAGTAGGTGCAAAATTCTGTAAAAATAATTTGCTCAGCAGGCTAAAGGTTAAACATCAAACAGTGCACATTTTGTCTTGCAATCAAGTACAAATGTATACAATGCGCGTGTGAGCATTCCATTAACATTGAAACATAAAACAACTGCCGCTTAATAGCGGCCTTCCATTTACAAGAAAGTTGGAATATCTTAACCCTTCTCATGCTGAAGAAACACTCTATACCCAATCACTGATCTGCCCAACTTTATACAGATTTCTGATTCTTTCAAGCCTTTGAAAAAACATTGACATAGTGTCAAACAGCTTGGATTCTCGTGAGACGCGAGTTACTCGGCATATCAGCTGGATTCAATCTGTAAATCCCACTCAGTGCGCGCTTAGTTTGTGAAAGGTTATCCCTTTCCTTGTTCTATATTTATTCCAAATTCCAATACCTTCTGAATATTAATGGACAAAGTAGTTATGATGAAATACGGAATGTGGAATAGTGTAGCCATTTTAGAAAATAAAGAAATAGATTTACTGAATATTAATGGACAACGTAGTTATGATGAAATATGGAAGGTAGAATGGTGTAGCCATTTTAGAAAGTAAAGAAACAGATCTACTGAATATTAATGGACAAAAAAGTTATAATGATATATGGAAGGTAGAATAGTGTAGCCATTTTAGAAAGTAAAGAAACATATCTATCAAATTCTTTAAGCAAAAGCGCAGACGGCTGATCAGACGGCTCCTATATTTGTTTGCAAATGCGTGAAAACACGTTGATATGAAGAAAGGGTTAAACTTTTACGTGTCAAGCACATTTCTATTGGTAGAACATGTCTTCCAAATCAATATCACGTATCTCTAATTAACGCCTCCGGGGGCGTTACATTTTTTTTTTAAAAAAAAACAGAGCTCATTGCATTTTGTAGACAGGTGGTTGTTTAATGCAGAATGAAAGCAATTCTGCGTTACTTTCAGTGTTCATTACTACCACCTGTAATTTGAAATACATATACATGTATATATATTATTTAATGGTTATTGTATAGGGGTTAAGTTGTTTTATTGATCCTTAGTCACCCCCGCCACCACGACGTAAGGGGTGTTTGTTATTATTGAGAAAACGATATTAGGAGTTCAGTAAAATCCCGCTAATGCGACCACCTAAAATATGTATAATTATGGGTGTTAGATACAGGTGGTAGCTTAATGCAGGACAAAAGAAATGCAGAAAGCTCCTAGAGGAGCTTTCTGTATTACTTTTGTCCTGCATTAAGCAACCACCTCCTTATAAAGACATGTATGTTTATTAATTAAGTGGTCGCATTAGAGGGGTTCTACTGTATATACATGTATAAGTACAACGTTTTGTTCTTTTTATTTTCTAATTATGGACACCAACGAAGAGTGTCAAACAGTTTTGATCCAGAACAGTTGTCGAGTTACTCTTCGTCTCATCTAGATCCAAACTGTACACAGCTCATAGAGTTGTATTTACATATCTCGAACTTCTGGCTCGAACTTTTGAATAACTTGAACTTAAAGTTCGATCCTTCTACAATTTACGACATAGAATTATTCTAAAAGGTATCACTACACATATCTAGAAACACATATGACAGCTTAATGCAGGTCGAAAGTAATACTGAAAGCTCCTACGGCATAAATTTAGAACTGCATTAAGTTGTCAACTTGAGAAACTGTCCAGATTAAAAATCGGATGACTTCTGTTATCTCGAAGTAATTTGTATGGTTCATGGAAGTCCGAGATATTGAGGTTCAACTGCATCATGAACTCTGCCGCAGCATGCCAACGGTTACCTCAGGCGGCTATTGTTCTTAACCCTTTACTCCATACATGCACCTTTCTACAGCTACATGTATGCCAACAGGACAGACCCTGATCAGACGGCAAGGAAACCGCTGAGTAGTTACGATTACATGTCCACGTGAGTCTTAACATATCACAAGGAAGTGAATTTTGTAAAATTACTTATTTTCAAAACGTAGGCTCGCGCTTACTTGCGATTCAAGTCCATCTTGATCCTCATTAACACTTTCCCTTCATATAAATGTGTTTTCACGCATTTACAAACATAATAGACCTAGATTAGACGGGTCCTATAGGAGCCGTCTGATAAGGGTTTGCTCTGTTTGCTTACCAAATTTGAAATATCTGTTTCTTTACTTTCTAAAATGGCTATAATGTTCCACCTTCCATATTTCATTATACATGTAACTATTTTGTCTATGAATATTTAGTATATATTGAATATTGGAATAAACATAGAACAGGGAAAGGGTTAAGGATATCACAAATCAACACTGACGTTTTTATCCTTGTACTATGATTGAAATGACGAACTTGATCCGATTAATATACTGAAGGTTATTTACTTCATGTGAAATTCCATGAAACATGAACCAGAACGCTTAAGTTAACATGGGCGCATTACCATTTGCAAACAGTGTAGACTTTAGGAGCCCTCTGATCAGGGTCTGCACTGTTTGTCATTCAAAATCCTTCCACACATGATGGCCGTTCATACAGAATTGAACGATGATGGACTAGTTCTGCTCAGCATTCAAAAGGTATATCCAAGGTCCATGCAAATACAGTAAAACCCCGCTAATGCGACCACCAAAAAGGGGCATAATTCTGGGTGGCAGAGGCACGTGGTTGCTTAATGCAGCACAAAAGTTATGCAGAAAGCTCCTGTAGGAGCTTTCTGTGTAACTTTTGTGCTGCATTAAGCAACCACCTGCTTTAAACGACACCATTGGCTGTTTATTCAGTAGTTGCATTAGCGGGGTTTCACTGTAGTTACATGTAGCAGGTATTCTAAGAGATATCTATCAACCGTCACAGTTTGTACTGGTACATGTACTATTGATTTCAAGTTAACTGAGAACCGAATGCCAGGTTGACTACTATTACAATCATAATCTGCCTTTGGCCCGATATACCTGAAGGAACTATCGTTATTCCCTTGAATGCTAAATTGGTTAAGGCAGAAACTGTAAATTAAATATATTGTTTCATAAGCAAACAGAGCAGACCCGGATCAGACGGCTCCTATAGGATCTGGGTCTACTCTGTTTGCAAAGGCGTAGAACGGTGTACTTATATCATACGGAGTAATAGTTGATATTACTGGAGGTTCTTACAGCATAGACTCTGATTAGATGGATTTTCTAAGAGACGCCATTCAATCTGGGCTAACGCTGATCGCAAATACCATGACTCTCGTTTCCAATATCCAAGGGGCTAAACTATCTTTTAAACTGGTGCTACTTGCCATAACACACTTAATGTTAATTGCGTTGTAAATGCCAACAACTTGGATCTAGAAGTAGGATCTAGATAGCTATGTGTCTGATCAGAACCCAAGCTGCTTCACACTCGATTACTAGTTGAGCCATCTAAATATGTAGTTAAAGTACCTACATATGCAGTTAAGATACCTAACTATGTAGTTAAGACATCTAAATATATCGTTAAGACACGTAAATGTATCGTTAAGACACCCCAGCATGTAGTTAACACCTAAAAATGTAGCTAGTACACATTAAGACACATAATCATATAGTTAAGATGACTAAATATGTAGTTAAAATAAATTTACATAAAGATCGATACCGCTACCTGTGAAGTAATGTATTCCATGTTTGCACAAAAAAGTTAGATACCGCTACCTTTGATGTAATGTATTCCATATATGCACATAAATAATATGATACTGCTACCTGTGGTGTAAAGTATTCCAAGTTTTTACATAAAACATCGATTTCGCTACCTGTGGTGTAAAGTATTCCACGTCTTAACGTAAATTTCCACACTTCTACCTGTGGTGTAAAGTAGTCCAAGTGTTTGAATAAAAGGTTCGATACCTCTATCAGTAGTGTGAAATGTTCCACATGTTCAATGTCCGGTGACGTTACATGTGGTGCAAAGTGTTCTAAGTGTTTACATAAAAAGGTTCAATACCTCTAACCGTAGTGTCAAGTATTCTACGTGTCTATATAAAAAGGTTCGATGCCTTAACCTGTGGTGTGAAATATTCCACTTGTTCACATAAAGTGTGACACCTCTACCTGTCGTGAATAGTAGTCCACGTGTTTACATTAAAAGTTCAATAGCTCTACCTGTGGTGTAAAGTGTTCCACATGTTTACATTAAACGGTTCAATATATCTACCTGTGGTGTAAAGTGTGGTGCAAAGTGTTTACATAAAAAATGTCGATACCTCAGCCTGTGATGTAAAATAATCCAAGCGTTTAAATCAAGTACCGGATGCATATGGTATCCATGAGATACCGACACAATTTTAATTTCATAGTAAAGTTTAACCTTTTACCCGACAGAAACGTCTTTGATGTCTTAGTAAACAGAGTAGATCCAGATCAGACGGCTCCTATAGGAGCCGTCTGATCTGGGTCTACTCTGTTTACTTGTAAAATAAATAAGATCTGTTTTATAATGCGCGATATAGCAATGTAGTTTCTTTGTTGTACAGATCACAATTATTAGAAAATTCATTTCAATCATTACTAATATAATGGAGAGAATCTTCTATGAATATCCATTAAGTAAAGGGTTAAATAAGTACAGAGTAAAGCTGATACTGCCGTACCAATGCACTGGTTACAGTTTATTGGAAGTTGCGTATGAACCAAGCTTGTCACGTTCCAATATCTAGGTGATTCATTGTGATGTGTGTCAATGGAAACGCAGTGTAGGTAATCACAGGGAATATACGAATTTACCTTGAATGTCTGTGATCAGGTAAATGTTTTGGTTTTCTCGTGTAATGTAACCTTCAACTCTTTCCCTCATATTCAACGTTTTTCACACCTTTGTAAACAGAGTAGACCAGATCAGACGGCTCCTATAGGAGCCATCTGAACAGGGTCTGCTCTGTTTGCTTATGAAATTATTAACAGACATGACCAAAACTTTCTACAAGTACCAAAACATCCTGTGTACATTATGCTATTATTAAAAAAATTCAGCTAATAGATAATCATGATGCCATTATTTCTTACATGAATATTCAACAGGGAAATGATTAAATGTGGCAATTGAGGTTACTGTTATTTGTAAATTGTGAAGACCCAGATCAGAAAGCTCCTAGAGACATGTTAACCCTTATTCCGCTATTCGCGACCTTATTCAAACAGCCTGGAACCAGATGAGAAGCTGTTTAACCCTTTCGGCGCCAAATTCCTAATTGTCTTCTGCAGTCCATTTTTTGTTAAATCATTCGTTACAATAAAGACGTGAGATAAATGAATGCAAATTTCAAAGGGATAAAGCACACATATAGAAATAGACATTGAGACAAAAAGTGAAGTCCCTGATCAGACGCCACATTCAAAAGGTGGCGTCTAATCTTGAACTGCACTATTTGTCGTGGTGCATTTATGCGACATTGGCGATGAAAGGGTTAGTACTCGGTCAATAGTTTCTCAAACGGTTTTGCCGTATCGGAGGTAGTGGAACCTGTCTTAAGCGACCATTCATTTATTGGTCATAAGCGTTTTAAAAAGCAGGGTGGTTGCTTAATGCAGGGCAAAGGTAATGCAGAAAGCTCATACATGAGCTTTCTGCATTACTGTTTCACTGCATTAAGCTACCACCTGTCTTATATGCCAATAATTTTACTTCCTTTTGAAGATCGCTTAACCCGTATCTTGCTAAATTTTAAAATACATTTCTCCTTTTTACCCATGCCCTGTTGTATAATTACATATATCTTCACTCTGTACAAGTATTGCGCTGTGCAATCACTGCTGTGGAGTGCACTGGTTGCACAATCAACTTGTAAATAGTGTAGACCCTAATGAGACAGCTCCTGCAGGAGCTGTCTCATCATGTTCTTACTGTTTACAGGTAGGTATATTGACGCGAATAGCAAGCGAATGGTTAATGTTTTCGCCACCAACTAAATTCCGTTTGTTAACATTATCATCTGTTTCAGATTTCAAATTGGACTTGTCTTCAATTTCTTTTTTAAAAAAGAATGTCAAACATTTTGGATCCTGATGAGACGCCGAGTTACTCGGCGTCTCATCTGGACCTAATCTGTTTACAAAGGTCGTCACGCGACTGAGAATGAGTTAATGTAAATATCTAGTTTTATATACGGAAAGCAAATCTAGTCACGTTCGTTACTGTTTTCCGTTTATTCTGCTATTATTTAACTTCCATCAAATATCAGCTTCAGTGCTGTCAAACGTTCACATAATGTTCATGCTTTCATAGTAACCGTAAGCCAAGAAAGCTAAAATAAAAGGGATCTGCATAACTTCTGATATTTAACAGAGCTACAGATAAAGGTGCGTACTCAATTACTAAAATCGTCATTTCTCCGCCAAATCCTTCACTGTGACCACTCTTTAGTATCGCCTCGAAGAGACGATTCAAAAAGATAGTCACAGTATAGGATTTGGTGGAGAAATAAAGGAGCTTTTCTTGAAAACGTTTAAATGTTTGCATCTTACAATTTATCTGGAGCTCTGTGTAAACACTTTCACCTACTTTCAGTTCGCCCAACCCTTTGGGGACAGTTTTTACCGATTGGCAAACATCTTGGATCCGGATGAGACACCGAGTAACTCGGCGTCTCATCTGCTTGTTTGCAAATGCCACGAATGGAGGGGGCTATAATCTATATACATATCTACAATATTTAATGCAAATGTTAGTACACTTTATGATTGAAAATGCTTATAAGTGTATATGTGTAAGGGGGTTGTGAAAAGGGATGAGGGGCTGCAGGGTGGGGAGGGTCAGAAGCGGGGCTCGAGGGATGCTAGTTTGAGTGGAATTTTGTGAGAGGAGTTTGTGCTACATTGTCCCAGTTTTAATGAGCAAAATATTTAATGGCGTCATGAACAAAGGGAATTTTCCCATGACAGACTGTAGAGTCATTTCGATATAATTCAATAAACAAATAGAGCAGACCCTGATCAGATCAGATGTCTCCTTGAGGAGCCGCCTGATCAGGGTCTACTGTATCTGCATTGGTGTCGCAGAAGTCGTCAATATGTGGGAAGGGCTTACAAACTCTTACAAATGCTGCTATATTTTCCAAAACAGGAACTATAGCTTAGGATACATGTATATATATTTATCATATATAGTGTATATATAATGTTGTCTTATATGTAATGTGATAGAACCTCTCTAAAGCTACCACACAATATATAAACATGTGAGTATTTAAAATCAGCCGGTTTCCTAATGCAAGACAAACGCATAATGTCATATGCTCCTTTAGTTGCTTTGGACTCTTTGATGTTGAGTATTAGGATTGTAAGCAAACGAGATCGGCGATAACCATCAAAGGACATGCAGTAGTAGGTCGCAAACCAATTGGGTTGAAGCTACAGTAGAACATGTCTTAAGCGGCCATTAAAAAGAAGTATAAATCCTGATTTCTTAAAACGGATGGTATCTTAATTCAGGATAAAAGCTCCTATAGGAGATTTCTGTATCACTTTTACCCTGCATTAAGTATCCACCTTCTTTTTAAGACTTCTATGTTACATAAATGACAGCTTAATGCAGTTTCGTCTGTACTTTCGGGCTATAAACGTATTTCTGTAGTTTTTTTGTATATTGCTTGTGTCACCAAAATCACATTTCATAAGGTATTAAACTTCTCCTAAACCCATAGATTCCTGATGTCCCTTGATGGAGTTCTCTGATCAGGATCTGTACTGTTTGATGAATCCATCGATGTCAATGGCTTATTATGAACAAACAGTTTGTTTGCTGCCCCCACCCACCCCACCCCCAACATGAAAATGGATTAAATCCAAAATAAGATATAGACGGGGTTTCTTTAACACTTTCTACATAAATATGTCCTTTCTACGCGTTTGCGAACCGTGTACTTCCATATTTGATGACTCCTGTATGAGCCATCTGATCAGGGTCTACTCTGTTTGCTTACGGGAGTATATAGATTGAATTATGTGGTTTCTACCATGGCCAAACATTCTCTTGTCTATATGCCATTATAAAAAGTAGGCTGATTAGTATTCTTATATGGATATTCATGGAATAAAACGTTTAACAATATTGGAATAAATGTTTTATTTTAAATAACTATTCTTAAGTATCTGTTCTTACTGAGTGATAAATTCGTTCGCAACCATAGGCAACATCATTATACAGAGCTGCAGATAACGGTGCATATACTGAAATTGCCATTTCTCAACCAAACCCTATACTGCGATCACTCTTTAGAATCATCTCTTCGAGACGATTCTAAAGAGTGGTCACAGTATAGGGTTTGGTTGAGAAATAAAGAAGCTATTCTTGAAAATGTTGAAATTTACGCGGCTTATCTTGAGCTCTGAATTCTTTATAACAACATGACACACTTTGAATTCAGGTAAAACGCTGATTATCTCAGCCTAACAACATGATCCAAACTGTTTGACACTTTAAGTATGGTTTTGTTAAGGCACCGAAAACAAACACGTCAATTTGGAACCTGAAGCAGACGATACTGTTAGCATACTACATTAAGTTTTCAACGAAAATGGCTTACGCTTTTCCGCCCTAGGGAAATGTAGACAGTTTAGGGCAACTCGGCGTCTATCAGGATCCAAACTGTTTGACGCTATTTACATTTTTTTTAAAGCAATTAAAGAAAGTGCTACTTTAAACCCGAAGCAGACGGCTACCTTAACAGATGAAAACGTATTGGGCGCCGAAAGTGTTTAAAGATGACAATGTACGATAATAGACCCATTTCTTGAGGACATTGTATGGTGTTGTCATTCCTCCCTGGAGATTTTTACTTCATCCCCGCTAACTCTTGCTGTAAAAAATAATGTCTTCTCAAATTTGGACACAGTGCGAATTTGACTACTTCCGATATGTTCAAGGTTTTGAGAAACTTTTGACCGAGTGTCAAACAGCTTGGATCCTGATGAGACGCTGAGTTACCCCGCATCTCATCTGGATCCAATCTCTTTGCATATACTTGGCAAATGGTTAGTAACATGAGAAGAGTTAATTGACATCTAGTGTGAAGTATTGATCACGTTTGCACCAGGCTACGATGAAATAATTACTTTACTGTCAATGTCTTATTCGTTAAGGTGGTATTATATTGTAATAGTCAGTGGACAGCACCTGCTGTTTGATGGTCAATCGGTTAACCCATTCGCCCCATAAAGACGGCTCTTGGTACCTTTGCAAACGGATCAGTCCAAGTAGGAGCTGTATGGTCAGAGTCGGCTGAATTATTAGTTCATGTTACATGTATCAGTTTTGAAAATTGAATACTGCTATAGCCGGAGCTAGAAGGCGTGAGTAGTGTTGCAGTTTTTTTTGGCATTGCTACTTTTGCTTTCGAAGGATCTCCCGCTTTCAGAATATTTGCTCTGTTTGCTTATGAAATTACCTGGATTTACAATTTATGTCAAAGCCAGACAATCTTTATTATTATAAGATGCGTAAATTGGAATATTTGCAAGTATAACGTTTTTATTCAGTCTCCACAAAACCCTATGCTAAGACTAATCTTTAGAATCGTCTCTTTAATGAAATAATCCCGTTTTTTACCACACTATGACATATGTCTATTTAACCCTTTATTCCATAAATACGACTTTCTGCGCATTTCAAACATAGTAGACCCAGATCAGACAGCTCATGTGGATACCGTCTGATCAGGGTCTGCTCTGTTTGCTTATGGTATAATAATTATAATACAGTGTTCCTTCTCTACAACGACACCCTTTGGGATACGAATATTGTATGTGTTGTTCAGAGGGAGTTGTTATAGGGAGGGAAAATCAAACATAATTAGCTTGTTTGCAGATCCCCATATAAGGTGCATTTCGAGAACTAATACCGCTATGCCTCCATCAAACCCTAGCTTGTGACCACTATTTAGAATCGTCACAAAGTGACGATTCTAAAGAGTGGTCACAACATAGGGTTTGATGGAGGCATAAAGAAAATACGATGGAAAATGTTGTTTCTGGAGTCTTGTTTCGGAAACAGTGACATGCGTTGTTGTAAGGAGGGAATCGTTATTGAGAGAGCCGTTGTAGGGAGGGAGCACTGTAGTGTAGGTACGATAGAAGACAGCTATGGCTTTCCATATATGATTCTACAATTTCGGCCAAGGCCAATAATTCCTATGTGCATTGCTATAATAACAACTAATGTTAATAATCTTCATGGTATCATTATTTTATGTATGAATATAGGGTAAAGGGTTAAAAAGCTCATGAAATAAAATTATTTCATATTTATAATAAACGGATGCTGTATCCGATACGTGTTTCTCAAATTTAAGCCATCCCCTCATATTGACGCCTTTTTGACACCCCTGTAAAAGTCACATTATGAAATCATTATGATAAATAGAGCATTTGCTCCCGTGGGGCAAATGTTCTATTTATCAAAAAAGTTTAAAAACTACACAATTCTAAAATATCATATTTCTAGTAATTGCTCCTTTTCGATAGATTTATTTAAAGTGTTTGGGTCTAAACATAGCTTATGAGGGGATGGGTTAATACATATTTTACACCATAAACATTTAAAATATAAACTTTTCCGTTTCTCATGCTTTTGTTACTGTACTAAACAATACAGAAATACAGAAATGAAAAACAGAAACGTTTATACTCGCAAACCCGTTACCTCATAGGCTATTTTTAGAAAAAAACTACCGAAAAGGAGCATTAATTAGAGGAAAGGATTTGTGTAGTGTTGAAACAATTGTGATAAATAGAGCATTTGCTCCAATGGAGCAAATGCTCTATTTATCACAATTGTTTCAGATGCGTCCACATGAGGGAATTAGTTAAGCGTTGGGTGTAAAAAATCCTGAGTGTATTGATATGAAAAACTTAGGATTGGATACAGCATTCATTTATTATAAATCATTAACCTAGTTCTTTTTTCCCAAACGACCACTTGCAATACCTACGATGTGGGAATTCAAAGTTGTGAGCTCCACGTGTAACGATTTGACTTTTTGCAGGCATATTGTATTGTATTACAACATAATCTCCCTGTGTTTATATAGTCGAAGATTTTATCGTTCTGTTCAAAGAAATCCTTTTCTATATTATTTATTATCTAGAAAGTCGTCGGCTGCAAATGGGTACCAGAAATGGCATGGTTAACTTTGTTATAAAATGAATGGAAGTCTGCTGGAGCGAGATCAAAACAGAAAAGAGACCATACTAATTATCTGGAAAAAGTGTCAGTTTTCAAGACTTATTATTGCAACCTTTGCTCTGTTTAATATGACCTGCAAATGCATTTGCAAATACGTATAGGCCATTGTCTCAACAAGACCCAAGCCGTTTTACTCACAGGCTGTACCGCCTCGAATACTTAATCAATTCCCTCATATTGACAACTTTTTGCGTCTATGTAAGATATTTTTGAAATCATTGTAATAAATAGAGCTTCATAGCAGCAAATGCTCTTTATATTACAATGGTTTCAAAACTACACGGTTCTAAACATTCGCTTTCCAGAAGTAAATGCTCTTTCTCGGTAGATTTATTCAAAGAGCTTGGAACTAAAATAGCCTATGAGGGTGCGGATTAAATGAATTGGAAGTACGCAAACACTGCAACGTATTGGATTTTAAAGCAGACACGCTAGTGGTCAAGGTACTTCACTTATTATTAGGCTTCTTAAGCTCGAGGGTTTTACCTGGTTTTCTCTTTCCAATATTGATTTTACTTTGTTTCACGGCGTTTCTTTGTCCACTACCAGTAAATGATGATTGTATGTACTCTACATGCTATATGCCATGACGTGTTGATTCAAACGCCTGTCGAAGACATTAAAATTCTATTTGCATTATAGTTTATGGATATTACACTTCATGAAGTTTGCAGTTTATATCGTAAGTATTTATATTATAACAATATACACAGTAAAACCCCTCTAAACCGGACTTTTAAATATGTATTAATATCGGTCTGTAAGATTAATGACAGCTTAACCCTTCGCTTGCTATTCACGTCAATATACCTACCTGTAAATAGTGAAGACCCAGATGAGACATCTCCTGCATGAGCTGTCTACACTATTTGCAAGTTGATTGTGCAACCAGTGCACTCCACAGCAGTGATTTCACAGCGAAATACTTGTACACAGTGAAGGTATAAGTAATTATACAACAGAGCATGGGTAAAGAAGGAGAAATGTATTTTAAAATTCAGCAAGAGAAGGGTTAATGCAGGATGAAAGGAAATTTGTCTTTACGAATATTCTGGTTGAGAGGTTGTTTTATTGTAGTCTGCGTGCTATATTGATTAAAAGTATTATTACTGAATATTCTATGGAAAATTTATTACGTGGAAATTCCATTCTGATATGTTTATTATTATATATTATATTTAACTGTACAACTGTAATTAGTTTTATGCCGCTCTTCTGTTTGCATAACCATGCACGTGAAAAGTATACATTTACGATTTCTAATGTTGACATATGACTAAGAAACATTTGCAATTCAGTATCCATGTGGTCAAAGTTTACAAATGACCGAATGACTTGCATGTATTTTAAACACGTGTACGGTCACATGGTACATGTGACCAAATCATTAGTATCATTTGGCCATGGGATTCGATGCAATAACAAGACCACGTCCTTATGTCATGTCGGTGTTTGAATGCATTCTATAGATTGAACGCATCCATAGATGGAGAATTTTTGACAAATCAACTTTGTCGAGTTGGTGTGTAGTTACAAGTTTTTTCCCGAAATCGCATCATCAAATATTGCAGTGGACTTTGAATAGCGTGCCTAAGGACTCTACCCTACCAGCATACAAAGTTAATGTGCTGCATTTGGACAGTTAGGTCAAGGTATATCCAAAACCACTTTAAACGTTTATTAAAAACATTTTCAATCTGCTAATATGAAGGCTGAGTTTGTGGTTCGGTTCAATAATTAAATAAATATTACATGCCAGCGTGGGAGACAAGCATATTGTCAATACTCGAAACAGAATGTCACGGCTCCGCTCGGCTTCATATCGTGTGCCATTCTACCTCTAGGGATGCAAATATGAATGTCCCATACACGGACATGTGCCATATTAATTATATATATTCCATTGCCTTGTCAACAGACGCGTTTTATACTCAACCAAATCAATTTCGCATATTTTCAAATCATGTACAATAAAATCCCTCTAAAACGACCGAAAAGACGACTATAGAACAGGTTGTAGCTTAACCCATTCCCTCGTATTGACGCCTTTTGATGCATATGTAACTGCCACATCTTCAAACCATTGTGATAAATAGAGTATTTGCTCCTTAGGAGCAAATGCTCTAATTATCACAATTGTTTCAAAACTATGTACACATATAATTCTAAACATTTCTTTTTCTAGTACAGTAAAACCTCTCTTAACCGGAATTCTAATAGATAAGAATTTAGACACTTTTAGGCAGGTGGCTGCTTAATGCAGGGTGAAAGTCATGCAGAAAGCTCCTCTAGGAGCTTTCTGCATGACTTTCACCCTGCATTAAGCTGCCACCTGTCTCCAAGACCGATATTCATACTAAATTTAACGGCCGGTTAAGAGAGGTTATACTGTATCTGCTCTTTTCAAGTAGATGTATTCAAAGAGGTTGGGTCTGAAAATAGCCTACGAGGGAAGGGGTTAAGGAATGACAATAATTATGCAAAACATCTATATGATCTTTTGGACTTATTGTTGCCCTGTTTTAAGTAATAACATGACTTTATAGACTCCGATATTAATACATTTTGTGGTGACATAAGTATGACTCCACTGCAATAAAAGTACGAGTTTTAGATATTATAGTGTGTGTTGTTTTTATCATTCCACGGTGACTATACATATCACTATAAATAGCTTTTTTGTTGAGTATACATGTATCACTTATGTCTTAATACATGTATGTCCTAAAAGTGAGACCTATGCTTGATGGTAGATACAGAGAAATAATCACAACCAACCAAAATATATAATGCATATGACAATATAAACCACTAACAGTTAAAATGTCCGACTTAAGAGTCTGTAAAAAGAGGATTTTGCATGAGCGTTCGTTACAAATTGTTCTTATGAAACGAGTTTGCTATAATAATATGACACGAATTCTAGCAAGCATGGTTTGGAGTAGAGAAACATATTTATTGAAAATGCCACCATAGAAGCCATATCACCTTTGGTCAGAATGTAAAAATAATACAGAAAGCTCCTTCAGAAAATGTCTACATTAATGTTGACCTACGTTAAGCTACAATCTGTCCTACACACTCATTATATTGACCTCGTTTTAATGACCATTTTAGATATGGTTCTGCTGTAGACCTATATTAGTACAAGGAACAAGAAAGTACTAAACCATTTACATGCTGATAGAGAACATGCACAAATGTATAGTATCCTAAAGAGTAAAGCAGGATCTGTAGAATCAGATCTATATTACACCATAAGCAAACAGAGCAGACCCTGATCAGACGGCTCCTATAGATCTGGGTCTGCTCTGTTTGCAGATGCGTCAAAATGCGCTCACATAAGGGAAAGGGTTAATATTTATAGTGGATGGATTCACATTTGAGTATGCAGCAATAATATTCGCGTAATACAGTAAAACCCTTCCAAACAGGACGTTAACACTGGTATCAGTGCCGGTCTTAGAATGAAAGTCAAACAGAAAGCTCCCGAATACGCTTTCTACATACCATTCACACTGCATTAAACAACCATTTGCCCAAAAAGATCTAAACTGTTCTTTATCAAAATTCCGGTTCAGAGGGGTGTCACTGTACATAGAACCGTGTAAATTGATAAACAGTTACAGACAGTTTAACAAGGTCGTATCACATGTTTGTGATAACATGGTGATCTTTCCAATTCAGTCTATTATAGTTCTGATAGCACTGAAAAACTTGTGTGTATTTATCATTGAACCATCAACAACGCAAGCCAAGGCTGTGCGCAATAATATGGAAATCAGTCAATGGCATCGCGTAATAAAACATTCACCCTTTCTTTAATATACATGCCGTTTCAATATTTGCTACCAGAGTAGACCCAGATCAGAAAGCTCATGAAGGAGTTGTCTGATCAATGTCAGTCCTTTTAGCATAATGGAAGTTTATACATCTGGGTCCATATTCATAGAATAGTTTAACAGTATGTCTATAGTAAAACCATAGAGTAAGTTTTCATTCCATGGCTCTTAGAAAATTGTGTTAAATATATTTCTTAATTTTAATAACGTTACTGGTATTGTTTTTACAAGATGTACCATTTCCGTCATATAAACTCCTATTCAAGCGTTTGCAAACAGAGTACACCCTGATCAGACGGCTCCTAGAGGAGCCGTCTGATCAGGGTGTACTCTGTTTGTTTATGAAATAATATACATCTGATTCTTCACTTTCTGTCACAGTCAAAAATGCTTTTATAAATAATGTTGTAAAAGTCTTTGTCTCGTTAATATTAACGATGTCATTATTTCTTACACGAATACAGGGAATGGGTTATGGAATATTCAAGAAACTAAGGAATTTTCTGAAGTTTCTCGTTAGGAGCTTTATGAATACTCGGCGTCTCATCTGAATCAAAGGTGTTTGGCAATTGCGAGTCATGTCGCGGATGGCGGGATAAGGGTCAACTTAATAAATGAAATATAACATGCAGTAAAAAACAGTTATTTTCAATATAGACTGTCACGTCCGTAGTTTTCAGAGTATTTATGTAACCCTTGGGTGGTATATTGAAAACAATACCGGGGTCGTTTTCTTGGATTTTAATCTCTGTGTACATTTTGGGATCTGAAACACATATAATAATATTAAGTGTATTGCATTTATTCTACTTAACATTTCAGTTGCGAGAAACAGTTCACCGTCATGTTAGATTCAGTAAAGTCCCTCTAAACTGGAATTCTAATAGAAAAACATAGATATTTTTGGCAGATTGCTGAAAGTCATGCAGAAAGCTAGGATGACTTTCACCCTGCATTAAGCTGCCACCTGTCTCCAAGACCAATATTTATACCAAAATGAACGTCCTGTTTAGAGGAAATTTACTGTACCATAAAACAAGTACAAACACAATTTGCATCTACTAGTGGATCATAACAATTCAGTTCGCGTCTCGTCTGGATCCAAACTGGTTGCAAAGAAAATCAGATATTCTCTATTGGCAGTAAAAGTTCATGTGTTTTGGACCTTGTCTTACCCCCTCCACCCCCCTTTGTGAATTTACAATGTCTGCTAAAATTTGTGACTCCTCCCTATTCGGACAAGCTCTTGATTAACTATAGGCCGGGTGCCAAACAGCTTTGATCCTGTTTAGGCGCCATGTTACTTGACATCTCATCAGGATTTAAGATGTTTCCATAAGCGACCCCGGAACGAAGGTTAACCCTTTCGGGGCCAGCAATGTCGTCTGCTGGGCACAGTTTCGTTTATTTTTAGTGTAAGTGTGTGCATTTCTTCCATTTTCTTTATAAAACAGTAAACAGAGTGTCAAACAGTTTACTGCTCGGCGTCTCATCTGGATCCAAACGGTTTCCATGTGATATCATAAACCCGTCATTGTAGCACGGAAGCGGTTAATGTAGATTTGGTTCGCAAATTCAATCGCAAATTCAATCTCTCGATAATAATATTCTTCCAAGTCAAGAAAACCTTAGAGAATAACGTGATGGCATTTCTTTGAACAAATACATCTGTTGAAGATTGGTATTCTGGTCCGAACTAATGCTTATATTAGCCAATTTGGGATCACGCACACCAGTAGAGAGACCCAATAACATATTATCTCCTTGTAGGCGTATATCAATGTACTGCATTAGTTAATTCTCCGAGTAAGTTTTCATGTAAGAATAATGACTGTATGAGTATTAATTACAGAAGTTACAGCGATAAGATACATAAATAAAACATTTTCAAGAATAACTTCTTTGTTTCTCCGCCAAACCCTATGTTGTGACCCCTCTTTAGAATCGTCTCTTCGAGACGATTCTAAAGAGTGGTAACAGCATAGGGTTTGGTGGAGAAATAACGGTTTTAGTATTTTAGTACGCAAATGTATCTGTTGCTCTATTAATTAGCTTGCTTGTTTTATAATGGCATTATGCACAAGGGCATATGTATGCATGGAGGTAACTGTAATCAATTCTATATTATTTCATAAACAAACAGAATAGACCCGGGTCAGACAGCCCCTACAGGATTGGAGCAGTCAGCATTACTTTCGATCTGCACTAAGCTGTCAAGAGTGTTCTGAATATGCTAGTGATACATTTTAGAATAATTCTGTATTTTAAATTTTAGAAGGACCGAACTTTTAGTTCGAGTTATCCTGAAGTTCAAGTTATTCCATTTCGAGAACTCGAAATGCAACTGCAATCTCTTTTATAACCCTTTCGGCGCCACATTTCTAATTGTCGTCTACAAACCAATTGTGTTAAGTCATTTGGTGACATAAGGAAACGAGATCAATAAATGCAAATTTCAAATGAAAAAGCACATATATAGAAATACAGATTGAGACAAAAGTGAAGTCCCTGATCAGACGCCGCCTGGAACAGGCGGCGTCTGATCTGGGACTGGATTATTTGTCGTGGTGCATTTTTGCGACATTGGCGGTGAAAGGGTCAACACTGTTTAATATGTATTAGCAGATTTGTTTTGTAATGGGATTGTCCATAAGAAGCCGTCTGATATGGGTCTTCTCTGTTTGCAAATGCGTTTACGTGAAGGAAATGGTTTAACCCTTTACCCAATAGCCTGTTTCTAGTTTTGAAGACATATGACCACTTAAAGCAGGTTGAAAGTAAAGCAGAATGCGCCTTAAGGCGCATTCTGCTTTACTTTCAGCCTGCTTTAAGCTACCACCTACTAGGATATAGAAAATATTTATTATGCAACATGTTCATGACTGTATGAATTTGAACTATTTTCTTCAGCGGAGGAATAAATCAAACACGCTAAAAGCCGCTTCTATCAGGTAAAGGGTTAAAGCAATGTAAACATCCATACAATACCTTATCCCTGTTAACATTCATGGGAGAATTAATGACATCTTGAATATTCATGAGCTGAATTTTAAAAATTAGATCTGTTATGATTTCATATTATCTGTATCTACTCTGTTTGCAAAGGGGCAAAAAGCGTTTGCACGAAGGAGGGAACGGTTTATATGTGAGATATTGTTATTATTTGGAGTATAAAGAATGTGCGAGAATATCCGTCAAATAGAGAAACAACAGCTTCATCGCCATTGACGGCGTTTCTATATACAGTCCACTGGCCGCAATGCTTGACGGACGCCATACTAAAATATTGATGGCAAACTCATACATCACTGATTCCCAACTAGATAGCGCTGTTAGAACCACTTACCTCCATCTCAAACAAGCGAGTGCCATTGGCATTAAAATACTACATAAATAATTCAGATCAATCTATTTGAAGCGCTGTTAGCTAATTGCTACCACAGAAGGGTATGGTGCATAACAAAACATCTCATGTTGTATCAATGTATCAATTCAGGTGCATACACGATGTAGGTTCCGTGTTTCAGTCTTTATTTCTCTGAAGTGTCAGGATAGCCTTGTAATAGTTTACTTAATGAATTTTAGAGTAAGAGACGATGACTCTATAAATATTAATTAAACGAATGCATTTCATGGCATGTGAACAGATGCACTTTTAGCCATGACAGAAACTCTAAAATCTAAATGTACAAATACAGTAAAAACTCTCTATAACGGACACTAAATTGTATTAATTGGTTGGTGTTTAGGAAAGCTGGCTGTTTAAAGCAATGTGGAAGTAAAACAGAACGCTCCTGTAGGAGCGTTCTGTTTTACTTTCACCTTGCTTTAAGCAGCCACCTGCCTTTAACACAAAATATGTAATATTTAGTGGCCGTTATAAAGAGGTTTTACTGTAGTTGTTTTGGTATTACTAGAAACTGTAATCAGATCTATTATAATTTCATAAGCAAACAGAGCAGACCCTGATCAGATGGTTCCTGCAGGAGCTGTTTGATATGGGTCTAGTATGTTTGCAAAGACGTGGAAAGGCGTATTTATGGAGTGTAAGACAATACAGTGAAACCTTGATATCATACAAGTTACTTCGACATAACGACAGTTCAAGTCTGCCTATTCCTAACTTGGAACCCTTTTCGACAAGACAACGAAACCCATTCCCTCATATTGACGAATGTTGACGACACTGTAAAGGTCACTTTGTGAAACTATCGTGATAAAAAGAGCATTTGCTCCTATAGGAGCAATGCTCTATTTATCACAATGGTTTCAAACTACAAAATTCTAAAATTTTCCTTTTCTGTATTTAATGCTCCTTTTCGGTAGATTTATTCAAAGAGGTTGTTTCTAAAAAAGCTTATGAGGTAATGGGTTAATGCAGGTCGCAAGTAATGCTGAAACTTATGCAGGAGCTCTCGGCATTACTTGAGACCTGCATCAAACTGTCACATGTATTTATAGATATGTGCTATGGTGATATTTTGAACAATTCTATATTGCAAGTGTTAGAAAGGTCCGAATTTTTAACTAGGGTTATATCGAAGTTCGAGTCATGCGAGTTCGAGATAGCGAGATTCCACTGTATTTGACGTCATAGAATATGCAATAAAGTTTCGGTTTAGTTGGAGTAGCAGTTATGTGATAAACAGAATCTGCGTCTCGTTATCTTTTCAAATCAATAATTCTTAAGCTAATCTAGATATAAGGAAGTAAGCTTGCCAACTGCTGGATTGATACTATCTTGCAGTACTAGTTTAAGTAAAATGTTCTCGAAGCAAATATATCGAGATAGATCTTATAAACATGTATAAATAACTGATGTAATTAATCATTGTGACAGTAATTGTTTTGTTATTATATAAGAAACATGCTTGCAAAATAAATCACAAATCGAGGGCTTGGTGGAAAATTATTCTAACTCCTTCACTTTAGTGAAGGAGTTAGAATAGTTTTGCACCAAGCCCTTGAAATAATCATTTAGATGAAGATGCCTAAATGAAACATTGTTCCAACTGAGCTACAGACAAATACTAAAGTTGTCATTTCTCCACCAAACCCTATGCTGTGACCACTCTTTAGAATCACCTCGCGTCATTTCTCCACCAAATCCTATGTTGTGACCACTCCTCGAGACGATTCTAAAGAGTGGTCAAAACATAGGGGTTGGTAGAGAAATAAAAAAAGCTTTTCTTGACAAAGGTTTTAATTTACACCATCTTATCTTGACTTCTGTTTCTAGAGTAACCCCTTTATTCCACAACCAAACCCAATGTCATGACGTCTCTCTAGCATATTCTCTTCGTTTCTATTCGTATCTCCCAATTCCTTATTTGACTTACCGATAAACAGAAATGTGATTAGCACCCTACTCCATGAAGATTCATGCAAACATTATACCCAAATGCATATTAATTAACCCATTAACTATTTATAGATCAAACATATTTGGATAAGTCTATCGAAAAGGAGCATAAGCTATAGAAAAGGAAAACTTTAGGATTTTGTAGTTTTAAACAATTGTAATAAATAAAGTATTTGCTCCTATAGGAGCAAATGCTATATTTATCACAATGGGTTCATCAGATGACGTTTGCAGAGGCGTAGAAAGGCGTCAGTATCAGGGGATTGGTTAACTAAACTTTATAATGGCACAACGACGAAGACAGACGCTGTAGAATCATAATTGTATTAGTTCATATGCAAACAGAGCAGACCCTGTTCAGACGGCTCCTACAGGAGTCATTATCTGATGTAGGTCTACTCTGTTTGCAAAGACATTAAAAGATGTATATATGGATTAAATGTTCAATATGTTATTAGCACTTTCCTCCATAAACATGCCTTTCTATGCCTCCGCATAGTCACTTTTTGAAACCATTGTGATAAATAGAGCATTTGCTCCTTAGGAGCAAATGCTTTATTTATCACAATGGTTTCATAACTACAGAATTCTAAAATCTTCCTTTTCTCAAGTTAATGCTCCTTTTCGGTAGATTTATTCAAAGAGGTTGGATTTAGAGATAGCCTATAAGGGAATTGGTTAATACATGTAAGTGTATATACACTATTAGTTACACGGTTATTTGGCAGGGTGTACGGGCTGGTATGACCGGGTTAGATCCCGTATTTCCTGAGGCTTTAGCCGAAGGAAATACGTGGTCTAACCCGGTCATATCAGCCCGTACACCCTGCCAAATTACCGCGTAACGAATTTATTACCAGTCAGAGATCCGATTTACCTAATTAAGAAACGAACAACTCTTATTTTGCTGACATTAGATCTCTAATTGTATGACGACATGACAAAGAAAACATGACAAAGAAAACATGACGTCATCACAGAGCAAATATGACGTCGTCTCAGAGCAATTTCGAAAGAGGAATTGAAACTTCACTTGTTAACATTAATTTAGTTACGGTAACACGTTGTACTGATAAGTTGATAGTGTTAAATTGAGGAACGTATGAGGTACAGTTTTTTACGTTTATTATCGATTATTTGGTCGTAATCCATCCAGAATTATAGGAGTAAGGACGATATGAAATTTCGAATCGACGCTAAAAATAAAAACAAAACGAATGACGTCACGCGTCAAATTTGAATAATTCTGTATTCTCCGTGGAAGCCGCTGAATACGGTACTGTACACCCCGGCAGTTTTTGGCAAACTGACCAATCAAATTCCAAGGATTTACTCTGACCTGTAATAAATTCTAGGCTGTATTTTGACAATGAAGACATTGTACAGATGCAATATTAGATTTGCCCCACTAAGCCAAACGAATCACAACACTTTTCAAATAAATAGGGAATATTACACGAAGTGACGATATGAAGGGTTGTATCACATGAGTGGTTGTTTGGCCGTAGTATTCCCACGAGCCGCGGAGCGTCGAGTGAGAATACTACGGAAAAACAACCACTCATGTGATACAGCCCTTCGTATCGTCACTTCGTGTAATATTCCATTCATTATATACTTGTTTCAATAAAAGAACACAAAAGAACATCAATATTCTAACTCCTTTTATATCCAGATACACTGCGTTACTAAAAATATAGGCGTCTTCGGTGCGTCACGGAAATTTACAGCTATTGCTATATATAACTACTATCTGGGATTGCATATTCATATATTGTAGCATTTTTCAATAATCTTGTAGATCGTAGTTTTATTACTTTCGTTTGGCTGTTATTTAATTGAAACGAAGATTGCATAAATTATATACACGCTAATTATAGCTGTACGCTAATTGCGTTACTAAAGGTAGAGGCGTCTCCGGTGCGTCAAGTAAATTTAAGGCTATTGTCGAGCAAAAGTGGTCCCACTTTTCGACGTGAAAATACGGATCTTGTATTGCACGTTAGTGAAATACGGAAACTTTATCTGAGAGGTTGTATTGCGTGATCGAATACTATTAGTTACACGGTTATTTGGCAGGGTGTACGGGCTGGTATGACCGGGTTAGATCCCGTATTTCCTGAGGCGTTACGGGCTGGTATGACCGGGTTAGATCCCGTATTTCCTGAGGCGTTAGCCGAAGGAAATACGTGGTCTAACCCGGTCATACCAGCCCGTACACCCTGCCAAATTACCGTGTAACGAATTTATTACCAGTCAGAGATCCGATTTACCTAATTAAGAAACAAACAACTCTTATTTTGCTGACATTAGATCTCTAATTGTATGACGACATGACAAAGAAAACATGACGTCATCACATAGCAAACATGACGTCGTCTCAGAGCAATTTCGAAAGAGGAATTGAAACTTGACTTGCAAACATTAACGGTAACACGTTGTACTGATAAGTTGATAGTGTTAATTTGAGGAACGTATGAGGTACAGTTTTTTACGTTTATTATCGATTATTTGGTCGTAATTCATCCAGAACTATTGGAGTAAGGACGATATGAAATTTCGAATCGACGCTAAAAATAAAACAAAACGAATGACGTCACGCGTCAAATTTGAATAATTCTGTATTCTCCGTGGAAGCCGCTGAATACGGTACTGTACACCCCGGCAGTTTTGGGCAAACTGACCAATCAAATTCCAAGGATTCACTCTGACTGGTAATAAAATCGTATATTACTGCAGAAACTGACAGGTATATAATAAGGTGTTTTATCACATAAACTCCTCTGTATAATTCGAGTGAATATAGCCATCACATATTTCTCTTTACTATTGTTTAGTTATGAAACCATTGTGATAACTAGAGCATTTGCTCCATAGGAGCAAATTCTCTATTTATCACAATGATATCAAAATGTGAATTTTATAGAAGCATCAAAGGGCGTCAATATGGGGGAAAGGGTTAAGTAGATATCATTATGACAACAAAGTATGTGTTCATTTAATATTTATAACGTCGTGTTCAGATCAAACATTGAACTTTGCTATTGCTTCTTTCAATTTACCAGACAATTAGTATTCACATTTCAAAACTTCCAGACACTAGATATCCACATTATCCATATCCGGTATGTCAACGTGCTTTGGTTAATGTTTATAATCAATGAGAAATAAATGAGAGCTTCAAAGTAATTTACCTTGAAGATGATGTTGCAATATGTTGTATAAACACACACAGGTAACAGTAATGATTCTCTCGCTATACGCCTACACGATAACCTTTCCAAAGCTAACATTTCAGTATTAACCCTTCTCTTGCTGAATTTTAAAACACATTTCTCCTTCTTTACCCATGCCCTGTTGTATAATTACATATATCTTCACTGTGTACAAGTATTTCGCTGTGCAATCACTGCTGTGGAGTGCACTGGTTGCACGATCAATTTGTAAATAGTGCAGACCCTGATGAGACAGCTCCTGCAGGAGCTGTCTCACCTGGGTCTTCACTATTTACAGGTAGGTATATTGACGTGAATAGCAAGCGAGGGTTAACCCTTTCCCTGTTCAGTATACATGTACACAATAATGACATCATGGATATTTATAAGCTCAAATGTCATAATTTTCAAGGGAATATTTTTGTTGTGCCCAAGAACTGTAGAATCAGATCTATATTATGTCAAAAGCAAACGCAGACCCTGTTCAGGTGGCCCCTCTAGGCACCATATGATCTGAGCCCACCACCTTTGTAAATGCGTTAAAATGCGTTTATATTTGTGGAAACAAGTTAAACATAGAGATATCTTTAAAAGCAGGTTGTTGCTTAACCAATTCGGCACAAAGTTTCTAATTGTCGTCTGCAAACCGATTTGTTAAATGATTCGGTAAAATAAGGAAATGAGATAAATAAATGCGAATTTCAAAGGAATAAAGCACATATATAGAAATGGTTTTTGAGACAAAAAGCGAAGTTCCTGATCAGAAGTCGCCTTTTCAAGGCGGCGTCTGATCTGGGACTGCACTATTTGTCGTGATACATTTTTGCGACTTTGGCGGTGAAGGGGTTAATGAAGGACTGAAGTTATGCAGAAAGCTCATGCAGGAGCTTTCTGCATAACGTTCGTTCTGCATTAAGCTACCACCTGCCTTCTATTTGATGTTTTTTTAGATTGGTTATACAGTGCATTCATATTACACAGAAGCCTGTTCGAAATGATTTTGAACTAAGATGTTTAGTTTAGAATTGTTTCGAGTCCTGGTTTGTTTTCCACATGTGCATGACTGCATCAACATGGCAGTTAGTTGGATGCCGCTACATTTGTACTTGTGTATATAAGCGACACATGCTATATTTAGAACCAGTAGAATATTGCCATGCAATATGTTAATATAAGATAACTATTATTGATATTTATCTATCCTTGTATCCTTACTAATCTTACAAGAAGACAACCTAATCACAGAATGACTGGCGTTTATAAGACAGAGTATTAACCCTTTCCGTGCTTAGTATTAATGAAAAAAATGATATCGTGAATATTTATTAACTTATTTTTTATAATGTAAATAGATCAAAGGAACTTTTTGCATTGACAAAAGCTTATAACCAGATCTGTCATAAGCAAACAGAGCAGACCCTGATCAGACGTATTTTATAGAAAGCCTCTGATCTGGGTCTACTCTGTTTACAAATGCGTTTAAGGGTTAGTGTGAATGGGGTTAAGCACATGATGTCCGTAATCCCATACAGGAGACAAGGGCAAACAGAGTAGATCGACATCAGAGGTTATCTGTATTGATTTCTGTACCGATCAATGTCAAATGTTTCTATCAGCATAAAGTAGAATCCTTCCTAACCGACCGTTCATTTATTGAACACAATGGTCTTAAAAGCAGGTGGTTGCCCAATGCGTGGCAATAGTAATGCAGAAAGCAAGCTCATATGGACCTACATTAAACTATCATCTGCTTTACAGACACTGAATTATACCTCTTTTTTTATCACCGCTTAACCTATTTACTCCATGGATATTCATGTAAGAAATAATGACATCGGGAATATTAATTAGATTAGTTGCTGTAATAGCACATGGATACATGTACATGAATGTTTTGTCGCAGCAGAAACTTTAGAATCATATCTATATCATACCATAAGCAAACGGAGCAGACCCTGATCAGACGTCTCCTATATGATCCGTCTGATCTGATCGTGAAACACGTTTATATGAGGAAAAGGGTTAAGTCAGGTTCTACGTTACATCTACTTTGCAGAAAACCCCCACTGGAACAAATGGACACGTTGCAAAAGTCAGTCTGGACGAGCTCACCTTATACGATATGGAAGTTAAAGGGTTAACCAACCACACACATGGCATTTCTACAGTCAATCAGCAAACACGTTGAGGGCAGCACGCGTGAACCAGTGGAAGAGAAGCAGTTACCAAGCACTGAGCTGGACACAATACAAATCGAGCCAAGCTCTAGGTTGAAGGCGCAGAAACACAACACTAACGTGTGGAAAGATGGTGTATCGACTCCTGCTAATAAGGATGGGCCGACGATTAGGACATTGGAAACTAGTTCTATGGTACGTAGAGCATTTTGTAGTCTTTCACGTCCTTTTAGTTAATATTTAATATTAGCAACTGTTGCTCAAAATTCTAACGTTTGTTGCTACCTAATTGTGGGACTGGTCGGTGTCTCCACAATAGTCTTCCAGTCTCTGTCATCATTGGTTATAGAATGTAGTCTCTGTCATGGCGAAAAACAAAACAAAACATTGCTCATATGTCAATGTAGAGAATCATCTAATTAATATTTATGTCATTACTTCTTACATAAATATTCACCTGGTGTTTGGGTTCCCCAATGTCTCTCGTTGCAATGCACATGTTTCCTCTTCAAACAGAAACACTTGCTCATTATGAAACCAAGTGGGGCGTGTGATTAATGCTCAAACTACTACAAATAACATTTAAGATCTAAACACCGATGACAGTTACTGACGTACCTCCAATGTATTTTACATGACCTATCTCTGACGTGTTTACGTGACTGACGTACATCTGATGTATTTTACATGACCTATCTCTGACGTGTTTAAGTGACTGACGTACATCTGATGTATTTTACATGACCTATCTCTGACGTGTTTAAGTGACTGACGTACATCTGATGTATTTTACATGACCTATCTCTGACGTGTTTACGTGACTGACGTACATCTGATGTATTTTACATGACCTATCTCTGACGTGTTTACGTGACTGACGTACATCTGATGTGTTTACGTTAGTAACGTACCACTGACAAATTTTACGTGAGTGAATAGACTTTTACGTGAGAGAAGTATCTCTGACTTTTTGTGTCAGACGCTATTTTACGCTAGTGACATACCTCTGGTGTTTTTTTTTCTGGTGTATGACATACTTCCGACATTTTTATTAAGCGAGTAACTATGACATTTTTAAGTAAGTGTGGTTTACGTGCGACGTACCTCTGACATATCCACCTACGTGACGTACCTCTATCATTTTACATGAGTGAATATGTATGTGATTGTCGTACATCTGACGTTTGAATTGGTCTCAGATTGATATCCTCCTGGTGACTAAATCTACCTATAGGAACTATCTGTATCCCCTTTGTCCTGCAGTATGCTGCCATCTGTTTTTACGCATTTGCAAACAGAGTAGACCCAGATCAGACGGCTCCTAGAGGAGCCGTCTGATCAGGGTCTGCTCTGTTTGCTAATAGAATTTGATAGATCTGGTTTTTTAGTTTCCAAAATGGCTACAATAACCATCCTTCCTTATTTCATTATAACTATTTTGCCCATGAATATTCAGTAGGTATTGAAATTTGAACTAAACATAGAACAGGGAAAGGGTTAAGCGGCCATAAAGAGGAGGGTATGTGTAGGTTGATGCGGATCATAAGCAATACAGAACGCTCCTATATGCGTTGTCTGCATCATATCTGCCCTGCATTAACCCATTATCTCCTACTGACGCCTTTGGCGTCTCTGTAAAATTTATTTTTGAAACCATTGTGATATATACACGTAGAGCATTTGCTCCATAGTAGCAAATGCTCTATTTATCAAAAATGTTTAAAAACTACACAATTCTAAAATGTTCCTTTTCTCTAGGTAATGCTCCTTTTCGGTAGATTTATTCAAAGAGGTTGGGTCTAAAAATAGTCTAGCAGAGAATGAGTTAAGCAACCACCTGTCGTAAATGGGCATAAGCTAAGACGTACGAACGTTTTGAACGTCAAATCAAGTCCCAAATCAAGTCAAGTAATATTTATTTAAAATCAGATATTTACAAAACTTATAACACAAGCTCTGCAGAGCTTTTAAACCGATTGAACGTACAATCTTCTTTAAAATGCGTCTCTGGAGTTGAACGAAACGTTATATCTGGATAATGCAGAGAAAATTATATCGTTTATCTATATTCATTAAGAAACAATGACCGATGTTATATCATATTTATCATGTAATTGCCGGTATAAAATACAATATATTTCTTTGATCGAATTTAGAGAAAGAACTGCATGGTAATACATTCTAGTTCTATATCAAAGGAGACAGATTCTGTTTAACCCTTTCCCTCATACAAATATCTTAAACGCTTTTGCAAACAGAATAGACCCAGATAAGACGACTCCTTTCTCACATACCTTCCCTTATCTCCGAGTTAGAACAACGGGTTAAGATTCCCTTATCTGTAGCACGTGTAAGATCACTTTAGAACATATATGACGTCATACGTCATATATATGACGTCAACCCATGGAAACCGATGTTTACATGTCATTTAAACGGCGAAAATGCACTTTTTTGATATGTGAGAAAAAGAATCTGAAGCTCGTTGTCTTTTAAGATCACATGTTCCTAAACTCACCAAGAAAATGTTATTAAGCTCGCCAAGGCTCGCTTAATGACATTTTCTAAGGCTCGTTTAGGAACATGTGATCTTAAAAGACAACTCGCAACAGATCCTCTATGTCGGAGCCGCCTGACAAGGGCCTGTTCTATTTGCTTATGTAAGTACGTTAGATTCAACTCTACAGTTTCTACCAATACCAAATATTCACGTTTAAATATGCCATTATAAAAATACAGCTAATACATATTCATGATGCAATTATTTCTAACATGAGTATGCAATAGGCAAATAGTTAAAGACGACATCTGTTGTTTAAATACAGGAAAACCTCTCTAAACCGGACGTTAAATTTGGTATAAAATTAGGTCTTGGAGACAGGTGGCAGCTTAATGCTGTGTGAAAGTCATGCAGAAAGCTCCTCTAGGAGCTTTCTGCGTGACTTTCACCCAGCAAAAGTAGTCATCTGCCTATAAGTATTAAATTCTTTTCTCCTAGAATTCCGGTTGATAGAGGTCTTACTGTACCACATCTGCTATTTACGGATCACAATCGCTGTTCATATTTTGCAGAGCATAACCAATGACGATCAAGGGAAGACAGGCCGATCAAGGGCCGGCAAGATCAAGCTTACACGACAATGTCATTCTGATCCTGTTATATCTACTAGAGAGGTAGACCCATTAATCTTTAACGTGTTGTAATACAGTTGAACCTGTCTTAACCGACCATCAAAACGAGGTCTAATTATGGTTCTGTAAGGCAGGTGGTAGCTTAATACAGATCAATAGCTATGCAGAAAGCTCCTATAGGAGCTTTCTGCATTACTTTTGCCCTGTATTTAGCAACCATCTGCTACTTAAGATTCCTGTGTCCAGTTAGTATAAGGTCGCTTAAGACTGGTTCTACTGGAACTATGTTTTCTCAAACTCTGGGCTTTTGTAAGCTTTCATACACTGCTGCAAAACAAATAACCGACTGTCAAGCAGGTTGGACCCAGATGAGACGCCAAGTAACTCGGTGTCTCATCTGGATCCAATCTGTTTGCCAACGTCTGTCAGTTTGAGCTAGCATAACGGTTAGCCTAGTGTCAGCTATGGCGGGGTTGAGATTTCCATTGCAAACGGTTTGAATCCAGATGAAATGCCGATTAACTCTTCGCTTGCTATTCACGTCAATATACCTACCTGTAAATAGTGAAGACCCAGATGAGACAGCTCCTGCAAGAGCTGTCTCATCAGGGTCTGCACTATTTACAAGTTGATCGTGCAACCAGTGCACTCCACAGCAGTGATGCACAGCGAAATACGTGTACACAGTGAATATATATGTAATTATACAACAGGGCATGGGTAAAGAAGGAGAAATGTATTTTGAAATTCAGCAAGAGAAGGGTTAAGTTTGTGTCTGAACAAGTACATGTACCAAACTGTTTCACATGGTAACAGTTCTTGTGAGAAGAAATGATAAAAACATAATATATTACTGAATGTAGACACTGTTCGCTGCTGATGAGAATTTGTTCATCACGCCAAAACATAATCTTCTATCTGAAACTGAACAGTGCTTTGAGTTTGCATATACATGTACACTAAAACCCCTCTACTGCGACCACTAAAAATGGGCATAATTCTTTGTGGCAGAGACAGGTGATAGCTTAATGCAGGATGAAAGTTATGCAGAAAGCTCCTATAGGAGCTTCCTATATAACTTTCGTCCTGCATTAAGCAACCACCTGCTTATAAAGACAGCTATGGTTGTTCTTTAAGTGGTCGCATTAGAGGGGTTCTACTGTAATACAATACACTGATACGATCTGTCTATTGGTACTAACCATTTACTCTATGACTATTCTTGTAAGAAATAATGACATCATGAATATTAATTAAACTATTTCTTATAATGGTGCATAGACGTAGGAAGTTATGGGCATGGCAGAAACTGTAGAATCATATCTATATTATATATCGTAAGCAAACAGAACCGACCCTGATCAGACGGCTCCTATATGAGCCGTCTGTTCTGGGTCTAGTCTGTTTGCAAAGACGTAGAAAGGCGTATTAATACAGTAAGCGGTCATGGCTTACTTTATATGACACAAAGGACTGCACTGACTTCGACATTGGCAGAGAAAGAGTTAATGTTATTTGTCTGTTTCAGAATGAATTCGGTTTTGATAATCTGGGATTCGAGCCTGATGTTGACCCATACAGTTTGCGATTCGCTGATGTGGTCAGTAAGCTCATTCGGGATCAACTCAAAGAGGATCTACATCCGTTCGGAAGAGGGAATTTGTACAAAGCCGCTCTTGACGACAAACGACCATCGTCAGGGCATCAGGACGACGGAAAGCTGTTCATGTGGGCCATTGCTTCCTTGATCATCCTGGGCATCGTAGGGTCAGCCATAGTCATGTCAAGTAAATGAGATATAATTATAGAAAGTGTTCAAGATTTGAAAGTTTAATAACCGCCATGCATATCTGAAACATCTTACCAATTCCCTCATAGGCTATTTTTAGATCCATTACGTTGTATGCTATTTTTAGACCCATTACCTCATGTACTATTTTTAGACTTAACCTCTTGGTGCATACATCAACCAAAAAGGAGCATTTAAGAGCAAAAAGGTAAATTTTAAAATCATACAGTTTTGAAACCGTTGTTATAAATACATGTAGAGGATTTGCATTTGCAAATGCCCTATTTATCACAATTGTTTCAAAAAGTGGTTTTACAGAGGCACCAAAAGCCGGCAATATGAGGGAATGGGTTAACATTGTTTTATCTAATTAACTCTTTACTCTATGAACAGTCATGTAAGAAATAATGACACCATGGACATTCGTTAGAACGTTATTTACTATGGCGTATGAACACGGGATTGTTTTGTTGTTTTATTTTAACATGGCAGAACTTCATTTTATGAGCAAAGAGAGCAGACTCTGGACAGATGGCTCCTATAAGAGCCGTCAGATCTAAACCTACTCTGTTTGCAGAAGGTTTAAAATGTGTATTCATGGAGCAAAGGGTCAATAAACACGTGCAAAACAACTGTACTATGTCATACCTATTAATATCATGTTCCAGGCGCTCTTACAACTTCATATATTACTTGACCCTTTCATGATTAATATTTCTGCAAGAAATAATGACATCGTGCTTATTTATTACAGGTGTTTAACAATTCGCTTGCTATTCACGTCAATATACCTACCTGTAAATAGTGAAGACCCAGATGAGACAGCTCCTGCAAGAGCTGTCTCATCAGGGTCTGCACTATTTACAAGTTGATTATGCAACCAGTGCACTCCACAACAGTGATGCACAGCGAAATACTTGTACACAGGGAAGATATATGTAATTATACAACAGGGCATGGGTAAAGAAGGAGAAATGTAATTTAAAATTCAGCAAGAGAAGGGTTAATTGCATATGAGCATAGGATATGTTTACCATGACAGAAACAGATATGATTATGTTATTCTCTATGCAATCATATCAGATACTGATCAGATGGTTACTATAGTAACCGTTTAATCTGGGTCTACTCTGTTTGCAAATTTGCTGAAATGCGTCTGCATGGAGTAAAAGGATAATAACAACATGTCAAATGAATATAAATAATAATACATGTTATCCAATAATGTTCCAGACTGGAAAATAACTATATTTGTTAAACCTTTGAATGCCGAATATTCTAAGCGGAATGGCCCATCAGTAGTGTTTAACCATTTCCTGCATATAAACGCCTTTTCATGCATTTGCAAACAGAGTAGACCAAGATCAGACGGCTCCTATAAGAGCCGTCTGACCAGGTTCTACTCTGTTGGCTGATATACAACTGATTCTACAGGGAGTTTTTTTCAAGCAAAAACATCCATTGAAAACAAATTACAGTAAAACCCCTCTAATGCGACCACTTAATGAACAAACATGACTGTCTTCATAAGCAGGTGGTTGCTTAATGCAGGACGAAAGTTATGCAGAAAGCTCCTATAGGAGCTTTCTGCATAACTTTCGTTCTGCATTAAGCTACCACCTGTATTTGCCACTGTGAATTATGCCCCTTTTTGGTGGTCGCATTAGAAGGGTTTTACTGTACATTATAAAAGTTCAGCTAATGAATATTGATGGTGTCATTATGTCTTACATCACTATTGCATAGGGAAAGGTCTAACTGTAGAGTGTGTAGAGTGCATGGAATGGAAAAAGGCAAAGATTTGCTGGAGAAACGTGAAATACTAAGAGTGCAGACCGTGATTAGAACACCTTCCTGGGAATCATCTATACTGTTTGCAAATGCCAATGCGCTCGTTCCCCGCATCCTTTTCATTGCGTTGATTAACGTTTTTCTTCATATCAACAACTTTTCATGCCTTTGCAAACAGAGTAGACGCATATCAGACGGCTCCTGTAGGAACCGTCTGATCAGGCTCTGCCCTATTTGCTAATGGAATTGGATAGATATGTTTCTTTAGTTACTAACATGGCTACAATGTTCTACTTTCCATATTTCGTTATAACTATTTTGTCCATGCATATTCAGAAGCTATTGAAATTGGAATGAACATAGAAGAGGAAAAGGGTTAATCAAGTTTTGCCTGGGTTTCAATTACTGTTGTTGGTTTCAATTAACGTTAGTAAATATTTATAGGTAGCAGAAATGTCAAGCCCAGCATGCACAGAAAACATGTTCTGCGACATCAACCTTTAGTCTTCTGAGCAAATAATTTATACAGAATTGTTAAACTACAGTAAAACTTCGATTATCCGAACACTAAAATACGTATTATTATCGATCTTTAAGACAGGTGGCAGCTTAATGCATGGTGAAAGTCATGCAGAAAGCTCCTCTAGGAGCTTTCTGCATGACTTTCATCATGCATTAAGCAGCCACCTGCCTAAAAGGGTCTAAATTCGTTTATAACGAAAATTCGAATAATCGAGGTTTTACTGTACTATATTTTCAGAATTCAAGTTATAATCAATATGTCTAGCAAAATGCAACCAGGATGTCAAACAGTTTGAATCCCGATGAGACGCCGAGTTACTCGGCGTCTCATCTGGATCCAAACTGTTTGCATAGGTATTCTCTCATCCGCCCATATCCGGCTAAATGTTAACCTTTAGCCTGCTGAGCAAATCATTTTTACAAGTTTTCACCCACTATATATATATATATATATATATAACTTTATTTCCTCCAATTTCTGGAGAGCCATATAACATAACATTACAATAAAGTAGTAAATGACTACATGTACGAACATGCAAATAGTTAAAGAATACAAACACACATGCAACATACAGAAACATAAGGGAAATATCTAGATTTCATCTCACATAGATGAAAGGTTGATGATCAGTGCATAACAGGTGAGAAACACTATTCTCTCCGCTCATATATATAACTATATACACTCACACTAAATCAGTCAAATCAATTGCGAGCAGTTTTTGAACCAGCTCAGACGTTTAGTTAATCGACGTTTGATCAGGCTTCAAACTATTTGCCACTTAAATTCAATGAGAGAATAGTAATCTTCCACTGTATCACATCTATATAACAATGTCTCAGTCCTTCGAGCATGTTTCTCTGAGGGCGAGGGGAGAAACTACTCGAAAGGCGGAAACACGGTTATTTCTCGGATATAAAGTAATTACTAATGGGTCCCTAATATATAAATGTGTTTCTCGAAACCGAAATGAAACATATTCAAAGGGAATCACCTAACTGGTTAATTCACAGGGCCCCGACAGAGTGGATACGCGTTCTCCACAACTAGTGCATTAGTAAGAATTGCACTAGTCCTATGCGAACAGTGCAGACCCAGAACAGATGATTATCTGACCAGGGTCTGCAATGTTTGCCAATTTGCAATACAAAGTGAGTGTCCGTTTGCCGGTTAGGGACTCAGCGAGTTAATCAGTCATGTTATCAAACGTCAAGAATATGGCTTGAATGTCTTTCAGGTAAGCTGCGTTACAGCATAAGAAATCAGGGTATTGATCAGCACTTAACACACTCTGCATCTGGTTGTCCACAAAGCCTATGAGATATTTCACTCGCTGTGAGTCATTTATAGTGTCAGTGAGCAGACTACTTAAGTAGTGTTACTCGGCGTCTCATCTGGATCCATACAAATGTATCCGTTGATCCGCCGACAGCAGGCTAAAGGTTAAATAGTACAGCAAACCCCCGCTAATGCGACGACCTAAAAGAGGTAAAATTCTGGGTGCTAGATTCAGGTAGTAGCTTAATGCAGGACAAAAGTAATACAGAAAGCTCCTCTAGGAGCTTTCTGCATTACTTTTGTCCTGCATTAAGCAACCACCTGCTTATAAAGACATCCATGTTTTTTCATTAAGTGGTCGCAATAGAGAGGTTCTTCTGTATTATGTCTATAAACATATAGTGTATATTGAGTTAGCGTTTGACACATCACATGACTGAGAGGTCTTGTCACTTCTTTGCAAACAGGGTAGACCCGCATCAGAGGGTTCCAGTAGGAGCTCTCTGATCAGGGCAGGGTCTGTACTGTTCGCCTATTGAATTTTATAAATCTGATACTGCAGGTTATGCTACAGCTAAATATTTCTCTGTCAATATGCAATTATAAAACAAATTCAGTTAATGAATGTTCATGGTGTCAATACAGTAAAACCCTCTAATGCAACTACATGACATAACATGGAAATACTCCTTGAATATTCATGCAAGAACTAATTACATCATGAATATTAATTGGCTTGTTTGTTATAATAGCTTATGGACACAGGACTGTTTTACCATGGCAGAAACTGTAGAATCACATATTTATTATATCATTAGCAAAGAGAGCAGACCCTGATCAGACGGCTCCTACTGGAGCCGTCTGATCTGGGTCTACTATGTTTGAAATGGCATAGAAAGGCGTATTTATAGAGTAAAGGGTTAATACAATGTGTATACATGTGTACATACACATACAGGAAGAACATTCATATGCGATCGTTTTAAAAAGATTTATTACCTTTTCTTTTAAATTAGATTGGACGTATTTTAAATTTCCACAGATAAAACAGCTTTTATGCGAAGACGCGCTTGGATAAAAAGATTTAATCTGCGATCATTCCTGACATAATTATGTCCCTTCGTTGTCACAGGGCAGACGAGCTGAAATTAGAAGTATGGAAGAGGAAAATGCTATGGGCATAATCTAGATATATCCTTTTTTTCTTTCAGTCATGTATAGGCAAGAGAATGCCTTATTGGAAGGGATGAATATAACAACTCAGTCAACAGTGTCGGAGTGAAATCATCTTCAAATGTGCTTGGTTAGTGTCATAATAAAACCGGACACTTTGACATTATTAACCCATTACTACATGAATATTCATGTTAGAAATAATCACATCATAAATTTACCTGATAGAAGCGGCTTTTAGCGTGTTTGATTTATTCCTCCGCTGAAGAAAATAGTTCAAATTCATACAGTCATGAACATATTGCATAATAAATATTTTCTATATCCTAGTAGGTGGTAGCTTAAAGCAGGCTGAAAGTAAAGCAGAATGCGCCTTAAGGCGCATTCTGCTTTACTTTCAACCTGCTTTAAGTGGTCATATGTCTTCAAAACTAGAAACAGGCTATTGGGTAAAGGGTTAATTAACTATCTATTATAATATCACTATGGCCAAGCGATTTTAGTATGGGGAAACGTTGGAGTATCAGATCTAAATTGTCAAACTGATTTGACTCTGATCAGACGGTTCCAACAGGAACCGTCTGATCTGGGTCTACTCTGTTTGGTAATAGCGTCAAATGGCGTATCTATGTAGTAAGGGGTTAACACGGGCAACTAGTGTAGACGTACGCCAAGCGACGTGTCATCACGAGAAACCAACTAGACAGGGATGTGTATGGTTTCAAACGGCTGTGGATAAAATTTCAACGTGTCTCGGGTGATTGAATCTTGATTCTAAATAGCCATCACCACATAGAGTTTACACCATTTTCGAAGTGGCTGATTTAGATTCAGACAGTTTCAAAATGCAATATTCTTGGTTTCCTCGTGTTTCGAACTATTGGAATTCACCAAGAAAGTTCATACCGTGGAATGTCATGACAATGTTGACGAAATAATAACCTTTTGATTCGTCATTACGACGAGTGCAGACTCTTGATCCTTTATTCTATAAATACGCCCTTCTACGCATTTGAAAAAAAGAGTAGACCCAGATCAGACGGCTCATGAAGGAGCCGTCTGATCAATGTCTGCTCTGTTTGCTTACTGAATAACATAGATTATGTTATGATGAAAGTCCTTTATTTATTGTAGCTCTGAAATAATGAGTAAAATGATCGAGACGTCTTCCAGTGCTGAGAATAAACACTTTACGCGAGTGAAAAAACTTCTTTTATAGAGGATCTTACATGAGTGTTCATTACAAATTGTTTTTATGAAACGAGTTTCTACTAAAATAATATGACACGGGCTTTACCGAGTGTAATATTCATTATAGTAAACGAGTTTCATGACAATAATTTGCAATGAACACTACTGTAAGATTCGGTTTCGTCACATAACCCCAAACAGTGCCATAGAAAATGAAACAGATTTAATCTAAAGGCTGTTTCGACCAATGTTTTCAGCGTAGTACAGCCGGATTAAAATTGCTTATTTGCATTAATAATGCACTAGTGCATTTCCACGATTTACAGCACTTCTCTGTTTCGGCACTCTCACACGGCAGATTATGTGATAAACACTTTACCTGATAGATAAACGAGTGCCTGATCTGTTTGCTTATGGAATTATACTGTCCTGGCAAAAGAATCAAACGTTTATTTACCTAATGAATACCCGTGCAATCATACATGCATATTCATCAGGTAAAGGGTTAAATCTGTCAACGATGCTTGTTCAAAGTTAGTGATATCAATTGTTCTCAGTTGTAGTTGAAAGCAATAAGGGAAGCGTGGAGTTTTGGTAAGGAACTCAGATCTATCGCCCATGTAATGGTCTTATCTAAAGATTGAATCATTTGAACCATAGCCCGCCAGTCACAACTTCTGTTGCATTTGCACATAGTGTAGACCCAGATGAGAAAGCTCCTATAGGAGCTGTCTCATCTGGGTCTGCACTGCACTGTTTGCCTTGGGAAACCCATGCTGCATGCTCTATGCTTTTGCAAATATTTGCCTAGTTAATATTTAAAGAGGGCAGGGTGATAAAAATATTTGACGGGCTAAAGGTTAACATTTAGCCGGCTGACCCAGCGTTTGTCGGTAGAAAGTGTCACTGACTTCAGTTGTCACAAATGTTTTATCTGGTATTTCTGTTTTACAACACGGTCAGAGTATGAAACAGTTTGGATCCTGATGAGACGGTCCACAATGTACTCTATAGTGAATATAGATAACAGTAAAACCCCTCTAAATCAGATATTCAAATTAGTATAAAGACAGGTTCATTCTTAATGCAGGGTGAAAGTCATACAAAAGCTCCCCTAGGAGCTTTCTGCGTGACTTTCATCTTGCATTAAGCAGTCACCTGTCTAAAAGTATCTAAATTCTTCTCTTTTAGAATTCCAGTTTTGAGGGGTGTTACTGAACATGTGTCTAAATAGCTGTTCCATAGAAGAAATCTGCAATTATGACTTTAATGGGTTCTTGTTTTAGGAACTAAATTGTAGATCTTGAAAGGCAGGTAATTGGTTTACCCTGTACCTTGTAGCGGTGTCTTTTGGCGCATATGTGAACAAAGTAGACCCTGATAAGACGGCTCCTGTAGAAACCGTCTTGGTCCATGCTTATAAAGCTTTTTAGTTGAGTCTGAGGTTGTTCTCAAGCTTTTGATTGGTCAGATTTGAGCCAAAGGCTCAAATCTGACCAATCAAAAACTTGAGAACGACCCCAGACTCAACTAAAACGTTTTATAAGCATGGATGCTGATCACAATCTCTTCTGATTGCTTATTGGATTACATACATTTTATGCTACTGTTTCTGTTATAACCAAATAACATGTATTTATATATTATGATTATAAAAAATCAGCCAACACATGTTTGTGATGTCATTAATTATTCCATGATGTTTCATTGTGTAAAGGGTTTTCAAAAAGACACCATCTATTATGAATTCGTATCATTCACGCAACCCAGTATGAATGTTAATATACTATCAAGTATATATTCATGCAGACACCATCCAATATGAATGTTAATTGACAACCAGGTGAATATTCACGCAACCCATTATGAATGTTAATATACTGCCAGGTATATATTCATGCAGACACCATCCATTATGATTGCTAATTAACAACCAGGTGAATATTCACGCAACTCATTATGCATGTTAATATACAGTAAAACCCCGCTTATACGACCACCTAAAAGAGGTATGATTATGGGTGATAGAGGCAGGTGGTAGCTTAATGCAGGACAACAGTAACGCAGAAAGCTCCCAGAGGAGCTTTCTGCATTACTTTTGTCCTGCATTAAGCAACCACCTGCTTATAAAGACACCTATGTTTATTTATTAAGTGGTCGCATTAGAGGGGTTCTACTGTACTACCAAGTATATATTCATGCAGACACCACCCATTATGAATTGAATGTTAATTGACAACCAGGTGCATATTCGTGCACAAACCACCCAAACACCACCCAAACACCACCTGTTATGAATATTTGAATTATCTACCAGGTGTATATTCGTGCATACATCGCCCATTATGAATGTTAATTAACTATATTGTGCATACTCATGAATACACAATCTATTATGAATGTTTATTATCTATCAGGTGCATACTCATGCAGACATAACCCATAATGAATGTTGATTAACTACCAGCTGCATATTAATGCAGACAGCACCCATATTGAATGTTAGTTACATGTATCTACTGCGTGCATGTTTACAAAAGCATGCTTATTCATGCATACACCATCGATGATGAGTTTTAATGAACTACCAGGGGCATATTCATGCAGACACACTCCACCATGAATGTAAATTATCTACCAGCTCCATATTCATGCATATACCATCGATGATGAGTTCTAATTAACTACCAGGTGCATATTCAAGCAGACACCATCCAAGATGGGTGTTAATTAACTACGAGGTGCATATCAATGAATACACCATCCATCATAAATCATAAGTATCTACCAGTAAATATTCATGCAGAAACCACCCATCATGATGTTTGTTATATAAAACAAATGGATTTTACTACTGTTACAAATAGTCAAATACTTTAAGATCAGGCTTAAAATAAGCAAAATGAACAGATCCTGATCATACGGCTCATACAGCAGTCAAATGAGCTTGGTCTACACAGTTTGCAATTCATCAAAATGCATCTCCTTCATGTAAATGGTATATAGGAGACATCTGATCAGTGTCTACTTTGTTTGTTTATAGAATCATACAGATAGGAGTCTACAGTTTGACTTGTCAAAAATCCATTTTTCATTGACCAATATACACATTCAGGAAATTACCATTCATAAAGTCACAAATAATTGTATGGTAATCTAAATATTTTTAAGGGAAAGGGTTCACGATAGACTATAAGACTTATTACAAAGCCATTTCATGTAATTTCATATCGGGATGGTTGTTCTAAAGTACAGTAAAACCTCTCTATAACGGCCACTAAATTACATCAAGTACTTTTTGTTAAAAGCAGGTGGCTGCTTAAAGCAATGTGAAAGTAAATCAGAACGCTCCCATAGGAGCTTAAAGCAATGTGAAAGTAAAACAGAACGCTCCCATAGGAGCGTTCTGTTTTACTTTCACCTTGCTTTAAGCAGCCACCTGCCCTAAATACCAACTAATTAACACAATTTAGTGGCCGTAATAGAGAGTCTTTACTGTATTGACAAGAAACATAAATAAAATGCCGCCGACAAAGTTGATTCCATCAATCTGTGCAACAAACTACAGTAACGCTCATCTAAACCGGAATTCTAGTAGAGAAGAATTTAGATACCTTTAGACAGGTGACTGCTTAATGCAGGATGAAAGTCATGCAGAAAGCTCATCTAGTAGCTTTCTGCATGACTTTCACTCTGCATTAAACTGCCACCTGTCTCCAAGACGGATATTTATATTGAATTTAACGTCCGGTTTAGAATGTTTTACTGTATTGTGCAAAAAGCTAAACATAGCAGACCCTGATCAGAGGGCTCCGTCTGATCTGGATCTATTTTGTTAGCAAAGGCGTAACATGAGTTAAGTTTGTTTGTTTGTGTTGATTAACGTCCGTTTCTGCTCACTATGGGCTAATTGGACGCACAAGAGAGAGGGGAGATACCCTATATTGAGTAAAGTGTTAATATTAACCTTAACCATTACCCAGTTACCTCATCTATTAACCAGCTACTTTAACCATTATCCAGTTACCTTAACCAATATCCAGTTACCTTAACCATTATTCAGCTACCTCAACTATTATCATGTTACCTTAACCACTATCCAGCTACCTTAACCATTATCCAGCTACCTTAACCATTATCAAGCTACCTAAATCATTATCAAGCTACTTTAACCATTATCCAGTTACTTTAACCATTATCCAGTTACCTTAACCATTATTTCGCTATCCGCGACATGGCTCGCATTTGCAAATAACTTGGCTCCATATTTGAGACGCCGAGTAACTCGGCGTCTCATCTGAACCCAATCTGTTTGGTCTTTGGTCAATAGTTTCTCAAAAGTTTTATCACATCAGGGTCCGTGCTTATAAAACTTTTAGTTGAGTCTGAGTTCGTTTTCAAGTTTTTGATTGGTCAGATTTGAGCCTTTGACTCAAATCTGACCAATCAAAAGCTTGATAACTCAAATCTGACCAATCAAACGCTTGAGAACGAACTCAGACTCAACCAAAATTTTTTATAAGCATGGACCCGGGGGAAGTAGTCAAAAGTGCACTCGTTCCATTTTTGAGCGGATATTGTTATTGATATTGCAAATGTTCACATTATAGAACAAATACAATCTGTCATTTTGTTAGTGCCTTTCGTCGATTTGTTATGTAAATAAAATAAATCAATAACATTTTTTATATTACTTTTGTGTAATTCAAAACTAATCAGTATGTCATGATTCACCCGTGCGCATGTGGATTCATTGCTTACTTTCTTAACCCTTTACTCCATAAATACGTCTTTCTTCGCCTTTGTAAACAGAGCAGACCCAGATCTGACGGCTCATATAGGATCCGTCTGATCAGGATCTGCTCTATTTGCTTATGATATAATATAGACATGAATCTACAGTTCTACCATGGCAAAATTAATCCAGTGTCCCAAGTGCTATTATATAACAATTAATATAATTAATATTCATGATGCCATTATTTCTTACATGAATATTCATGGAGTAAAAGGGTAATATTTGACTGTCACCGACGGATCTGTGGCCACTTTCAAATACAGTAAAACCCCGCTAACGCGACCACCTATAAAAGAGGTATAATTATGGGTGGTAGAGGCAGGTGGTAGCTTAATGCAGGACAACAGTAATGCAGAAGCTCCCAGAGGAGCTTTCTGCATTACTTTTGTCCTGCATTAAGCAACAACCTGCTTATAAAGACACCTATGTTTATTTATTAAGTCGTCGCATTAGAGGGGTTCTACTGTAGTTGGATCCATTCGAGATAAACAGTAACTCAGTGTTTTACCAGCATCTAAAATGTGCGTCACTGTGCCTATATTCTTGAAACTAAAACAAAGGGAATACAAGACGAATACTGATGCAAGGCATTGGATCGCCGGGAAATTTGTGTACAAGGACGGTTTTTAATAAGGAACTGTTTTGTTAAGACAATTGAAATACAACATTTCATTAAAAACTTAACGAAATATGTAGCCTCTAGAGTGTAATGACGTAGTGACCTAGTTTCGAACCCGACATGATCCATATTTGAACTTGACCAAGATTGCATGTGGACAAACATTCTGATAAAATTTCAGTAAGATCTGATAACATTTGTAACCACTTGAGTGTGAACAAGATTTTTCTATGATTTGACCTAGTGGCCTAGTTTATGACTGCAGGCGATTCATATTCGAACTTGACCTAGATTTTATCAGGGTCAATACACAAACCAATTTACTTAAAGATCAAGTGCAAAATGTGGCCTCCAGAGTGTTTAGGATTTTGTAAGATTTGACCTAGTGACCTAGTTTTTGACCCGACATGACCAATATTCGAACTTGGCGTAGATTTCATGGAGATACATTCTGATAAAATTTCAGTAAGATCCAATAAGATTTGTAGCTTCTAGAGCATTAACAAGATTTTTCTAAGATTTGACCTAGTGACCTTGTTTTTGAGCCCAGGTGACCCATATTCGAGATTGACCTAAATTTCATGCAGGGCAAAACACAAACCAATTTACTTAGAGATCAAGTGCAAAATGTGGTATCTCAACGGACAACAGACGAGGGACATCCAACGATCCTAAAAGCTCAGCATGAGCACGTCGTGCTCTGGTGAGCTAAAAAAATTAGGATAAATCAAAGACCTATATATACTATGGCATGCTGATAAAGAACTCTGTTGCAAACTGTAACAAGTAAATACCTGGTAAAACATATGCATTGTTGGAAGTATCACATGAAACTTGACACAAATATCTAGGGCGGTCATTGATTGGTTCAGAGGCATATTGACGATACCAAAACGTAAGAGTATAAATATTTTATCCCGTCACTACAGCCGCTAGTGACGTAATAAAGGGGTAGCATAATAAACCTAAGTTTATATGTACAGTAGAGGTTTATTTGTATAGTAGGTGTAGGAATTTCTTCTTACAACAGGAACTATTTTTAATTTTTCTACAAATTTGTTTTACCAAAAATAACGTATAAGTTGAAAGAAAAAACACTTAATATGGATAATTATCATTAACTATCCTAGTAAAAAGCCAAACCGTCATTAAAAAAAAATAGAAAGGAAAAAGAGAGAAATTTTTTTTTCGTCAGCCGTGAGAATCGAACCAGGGCTGACTGCACGATAGGCGACCGTGGTAACCACTACGCTATCAGGCCAGACATACTTCAAGGGAAATTGAAGATGTATATAAAGTTATCATGCTACTATATTGACGACTTTTTTAAATAAAAATAAATAAAACAATAAAACTTCATTAAAACATTTATCACTCTCATGATAATTTTATCAATAAACTCTAACAAGGGCGGTGATTGTCATAGACCTAAATATAGCCTGTTCAGTTCCATTAACGAGTGACGTTAGTCCTATCTAAAAATAGAAACCGAGACGACGGAATTCGATTTTGACCATGTAGAGCCTCCGGTAGAATAATAACCATGTCTGTTTGAATTAACATATCGACTGTCGATTCAAATGATCTTATTTTTCAAATTCGAGCACGTTTTCCCGTCTTGTAATGTAAATCCCATCTACAGCACTAACCTATTATTCTCTATTAGGATATATCGCTTTCACATATAAAGGCACTAGCAAAGAGTTTGAATCTATTCATGACTTAACATGTGTATATCACGTGTATAAATATACTGATGTATGTATTACTTTTGTCGACATTTTTGGACAATAAACAATGGTCATTAAACAAAACTGTAATATGTCAAAATCTCTGAAGGGCATAATTTAGAACGAGAGCACCGCAAACAGGTGCACGACTACAGTTTTGACCCGGCTTCAATTCTGCGACTTTGACCCGGCTTCATTTATGTTTACAAAACTGTTTTTGGCATTTAATGTCGATACTTCGACGAAAAAAGTGTCATAATTATTGTTATTATTGTACATTTGTTTGATAAATTTCTTTTTAAACATCGTATGAAGGTTTTTACATCACATATTTCACTACATCAATAATGCAGATAGAAACTATTCTCTGCCACGCTCTCATGAGCCAATTCATTTGGTTCTCCTCACCGATGTACGCTGAATAGACTTTGTAAAACTTGTCGCTACCCCTCCTACATGGGTAAATACTTTTGAACATTCCATTAGTGATCGCCGCTCATGCGGCGATCAACAATGAAAAATAAGAATTGAACTAATTTACATGTTTGCTGATATCGATATTTGACTACGGAAGTGTAGATCGTGGGACAGGGCACACTTCCCAGCCCTAATGCCTTAGGTGTTTTAGCAATTACAAATGTAGGTTGTACCTTGGTTTAACCCTTCCCTGATCATCATTCGTGTAAGAAATAATGCCTTCACGCATATTTATTGTCAGATGTTTTTAATGTAAATTTTTCAAGGAGTTTGTTTTGATTTAATATACCTACTGTAAATAGTTGCACAACCTACCTGTAAATAGTGCAGACCAAGATGAGGCAGCTCCTGCAGGAGCTGTCTCATCAGGGTCTGCACTATTTACAAGTTGATTGTGCAACCAGCTCACTCCACAGCAGTGATTGCACAGCGAAATACTTGTACATAGTGAAGATATATGTAATTATACAACAGGGCATGGGTAAAGAAGGAGAAATCTATTTTGAAATTCAGCAAGAGAAGGGATAAAGGCAAACAGAGCAGACGGTGATCAGCTTCTTTAGAATCTGTATGATCTGAAATGATTGAGAATGTGTTTACATGAAGGAAAGGGTTAAGCTGGACACTTCATTATGCCGTAAAACAGTCGACACATTGTTTGTCTGTTATAACAGATTATGCAGAATAATTTGTTAGACTTCTCCATTATACTACTGTCATTTTATTACGCAGTATGAAACCAATATATAATGGTTAATTCAAATGAGAGACAGAGCAGATAGAAAATCAAAGCACTGAAAGTGCTACTAGCAAGGGGCTTTTAGCAAAGACGGTTATGTATTGGTGTTACAAAGTGCTGATTTCTTCCGAAGCATTTTTGTTGAGGGTTTGGTGCAAAAGTGATATAACTTCGCCACTAAAGTGAAGATGTAACAATAGTTTTGCACCAAATCCGTTACGATGCGATAATGTGTATATAAAGGTGTGTTCAATTGGTTACACCATATAGATTGTTGAATAAGTTAGAGTTATTTCAAGAATAACTTGGTAAGGCATGCTTATCCTGAACTCTGAGTAGATGAATAAAATAACTACAAGTTGCATTTTGTGTAAAACATTTATTGGAAAAATTCAGCAATGAATTGGGAAGCACCATGACAAAAGTATTCATGCATAAAGCCCTTAGCAGCATTTGAACATGTGTATAGTGACCAGCACTGTTTGCGTTTTGACCCTTTCAACTCTAAGTAGCTATTGTGGGTTTTCATGTTGTATTGTAGGTCTTTTTTGTCACCAAAAATGAACCAGTGTACAGCTGTACATGGAATTTGGGGTTTTTGCAGATACTGTTTTAAATTAGCAAACACTGCAGACTCTGATTACAGGGTTCCTATAGGAGCCTTCTGATCTGGTTTTACACTGTAATGAGTACATAAAAACAGGCACATAGTGCTGAAAGAGTACATGGCAGACAAATTCAGAAAGGCTAAGTTCTTGTTGACTCGTGCGTTATTCAGTATACTACATGTATGGAAACACGAACCATTCCCACATGAATATTAGTTAAAGAAATTTTACTGTATTTATATTCCAGGACTAAAGTTTACCCATACAGAGTACATGTAACTCATTCCCTCATAGTGTCACCTCTTAATGCATTTGCTCTATTTATCACAATGGTTTCAAAACTACACAATTCTAAAATTGTTCTTGCTCCTTGTCAGTAGATTTATGGTATCCAACAGGCTGGTTTCAAAATAGCCTATGAGGGAATGGGTTAACATGGAATAGTTACAGCAAACCCTGAGCAGATGGCTTCTTCTTGGTTGCAAATGTGTCAAACGTTGCCCCTATGAGAAAATGTGTTGATTCATAAATATTGATTTATGACATTATGACATTATGAATAACAATTTGATAAAAGCTTTACTGCATGAACACTCATGTACAAAGTAGCGACACCATGAATAACTGATTTTTACGTTGGCATATTTACACATGAATTTTGGCCTTGGTAGAAACAGTAGATTTAAACTTTTGTTATTTCATATGCAAGCAGAGCATACCCTGATTGCTACAGGAGCCATCTGATCTCAGTCTACAAAGGCGTTGACAGGCTTCTTTATAGAGTAAAGGATATATTTATATAATGGTCTGTGAGCACATGAACATTTTTTGCAGATACTACAGAATTAATTAAAGCTTATTCCATAAGCAAATAATATAGGTCCTGACCAGAAAGTTTCTACAGGAACTGTATGATCTGGGTCTACTATATTTAACCCTTTCCTCATAGAAACGTCTTTTCATGAATTAAGCAGAATAGACCCAGATCAGACGGTTCCTATAGGAGACGTCTGATCAGTGTCTGCTCTGTTTGCTTTTGACATGATATACATCTGATTCTACAGTTTTTGTCAAAGCAAACAATTCCCTTGAAAAGTTTACATGGTTAAAATTGTGCTAATAAATATTCATGTTGTCATTTTAGCATAGAAACTACAGAAACAGATATATTAAATTCCATTAGCAAACAGAGCAGACTCAGATCAGATGGCTCCTTAAGGTGCCATCTGATCTAGGTCTACTCTGTAATTGAGTGAAACTGTGTTTATAAGAAGGAATTGGCAATATATTATTCCATAAGCAAATAAAAAAGACCCCGAACAAAAATCTTCTGCAGGATCTGTCTGATCTGAGTCTACTCTGTTTACCCCGTTCCCTCATATCAATGCATTTTCACACATCATGCAAATGGAGTTGACCGAGATCAGATGGCTCCTATAGAAGACGTCTGACTGATATATATCTAATTACATGATTAAAAATATTCATAATGTCATTGATTTTTATATGAATACTGTAAAAGGCATATACTTTTTGTATATCCAGTAAATATCCAGTAATTGGCTAAAGTAAACAATATCCATGATGTATATTGTAATTTCATTTCCATATAAGTGACACACAGTTTTGATTGAGATGAGAGTCTGGGATATTCAGTGTCTTCATTCGGAAACCATGATGTTACAGATTTATGTTGAGTCAATTAGCAAAAGAATGATAAATATATATGTTAGGGACAAATCCTGTATACTGGTCAATGCTGTCAAGGAAGGTGTCCCTTATCCTCTAAACACAGTAGCTTGAAATTATTCCCTGTTGTCTGCTCCCACATTGCAAAGCCGGAATGCCTCATGGCTCTGTTATAGTATTCTGCTCCCATGCATGTCTGTGATATGCCTGGACCAATGCCGAAAGTTCTGGGTCAGGGCAAAGTCTATCCATTTGCTGAAATAGAAAAAGGACATGCAGTGATTATGTCCCTAAAATCAGCTACTGACTTTAACCCTTCCTCTGTTCAATATCCATGTAAAACTAATGATATCATAAATAGCTATTAGCTGATATTTTATGATGGCATATGCAAATTAGTTTTTCGGGTATTGGTAGGAACTATAGTCAAATATATTATAATTCCATAAGCAAACAGCAGACCATGACCAGATGACTCTTATATGAGCCATATCTGACTGGTCTACTCTGTTGGCAACTGTGTGAAAAAAGCACTTATAGGAAGGACAGGGTTAACACTATTGGCAAACTTTACAGGACAACAGTTTGGATACAGATACAGCATAAAGTAACTAAACAACATATTTGGATCAAAACTGTTAATTGCTCAAACCTGGTTGATTGGAAAGTAACTGTATAAAATGACTTTTTTATCATTCTTTGAACATTCTTCTCAGTTGCCTTTTCAAATACCAGTACACATTGCATAAAAATTGTTGATGAAAAGGAAGTTATTATCTGCTGACTACACACTATGTCTACAGTAGAAACCCTATCTGCACCATATCTGCATTGTTTTGTCACTAAATTACATAGTTTATGTTTATTGATGCATTACTGCAATTACATGTGTATAAAATAGACAACTACAATATGTTTACAGACAACTGCAATTTCATATTATTTGACAGAGACACAACACAGTTGCATATGTTGCACACACACAAAACAAGAGTGTTCGGAGGAACACATGTGCCACCTGCTCGCAGCTGACTTATTGTTAATATGAAAAAGGGGAATAACTAAACAAATATTGATGCTAGAGTTGTGGCCTTTGGACATGACACTTCCTCTTATCATGCTTGTTCCATGTGTGAAATTTGAAAGCTCTACAATGATTAGTTTAGAAATGACAGCCAAAAAAAGAAAGTGTTGCGGACAGACGGACAGACAGACAGACGGACGGACAGACAGACGACAGAAAAAGTTATCCCTAAGTGACACACTGCCTCTCGACAGGTGACACAAAAAAGAAAAACGTGTAATTATTAGATCTATTAGTTCTGATGAAGCTTTTGTACAGTCTGGTGTAGACCCAGTTTTAATCCTTTCCCTGTTGTATATATTCATGTAAGAAATAATGGCATCATGAATATTAATTCTTTATAATGGCATATGAAGACATGGAATTTAAGTTCAGGCAGAAGCTTTAGAATCAGATCAATATTACACCATAAGCAAACAAAGCAGACCCTGATCAAACGGCTTCTAGGAGCTGGCTGATCTGGGTCTACTCTGATTGCAGATGCGAGAAAACACGTTTATATATGAGGGAAAGGGATAAAAGTATAAATAAATAAATAAATTAAGTATTTATTCTTAATCTTATATTATTGTTTATCTGTAATCTATAAGCATACTATTCTTATCTTAGCTTGTTAAAAGTCATTATTTCAACATTTGCCTTGTGGACTTGAAACATATCGACTGAGTAACATTAGTCATTACTGTGTAGTGTGTACCCCTCTGGTGTCTCGAAACAAAAAAGTCGTACCTTTTGTCGAATTATGCGCGATTTACAGTTCTACTGTCCAAGTGAAATAATTAAAAGCAGAGTGAAACGGTAATTAAAATTTAAACGATTCTTACCTGGTTTATCGATCAGCCATATTTGAAAACACAGTCCGAGATCACGTGATACGTTGCAAAATTTCCCGTGACATCACAGTCTCTAAATTTCGGTATCCCTAAATAGCATCGAGAAGTGACGAGACGCGACGAGAAGCGTCCAGAAGAAGAAAAGTGTATTTTATTGTCAAAATAAATGAAAAAAATAATTCAATGTGTTTATGTGTCTTATTTTGATTGAATAAATGTAAAATTAATCATTTCCATGCATTTATTGACCTGCTTTTCCAAAATTTCGACAGCGTCGAGAAAATTGGTTGCCTGTCATTAAGCGTCGAGAACAAACAAATACATTTATTACCAAAAATAAATGAACAAGCAATAATTTAATGTGCTTATTATCTTAATTTGATTGAATAAGTGCAAGATTATTCATTTCTATACATATATTGCCCAACTCTATAGGTATAAAATTACTATCAATCATGTACGCGTGCAAATGTCAAGTACATGATCTGATTCTGGCATATGACTAAGGGAAACCTCCGTCGATGACTTCATAATATATTCAGAGTTAAATATCTTTGTAAAATAACTTCAGAATAAAACATACCTGCATGCGTATCACACATATTCCAATTCAAAAACTTGAATTTATTATCCGATATGCACATATTAGTAATATATGACACAATTACATAACCACCAAATTTAGTTTAGTTTCTGTCCAAATTAGGCCTCCACTTTTACTAAACTAGCTATTCGAAAATTTATCATTTTGTACTCGTATGACATTAGCTGGTAAACTAATAAATAATTTCTTTTTTCTGTGCAAATGCAATAATTGCTCAATATAAAATCGTTTTTACTCAAGGAAAAACTGTTTGTTCACAGCTTTAGGTTTTGGAACCAACTGCCCGGACCTATGGTTGATGCAGGCAGCCTGCACGGCTTTTTAGACTCAGCTGCTGTCTAGCCCATCCTCCTACTGAGTACAGACGATGTTTTTAAATATTTTTATCTGGAACCTGTAAATAGGATGCTCATCCTTTTAATGCTGCGCAAAGTGCGATAATACTTTAGTGGTTCTGCACTCGTATGGAAGAAGAAGAAGAATGTGTATTAGCTTGTAAGCTTGTTGTTTGTACTTTGAGTAATTAATTGTTTGCTAATTATGCTAAGCGCACACGCCTGGCTTCCATGGCAGGGATTTTCACTAATAAAATCAGCGCTATTTATATTGATAGCAGTGTTCGAGTGGACTAGTTAAGGCGTTGGGAATTAGTGATCAAGTTTACCCTTTGTATGGTCTGGCGTGGGTTCGAAATTCACCTATTAAACCCCCCTCCCCAAAAAAAAAAAATATATATAAAAAAAATATTTTTTTCTCGTATTTGTATAAATCTATTGGTGACATTTCCGTTATTCCATCCACATATCTACAGAAAATTGAAATACTGGGCAGTGGTGCTTGGTCGTCTTCGTTTTATATAAATTTATAGTGCATGTACTATTTGATATGCACAATACATGATACCTATTTAAAATGTAAACCTACTTTCGTCAATTTAACACGTCGAAAACTTATGTTTGAAACTTTTTAAGATCAGTTTCTTTCACATGGATAGACACTCTATCTAAAACACCAAAGGGTCCTTTTTTATCTCACGTCTTCCAGGGAATTTAATGGAGTTTGCATCTCAAATAATCGTATGGCCAATTCCTATGGATTGGTAGTACCCTATCTATTAGTGCATTGAGTTATCACGTAGTTTTCTCAACCCGTGAACTAGTTTTTGTCAATAGTCTCTATGAAAATGGTGCGTTAATATGGAAAACACCATTACGTCAGCAATTTTCTTCTATCGCGCAGTATAATAATAAATTCCAAAATAATCATTATTATGTTTTTTTATCGGAACGAATTTAGTCCCGTAAAAATCCCGCAACATGAATTTTCTTGCCCGGGATGCTATTTTAATACTGACCCAATAGGAATTAGGTCAAAATCGTCGCAGCCGACTCGATAGATTTACCCGTTTGGTGATTTGTTTCTGAAATTTTATTATTTCAAGATGAATAAACGTTTTAAATTATTACTATACAACTAAAAAGGACTTAGACTGCACAACTGTAATACACATAATATAATTTAAACTATAAGGAACACGAATCGCCAGGAATAGAGCATGCATATGGGCTATTTTTAGACTCGATTTTTGTGAATGAATCTACTGAGAGTGAAGGTCTTTCAGAACTACCATTGCACACGGCCACGCAGTGATCACTAGCTCAACCCGTGAACAAATCAAAGCACTGAAAGTGCTACTAGCAAGGGGCTTTTAGCAAAGACGGTTATGTATTGGTGTTACAAAGTGCTGATTTCTTCCGAAGCATTTTTGTTGAGGGTTTGGTGCAAAAGTGATATAACTTCGCCACTAAAGTGAAGATGTAATAGTAGTTTTGCACCAAATCCGTTACGATGCGATAATGTGTATATAAAGGCTTGTTAAATTGGTTACACCATATAGATTGTTGAATAAGTTAGAGTTATTTCAAGAACTCTGAGTAGATGAATAAAATAACTACAAGTTGCATTTTGAGTAAAACATTTATTGGAAAAGTTCAGCAATGAATTGGGAAACACCATGATAAAAGTATTCATGCATAAAGCCCTTAGCAGCATTTGAACATGTGTATAGTGACCAGCACTGTTTGCGTTTTGACCCTTTCAACTCTAAGTAGCTATTGTGGGTTTTTATGTTGTCGTGTTGGTCTTTTTTGTCACCAAAAATGAACCAGTGTACAACTGTACATGGAATTTGGTGGGGGGGGGGGTCAGATACTGTTTTAAATTAGCAAACACTGCAGACTCTGATTACAGGGTTCCTATAGGAGCCTTCTGAACTGGTTTTACACTGTTCGAAAAAGGAATGAGTACATAAAAACAGGCACATAGTGCTGAAAGAGTACATGTCAGACACATTCAGAAAGGCTAAGTTCTTGTCGACTCGTGCGTTATTCAGGATACTACATGTATGGAAACACGAACCATTCCCACATGAATATTAGTTAAAGGAATTTTGCTGTATTTATATTCCAGGACTAAAGTTTACCCATACACAGTACGTGTAACTCATTCCCTCATAGTTCCACCTTTTAATGCATTTGCTCTATTTATCACAATGGTTTCAAAACTACACAATTCTAAAATTGTTCTTGCTCCTTGTCAGTAGATTTATGGTATCCAACAGGTTGGGTTCAAAATAGCCTATGAGGGAATGGGTTAACATGGAATAGTAACAGCAAACCCTGAGCAGATGGCTTCTACTTAGTTGCAAATGTGTCAAAAGTTGTCCCTATGAGAAAATGTGTTGATTCATAAATATTGATTTATGACATTATGAATAACAATTTGATAAAACCTTTACTGCATGAACACTCGTGTACAAAGTAGCGACACCATGAATAACTGAATATTACGTTGGCATATTTACACATGAATTTTGGCCTTGGTAGAAACAGTAGATTTAAACTTTTGTTATTTCATATGCAAGCAGAGCATACCCTGGTTGCTACAGGAGCCATCTGATCTCAGTCTACAAAGGCGTAGACAGGCTTCTTTATAGAGTAAAGGATATATTTATATAATGGTTTGTGAGCACAGGATCATTTTTTGCAGATACTACAGAATTAATTAAAGCTTATTCCATAAGCAATTAATATAGGTCCTGACCAGAAAGTTTCTACAGGAACTGTATGATCTGGGTCTACTATATTTAACCCTAACCTCATAGAAACGTCTTTTCATGAATTACGCAGAATAGACCCAGATCAGTCGGTTCCTATAGGAGACGTCTGATCAGTGTCTGCTCTGTTTGCTTTTGACATGATATACATCTGATTCTACAGTTTTTGTCAAAGCAAACAATTCCCTTGAAAAGTTTACATGGTTATTCGTGTTGTCATTTTAGCATAGAAACTACAGAAGCAGATCTAGTAATTCCATTAGCAAACAGAGCAGACTCAGATCAGATGGCTCCTTAAGGAGACATCTGATCTAGGTCTACTCTGTAATTGAGTGAAAATGTGTTTGTAAGAAGGAATTGGCAATATATTATTCCATAAGCAAATAAAAAAGACCCCGAACAAAAAGCTTCTACAGGATCTGTCTGATCTGAGTCTACTCTGTTTACCCATTTCCCTCATATCAATGCATTTTCACACATTATGCAAATGGAGTTGACCGAGATCAGATGGCTCCTATAGAAGACGTCTGACTGATACAGATCTAATTACATGATTAAACATATTCATAATGTCATTAATGTTTATATGAATACTGTAAAAGGCATATACTTTTTGTATATCCAGTAAATATCCAGTAATTGGCTAAAGTAAACACTATCCATGATGTATATTGTAATTTCTTTTCCATATAAGTGACACACAGTTTTGATTGAGATGAGAGTCTGGGATATTCAGTGTCTTCATTCGGAATCCATGATGTTACAGATTTATGTTGAGTCAATTAGCAAAAGAATGATAAATGTATCTGTTGGGGACAAATCCTGTATACTGGTCAATGCTGTCAAGGAAGGTGTCCCTTATCCTTTTAACACAGTAGCTTGAAATTATTCCCTGTTGTCTGCTCCCACATTGCAAAGCCGGAATGCCTCATGGCTCTGTTATAGTATTCTGCTCCCATGCATGTCTGTGATATGCCTGGACCAATGCCGAAAGTTCTGGGCCAGGGCAAAGTCTATCCATTTGCTGAAATAGTAAAAGGACATGCAGTGATTATGTCACTAAAATCATCTACTGACTTTAACCCTTCCTCTGTTCAATATCCATGTAAAACTAATGATATCATAAATAGCTATTAGCTGATATTTTATAATGGCATATGCAAATTAGTTTTTTTCGGGTATTGGTAGGAACTATAGTCAAATCTATTATAATTTCATAAGCAAATAGCAGACCATGACCAGATGACTCTTATAGGAGCAATATCTGACGAGTCTACTCTGTTGGCAACTGTGTGAAAAAAGCACTTATAGGAAGGACAGGGTTAACACTATTGGCAAACTTTCCAGGACAACAGTTTGGATACAGATACAGCATAAAGTAACTAAACAACAAATTTGGATCAAAACTGTTAATTGCTCAAACCTGGTTGATTGGAAAGTAACTGTATAAAATGACTTTTTTATCATTCTTTGAACATTCTTCTCAGTTGCCTTTTCAAATACCAGTACACATTGCATGAAATTATTGATGAAAAGGAACGCATTGCATAAAAATTATTGATGAAAGGTAAGTTATTATCTGCTGACAAATTACATAGTTTAGGTTTGTTGATGCATTACTGCAATTACATGTGTATAAAATAGACAACTACAATGTTTACAAACAACTGAAATTTTATATTATTTGACAGAGACACAACACAGTTGCATATTTTGCACACACGCAAAACAGGAGTGTTCGGAGGAACACATGTGTCACCTGGTCGCAGCTGACTTATTGTTAATTTGAAAAATGGAATTAACTAAACAAATATTAATGCTAGAGTTGTGGCCCTTGGACATGACACTTCCTCTTATCATGCTTGTTCCATGTGTGAAATTTGAAAGCTCTATAATGATTAGTTTAGAAATGACAGCCAAAAACGAAGTGTTGCGGACAGACGGACAGACAGACGGACGGACAGACAGACGACAGAAAAAGTGATCCCTAAGTGACACACTGCCTCTCGGCAGGTGACACAAAAAGAAAAACGTGTAATTATTAGATCTATTAGTTCTGATGAAGCTTTTGTAAAGTCTGATGTAGACCCAGTTTTAATACTTTCCCTGTTGTATATATTCATGTAAGAAATAATGACATCATGAATATTATTTTTTTATAATAGCATATGAACACATAAAATTTAAGCTCAGGCAGAAGCTTTAGAATCAGATCAATATTACATCATAAGCAAACAAAGCAGACCCTGATCAAACGGCTTCTATGGGACTGTCTGATCTGGGTCTACTCTGATTGCAGATGCGAGAAAACACGTTTATATATGAGGGAAAGGGATAAAAGTATAAAAAATATATTAAGTATTTATTCTTAATCTTATATTATCGTTTATCTGTAATCTATTTATAAGCATACTATTCTTATCTTAGATTGTTAAAAGTCATTATTTCAACATTTGCCTAGTGGACTTGAAACATATCGACTGAGTAACATTAGTCATTACTGTGTAGTGTGTACCCCTCTGGTGTCTCGAAACAAAAAAGTCGTACCTTTTGTCGAATTATGCGCGATTTACAGTTCTACTGTCCAAGTGAAATAATTAAAAGCAGAGTGAAACGGTAATTAAAATTTAAACGATTCTTACCTGGTTTATCGATCAGCCATATTTGAAAACACAGTCCGAGATCACGTGATACGTTGCAAAATTTCCCGTGACATCACAGTCTCTAAATTTCGGTATCCCTAAATAGCATCGAGAAGTGACGAGAAGCGACGAGAAGCGTCCAGAAGAAGAAAAGTGTATTTTATTGTCAAAATAAATGAAAAAAATAATTCAATGTGTTTATGTGTCTTATTTTGATTGAATAAATGTAAAATTAATCATTTCCATGCATTTATTGACCTGCTTTTCCAAATTTTCGACAGCGTCGAGAAAATTGGTTGCCTGTCATTAAGCGTCGAGAACAAACAAATACATTTATTACCAAAAATAAATGAACAAGCAATAATTTAATGTGCTTATTATCTTAATTTGATTGAATAAGTGCAAGATTATTCATTTCTATACATATATTGCCCAACTCTATAGGTATAAAATTACTATCAATCATGTACGCGTGCAAATGTCAAGTACATGATCTGATTCTGGCATATGACTAAGGGAAACCTCCGTCGATGACTTCATAATATATTCAGAGTTAAATATCTTTGTAAAATAACTTCAGAATAAAACATACCTGCATGCGTATCACACATATTCCAATTCAAAAACTTGAATTTATTATCCGATATGCACATATTAGTAATATATGACACAATTACATAACCACCAAATTTAGTTTAGTTTCTGTCCAAATTAGGCCTCCACTTTTACTAAACTAGCTATTCGAAAATTTATCATTTTGTACTCGTATGACATTAGCTGGTAAACTAATAAATAATTTCTTTTTTCTGTGCAAATGCAATAATTGCTCAATATAAAATCGTTTTTACTCAAGGAAAAACTGTTTGTTCACAGCTTTAGGTTTTGGAACCAACTGCCCGGACCTATGGTTGATGCAGGCAGCCTGCACGGCTTTTTAGACTCAGCTGCTGTCTAGCCCATCCTCCTACTGAGTACAGACGATGTTTTTAAATATTTTTATCTGGAACCTGTAAATAGGATGCTCATCCTTTTAATGCTGCGCAAAGTGCGATAATACTTTAGTGGTTCTGCACTCGTATGGAAGAAGAAGAAGAATGTGTATTAGCTTGTAAGCTTGTTGTTTGTACTTTGAGTAATTAATTGTTTGCTAATTATGCTAAGCGCACACGCCTGGCTTCCATGGCAGGGATTTTCACTAATAAAATCAGCGCTATTTATATTGATAGCAGTGTTCGAGTGGACTAGTTAAGGCGTTGGGAATTAGTGATCAAGTTTACCCTTTGTATGGTCTGGCGTGGGTTCGAAATTCACCTATTAAACCCCCCTCCCCAAAAAAAAAAAATATATATAAAAAAAATATTTTTTTCTCGTATTTGTATAAATCTATTGGTGACATTTCCGTTATTCCATCCACATATCTACAGAAAATTGAAATACTGGGCAGTGGTGCTTGGTCGTCTTCGTTTTATATAAATTTATAGTGCATGTACTATTTGATATGCACAATACATGATACCTATTTAAAATGTAAACCTACTTTCGTCAATTTAACACGTCGAAAACTTATGTTTGAAACTTTTTAAGATCAGTTTCTTTCACATGGATAGACACTCTATCTAAAACACCAAAGGGTCCTTTTTTATCTCACGTCTTCCAGGGAATTTAATGGAGTTTGCATCTCAAATAATCGTATGGCCAATTCCTATGGATTGGTAGTACCCTATCTATTAGTGCATTGAGTTATCACGTAGTTTTCTCAACCCGTGAACTAGTTTTTGTCAATAGTCTCTATGAAAATGGTGCGTTAATATGGAAAACACCATTACGTCAGCAATTTTCTTCTATCGCGCAGTATAATAATAAATTCCAAAATAATCATTATTATGTTTTTTTATCGGAACGAATTTAGTCCCGTAAAAATCCCGCAACATGAATTTTCTTGCCCGGGATGCTATTTTAATACTGACCCAATAGGAATTAGGTCAAAATCGTCGCAGCCGACTCGATAGATTTACCCGTTTGGTGATTTGTTTCTGAAATTTTATTATTTCAAGATGAATAAACGTTTTAAATTATTACTATACAACTAAAAAGGACTTAGACTGCACAACTGTAATACACATAATATAATTTAAACTATAAGGAACACGAATCGCCAGGAATAGAGCATGCATATGGGCTATTTTTAGACTCGATTTTTGTGAATGAATCTACTGAGAGTGAAGGTCTTTCAGAACTACCATTGCACACGGCCACGCAGTGATCACTAGCTCAACCCGTGAACAAATCAAAGCACTGAAAGTGCTACTAGCAAGGGGCTTTTAGCAAAGACGGTTATGTATTGGTGTTACAAAGTGCTGATTTCTTCCGAAGCATTTTTGTTGAGGGTTTGGTGCAAAAGTGATATAACTTCGCCACTAAAGTGAAGATGTAATAGTAGTTTTGCACCAAATCCGTTACGATGCGATAATGTGTATATAAAGGCTTGTTCAATTGGTTACACCATATAGATTGTTGAATAAGTTAGAGTTATTTCAAGAACTCTGAGTAGATGAATAAAATAACTACAAGTTGCATTTTGAGTAAAACATTTATTGGAAAAGTTCAGCAATGAATTGGGAAACACCATGATAAAAGTATTCATGCATAAAGCCCTTAGCAGCATTTGAACATGTGTATAGTGACCAGCACTGTTTGCGTTTTGACCCTTTCAACTCTAAGTAGCTATTGTGGGTTTTTATGTTGTCGTGTTGGTCTTTTTTGTCACCAAAAATGAACCAGTGTACAACTGTACATGGAATTTGGTGGGGGGGGGTCAGATACTGTTTTAAATTAGCAAACACTGCAGACTCTGATTACAGGGTTCCTATAGGAGCCTTCTGAACTGGTTTTACACTGTTCGAAAAAGGAATGAGTACATAAAAACAGGCACATAGTGCTGAAAGAGTACATGTCAGACACATTCAGAAAGGCTAAGTTCTTGTCGACTCGTGCGTTATTCAGGATACTACATGTATGGAAACACGAACCATTCCCACATGAATATTAGTTAAAGGAATTTTGCTGTATTTATATTCCAGGACTAAAGTTTACCCATACACAGTACGTGTAACTCATTCCCTCATAGTTCCACCTTTTAATGCATTTGCTCTATTTATCACAATGGTTTCAAAACTACACAATTCTAAAATTGTTCTTGCTCCTTGTCAGTAGATTTATGGTATCCAACAGGTTGGGTTCAAAATAGCCTATGAGGGAATGGGTTAACATGGAATAGTAACAGCAAACCCTGAGCAGATGGCTTCTACTTAGTTGCAAATGTGTCAAAAGTTGTCCCTATGAGAAAATGTGTTGATTCATAAATATTGATTTATGACATTATGAATAACAATTTGATAAAACCTTTACTGCATGAACACTCGTGTACAAAGTAGCGACACCATGAATAACTGAATATTACGTTGGCATATTTACACATGAATTTTGGCCTTGGTAGAAACAGTAGATTTAAACTTTTGTTATTTCATATGCAAGCAGAGCATACCCTGGTTGCTACAGGAGCCATCTGATCTCAGTCTACAAAGGCGTAGACAGGCTTCTTTATAGAGTAAAGGATATATTTATATAATGGTTTGTGAGCACAGGATCATTTTTTGCAGATACTACAGAATTAATTAAAGCTTATTCCATAAGCAATTAATATAGGTCCTGACCAGAAAGTTTCTACAGGAACTGTATGATCTGGGTCTACTATATTTAACCCTAACCTCATAGAAACGTCTTTTCATGAATTACGCAGAATAGACCCAGATCAGTCGGTTCCTATAGGAGACGTCTGATCAGTGTCTGCTCTGTTTGCTTTTGACATGATATACATCTGATTCTACAGTTTTTGTCAAAGCAAACAATTCCCTTGAAAAGTTTACATGGTTATTCGTGTTGTCATTTTAGCATAGAAACTACAGAAGCAGATCTAGTAATTCCATTAGCAAACAGAGCAGACTAAGATCAGATGGCTCCTTAAGGAGACATCTGATCTAGGTCTACTCTGTAATTGAGTGAAAATGTGTTTGTAAGAAGGAATTGGCAATATATTATTCCATAAGCAAATAAAAAAGACCCCGAACAAAAAGCTTCTACAGGATCTGTCTGATCTGAGTCTACTCTGTTTACCCATTTCCCTCATATCAATGCATTTTCACACATTATGCAAATGGAGTTGACCGAGATCAGATGGCTCCTATAGAAGACGTCTGACTGATACAGATCTAATTACATGATTAAACATATTCATAATGTCATTAATGTTTATATGAATACTGTAAAAGGCATATACTTTTTGTATATCCAGTAAATATCCAGTAATTGGCTAAAGTAAACACTATCCATGATGTATATTGTAATTTCTTTTCCATATAAGTGACACACAGTTTTGATTGAGATGAGAGTCTGGGATATTCAGTGTCTTCATTCGGAATCCATGATGTTACAGATTTATGTTGAGTCAATTAGCAAAAGAATGATAAATGTATCTGTTGGGGACAAATCCTGTATACTGGTCAATGCTGTCAAGGAAGGTGTCCCTTATCCTTTTAACACAGTAGCTTGAAATTATTCCCTGTTGTCTGCTCCCACATTGCAAAGCCGGAATGCCTCATGGCTCTGTTATAGTATTCTGCTCCCATGCATGTCTGTGATATGCCTGGACCAATGCCGAAAGTTCTGGGCCAGGGCAAAGTCTATCCATTTGCTGAAATAGTAAAAGGACATGCAGTGATTATGTCACTAAAATCATCTACTGACTTTAACCCTTCCTCTGTTCAATATCCATGTAAAACTAATGATATCATAAATAGCTATTAGCTGATATTTTATAATGGCATATGCAAATTAGTTTTTTTCGGGTATTGGTAGGAACTATAGTCAAATCTATTATAATTTCATAAGCAAATAGCAGACCATGACCAGATGACTCTTATAGGAGCAATATCTGACGAGTCTACTCTGTTGGCAACTGTGTGAAAAAAAGCACTTATAGGAAGGACAGGGTTAACACTATTGGCAAACTTTCCAGGACAACAGTTTGGATACAGATACAGCATAAAGTAACTAAACAACAAATTTGGATCAAAACTGTTAATTGCTCAAACCTGGTTGATTGGAAAGTAACTGTATAAAATGACTTTTTTATCATTCTTTGAACATTCTTCTCAGTTGCCTTTTCAAATACCAGTACACATTGCATGAAATTATTGATGAAAAGGAACGCATTGCATAAAAATTATTGATGAAAGGTAAGTTATTATCTGCTGACAAATTACATAGTTTAGGTTTGTTGATGCATTACTGCAATTACATGTGTATAAAATAGACAACTACAATGTTTACAAACAACTGAAATTTTATATTATTTGACAGAGACACAACACAGTTGCATATTTTGCACACACGCAAAACAGGAGTGTTCGGAGGAACACATGTGTCACCTGGTCGCAGCTGACTTATTGTTAATTTGAAAAATGGAATTAACTAAACAAATATTAATGCTAGAGTTGTGGCCCTTGGACATGACACTTCCTCTTATCATGCTTGTTCCATGTGTGAAATTTGAAAGCTCTATAATGATTAGTTTAGAAATGACAGCCAAAAACGAAGTGTTGCGGACAGACGGACAGACAGACGGACGGACAGACAGACGACAGAAAAAGTGATCCCTAAGTGACACACTGCCTCTCGGCAGGTGACACAAAAAGAAAAACGTGTAATTATTAGATCTATTAGTTCTGATGAAGCTTTTGTAAAGTCTGATGTAGACCCAGTTTTAATACTTTCCCTGTTGTATATATTCATGTAAGAAATAATGACATCATGAATATTATTTTTTTATAATAGCATATGAACACATAAAATTTAAGCTCAGGCAGAAGCTTTAGAATCAGATCAATATTACATCATAAGCAAACAAAGCAGACCCTGATCAAACGGCTTCTATGGGACTGTCTGATCTGGGTCTACTCTGATTGCAGATGCGAGAAAACACGTTTATATATGAGGGAAAGGGATAAAAGTATAAAAAATATATTAAGTATTTATTCTTAATCTTATATTATCGTTTATCTGTAATCTATTTATAAGCATACTATTCTTATCTTAGATTGTTAAAAGTCATTATTTCAACATTTGCCTAGTGGACTTGAAACATATCGACTGAGTAACATTAGTCATTACTGTGTAGTGTGTACCCCTCTGGTGTCTCGAAACAAAAAAGTCGTACCTTTTGTCGAATTATGCGCGATTTACAGTTCTACTGTCCAAGTGAAATAATTAAAAGCAGAGTGAAACGGTAATTAAAATTTAAACGATTCTTACCTGGTTTATCGATCAGCCATATTTGAAAACACAGTCCGAGATCACGTGATACGTTGCAAAATTTCCCGTGACATCACAGTCTCTAAATTTCGGTATCCCTAAATAGCATCGAGAAGTGACGAGATGCGACGAGAAGCGTCCAGAAGAAGAAAAGTGTATTTTATTGTCAAAATAAATGAAAAAAAATTCAATGTGTTTATGTGTCTTATTTTGATTGAATAAATGTAAAATTAATCATTTCCATGCATTTATTGACCTGCTTTTCCAAAATTTCGACAGCGTCGAGAAAATTGGTTACCTGTCATTAAGCGTCGAGAACAAACAAATACATTTATTACCAAAAATAAATTAACAAGCAATAATTTAATGTGCTTATTATCTTAATTTGATTGAATAAGTGCAAGATTATTCATTTCTATATATGTATTGCCCAACTCTATAGGTATAAAATTACTATATCAATCATGTACGCGTGCAAATGTCAAGTACATGATCTGATTCTGGCATATGACTAAGGGAAACCTCCATCGATGACTTCATAATATATTCAGAGTTAAATATCTTTGTAAAATAACTTCAGAATAAAACATACCTGCATGCGTATCACACATATTCCAATTCAAACACTTGAATTATTATCCGATATGCACATATTAGTAATATATGATACAGTTACATAACCACCGAATTTAGCTTAGTTTCTGTCCAAATTAGGCCTCCTCTTTTACTAAACTAGCTATTTGAAAATGTATTATTTTGTACTCGTATGACATTAGCTGGTAAACTAATAAATGATTTCTTTTTTTCTTTGCAAATGCAATAATTGCTCAATATAAAATCGTTTTTACTCAAGGAAAAACTGTTTGTTCACAGCTTTAGGTTTTGGAACCAACTACCCGGACCTATGGTTGATGCAGGCAGCCTGCACGGCTTTAAGACTCAGCTGCTGTCTAGCTCTTCCTCCTACTGAGTACAGACGATGTTTTTAAACGTTTTTATCTGGAACCTGTAAATAGGATGCTCATCCTTTTAATGCTGTGCAAAGTGCGATAATACTTTAGTGGTTCTGCACTGGTATGGAAGAAGAAGAAGAATGTGTATTAGCTTGTAAGCTTGTTGTTTGCACTTTGAGTAATTAATTGTTTGCTAATTATGCTAAGCGCACACGCCTGGCTTACATGGCAGGGCTTTTTACTAATAAAATCAGCGCTATTTATATTGATAGCAGTGTTCGAGTGGACTAGTTAGGGCGTTGGGAATTAGTGATCAAGTTTACCCTTTGTATGGTCTGGCGTGGGTTCGAAATTCACCTATTAACCCCCCCCCCCCCCAAAAAAAAAAAAAATAATAATCCTCGTATTTGTATAATTCTATTGGTGACAGTTCCGTTATTCCATCCACATATTTACAGAAAATTGAACTACTAGGCAGTGGTGCTTGGTCGTCTTCGTTTAATATATTTATAGTGCATGTACTATTTGATATGCACAATATATGATACCTATTTAAAATTTAAACCTACTTTCGTCAATTTAACACGTCGAAAACTTATGTTTGAAACTTTTTAAGATCAGTTTATTTCACATGGATAGACACTCTATCTAAAACACTAAAGGGTCCTTTTTTAACTCAAGTCTTCCAGGGAATTTAATTGAGTTTGCATCTCAAATAATCGTATGGCCAATTCCTATGGATTTGTAGTACCCTATCTATTAGTGCATTGAGTTATCACGTAGTTTTCTCAACCCGTGAACTAGGTTTTGTCAATAGTCTCTATGAAAATGGTGCGTTAATATGGAAAACACCATTACGTCAGCAATTTTCTTCTATCGCGCAATATAATCATAAATTTCAAAATGATCATTATTATGATTTTTTATCGGAACGAATTTAGTCCCGCAAAAAATCCCGCAACATGAATTTTCTTCGCCCGGGATGCATTTTAATACTGACCCAATTGGAATTAGGTCAAAATCGTCGCAGCCGACTCGTTAGATTTACCCGTTTGGTGATTTGTTTCTGAAATGTTATTATTTCAAGATGAATAAATGTTTTAAATTATTACTATACAACTAAAAAGGACTTAGACTGCACAACTGGCATACGCATAATATAATTTAAACTATAAGGAACACGAATCGCCAGGAATAGAGCATAATTATGGGCTATTTTTAGACTCGATTTTTGTGAATGAATCTACTGAGAGTGAATGTCTTTCAGAACTGTCATGCACATGGCCACGCAGTGATCATTAGCTCAACCCGTGAACAAAAAAGCAGATTCTTCCACAAAATTGTCCTCCCTGCAAATCTCAGAAAAACTTTTCATACAATAATCATATACTGCCACACACTATACTTTCGAAGAAACATCCACTGTAAACAAGGTCAGTAGAGTTCATATTCTGTGCGAACACAGACGATCTATTTCGTCGATGTTAATCGGTTTTCCACTTCCCCCCTCAGCATTTCCCACATTGCCGTAACAATATCAAGGGGCAGCATCTGCCCCTTGCTAAAAAGCAGATTCTTCCGCAAAATTGTCCTCCCTGCAAATCTCAGAAAAACTTTTCATACAATAATCATATACTGCCACACACTATACTTTCGAAGAAACATCCACTGTAAACAAGGTCAGTATAGTTCATATTCTGTGCGAACACAGACGATCTATTTCGTCGATGTTAATCGGTTTTCCCCTTCACCCCTCAGCATTTCCCACTTTGCCGTAACAATATCAAGGGGCAGCATCTGCCCCTTGCTAAAACCACACTCACATTGAAAATATAGTCATTTTTCTCTTCATTCCAGGGAGACAATACTGATACTTCGAGGTGGGTAAACAATTGCTTGAGATTATAAGAGTTATTTCCCATCCTCTAAAATGGTTTTCAAGAGTAGATGAAAATAAAAAAAATGTGATTTTCTTTTATCATACTTTAATAGTTTCGATCAGTTTTGATCTTAATTTGACCTCGTGTGTATTGCAACATTTGTGAACTCAAGATGTAATTCTCGTAGCACGTCCCAATATAATTATTTTAACTCATTCCTCCATAGGCTATTTTAGACCCAACCTCTTTGAATGAATCTACCTAAAAGGAGCATTTACTAGAGAAAATACAATTTTTAGAATTTTGTAGTTTGAAACCATTGTGATAAATATAGCATTTGCTCTCTACGAGAGATTTATCGAATATATGAGGGAAATTGTTAATGCTTTCGATGCCAATGTCGCATCTGTGAATATCTATGTAAACAGCTTGAATCCAGATCAGTCGCCAAGTTATACATAATATCATCAGGATCAATATTGTTTGATGCTATGATTTTCCTTTTTGAAACAAAACAGAACAACATTCAAAAATAATAAATCGAGGAGACGAAACATTTTACTGAAGACAATATGTGGCAGCGAAAGTGTTAACCCTTCTCTTGCTGAATTCTAAAATACATTTCTCCTTTTTTACCCATGCCCTGCCGTATAATTACATATATCTTCACCGTGTACAAGTATTTCGCTGTGCAATCACTGCTGTGGAGTACACTGGTTGCACAATCAACTTGTAAATAGTGCAAACCCTGATGAGACAGCTCCTGCAGGAGCTGTCTCATCTGGGTCTTCACTATTTACAGGTAGGTATATTGACGTGAATAGTAAGCGAAGGGTTAAGATTAAACTAGTTTGGAAATTTTTTCAAAATGCGAATATGGCGTATAATTCAAATGTTTGTAAATAATGGAACCTGTTACTTTACGTCTCTTCAGAATCACAACTGTTTGCAAATATGAGTGTCGAGTTATAATCAGCGGGATAAGAGTTTTTATTTTAACCAGTATTCTCATATACATGTAAACGTTCGCCTTTTCACGTCTTTGCAAATAGAGCAGACCCAGATCAGACGGCTCCTATAGGAGCCGTCTGATCAGGGTCTGATCTATTTGCTTCTGAAATTATAATAAACCTGTATCTACAGTTTCTACTAACACCAAAACTTCCTGTTTTCAGCTAATAAATATTCATGATGCAATTATTTCTTACATGAATATTCAACAGGAAAGGATTAAGCAAATTGCTAAATCGCCACTTCTTATTTTGAAATAGCTTTATTAATACACAAGCTACAGTAATATCATTTTGTACGCATGTATTGCTTTTCATCACTAACGCTCCATTGGAGCAAATGCTTCATTTATCACAATGGTTTCAAAACCCAAAATTTGTCAATATGCGTCAGTAGGAGGAATTGGGTTAACCATTCGCTTGCTATTCACGTCAATATACCTACCTGTAAATAGTGAAGACCCAGATGAGACAGCTCCTGCAGGAGCTGTCTCATCGTGGTCTGCACTATTTACAAGGTGATTGTGCAATCAGTGCACTCCACAACAGTGAATGCACAGCGAAATATTTGTACACAATGAAGATATATGTAATTAAACAACAGGGCATGGGTAAAGAAGGAGAAATGTATTTTAAAATTCAGCAAGAGAAGGGTTAATATATTCATCATGTCATTATTTATTACATTACTATTCATGGAGTAAAAGGTTAAAGATACAATGTAACTCGACATGACAGCTAGATCCAGACTGATATAATAAATTCATTTTGTTTGCAATCAACATGCTTCTGTCCACTACCTTTTGCAAATTGTTTTGATCCACATAACGACTTTATCAACGTCTAAACTGTTCAACTCTTTCCTTCATATAAACGACTTTTCACACAAATGCAAACAGAACAGACCAGATCAGATTGCTCCTATAGGAGCCATCTGATCAGGGTCTGCTCTGTATGCTAATGGAATTCGATAGATCCGTTTCGTTTGCTTTTAAATTGGCTACATTGTTCCACCGTCTATATTTCATTATCACTATTTTGTTCACGAATACTCAGTAGGTATTGACATTTTGAATAAATTTAGAACAGGGAAATGGTTAACATATGAATAATAAATTCTAACATATCCACCCTTAACATAAACGCAAACGATAAACGAGCGATTAATGTTAAAGAAATGATTTGTAAATTGATACGTTTGAGTCTATATAGTAATTTGAAGCTACGGTGAGACGTAAATTTCATCGATAATCGAATTCTTTACAAATAACCAACTATGCAAACAAACGAGAAACGTGTCCACTGAATAGAAAATATTAATAAGTTAATAAGTTTGCTCAAACACTTTGGTATAGAATGACAGAGATATTTGAATGTCACAAAATTTGAATTTTAAATGTATGAACATGGATGAAGTATTCATTCATTCTATTCTCATATTAGTTTACCAGTTATACCCCAGAGATCCAGATACGAAGCGTAAATTAAAACATTTTCAAGAAAAGCTCCTTTATTCCTCTATCTAACCCTATGTTGTGACCACTCTTTAGAATCGTCTCGAAGAGACGATTCTAAAGAGTGGTCACAGCATAGGGTTTGGTGCAGAAATGACGATTTGTTTTGTATCTGAGTACGCACATGTATCTGTTGTTCTAGTTACTATAGATTTGGTTGTCTGATGTTCAATCATATCAGCGTATGTCTCCCCGCTTCATATTCTTCATATTGTAAACGAGATGGTCAATGTAGGATCTGGATCGTCTGTTCCGTAAATAACTTTAGTCTTTACTCTGAACAAAATATCGTCTGCTATAACTTTTATTTCATCAAAACGTGGACCTGTATCAGAACAATCGCTTAATATCGTCTGCTAAACCTTCCAAAATGACTGTGCCCATTCGCCTCAGATGTTAAAATTTAACCCATTTGCGCCCAGTTTATGCTTCCATGATTATGTATTGGATTAGTCCATTGTTTATCTAATGGGTGCCTGGCCTAAATTTTCATTTTCGTTTTGTTTTATATTGAAATCCCTATCAGCAAACATTACATGTAGAGTCTGACCAGACGCCGCATTATGCGGCGTCTGATCAGAGTCTACACTGTTTGCCTATGTCCCATATATGAGATCGTGGGAACAAATGGATTAAATCTTTTGTCTGGTGTATTGGTGAAAAATCCCATGTCTACGATCTATATTACGCCGCTTCGGTTACGCCTCAGTGCACCCGGTTTTTTAATTTAACAAATTATGTCTTTACGCCCGGCCCTGACTACTCATATTCATGGTGCCATTATGTCTTACATGAATACACATGTGGTAAAGAGTAAACTAATCTCAACTCTGTCAATAAGCAGAAAAAAGCACATTTACACAATTCGCTGGAAATTGTAGAATCAGATGCATATCATTGTTCAGTAAAAACTCGATACTACGGAATGTTAGTCAAGAATAGTTTATTTCTTTGTAGGCAGATGGCTGCTTAATGCAGGGTGAAAGTCATGCAGAAAGCTCCTAGACGAGCTTTCTGCATGACTTTCACCCTGTATTAAGCTGTCACATGTGTTAAGATCAATGATGATACGTACATGCATATTAAGTGTTCGGAATATAGAGTGTTTACTGTATTTAGTACATGTTCCTATTAGAGTTTAGTTTGAGCTGCAGGAAACGAATGTGATGGCAGTTGCCAACAGTGTAGACCCAGGTATGAGGTCCCCTAAAGGAGTCCTCTGATCAGGGTCCGTACTGAATGTCATCTACACAGATCAGGGGTGGGAGGGGGGGGGGGGATCGTGGATGATTCCTCTGATCAGGGTATCCACTGTTAGTCATCTAAAAGCATCTAGCAAAGGCAAGCCTTTCATACTGAATGGATTCTACAGTTAGCCCATTCCCTCACATTGACGACTTTTGACGACTCTGTAAAAGTCACTTTGTGAAACCATTTGATAAATAGAGCATTTCTCCTATAGGAGCAAATGCTATATATTTATCACAATGGTTTCAGAACTACACAATTCTAAAAGTTTCCTTTTCTCTAGTTAATGCTCCTTTTCGGTAGTTTTATTCAAAGAGGTTGGATCTAAAAACAGCCTATGGGGTAATGGGTTAAACAGTGACGGTCAATATTCAGCAAAGAAAGAGTTAAATACACACCAAGACTACCTGAATCGTAGGGGACTGATCACTATTGAAAAGCGTAAACTGTTTTTATCCTTTCAACGTTGAAATTTCAAATGGACTATTCCAAACTTCAAACAGATCAAGCTAACCGTGAATAGTCAGTGATTGTTTAACCCTTTCACCGCCGCAGTTGCATAAATGCACCACGACAAATAGTGCAGTCCCAGATCAGACGCCGCCTTTTCAAGGCGGCGTCTAATCAGAGACTTCACTATTTGTCTCAATCTCTATTTCTATATATGTGCTTTTTTCTTTGAAATTTACATTTATTTATCTCATTTCCTTATTTTACTGAATGATTTAACAAACTTGGATTGCAGACGACAATTAGAAATTTAGTGCCGAAAGGGTTAAGAAAAGTGTAATATGAAAAACAGTGAACCCCACCCATACCCCCTAATGAAATGGCTTCTCTGGGAGTGCTTTCATCTGGTTTTCACTGTTTGTAAAGGGCATTAGTGTCTAGTTACCTGCACTGAAAGGGTTTGGCATATACCTGATAGATGTTCGTGTAGGAAATAGAGGATCTGTTGCGAGTTGTCTTTTAAGATCACATGTTCCTAAACGAGCCTTAGAAAATGTCATTAAGCGAGCCTTGACGAGCTTAATAACATTTTCTTGGTGAGTTTAGGAACATGTGATCTTAAAAGTCAAACATAGGTTTCCATGGTTTGACGTCATATATGACGTCATACGTTCTAAAGTGATCTTACACGTGTTGCAGATAAGGAAATCTTAACATGTTGTTCTAACTCGGAGATAAGGGAAGGTATGTGAGAAATAATGATATTAAAACTATTTATTTGATTATTGTTTATTATTGCATATGAACATTGGATTTTAATTATATCAGAATCAGTAGATTCGGATCCATGTTATCCAATAAGCAAACAAAGCATACCCCTATCAGACGGTTGTAACAGGCACCGTCTTATCTGGATCTTCTCTACAGTAAAACCTCTCTATAACGACCACTAAATTGTGTTACACATGTAATTAGTTGGTATTTAAAGCAGGCGGCTGCTTAAAGCACGGTGAAAGTAAAGTAAAACATAACGCTCCTATAGGAGCGTTCTGTTTTACTTTCGCCTTGCTTTAAGCAGCCACCTGCCTTTAACACAAAATACTTGATGTAATTTAGTGGTCGTAATAGAGATGTTTTACTGTATTTGCAATGTGGTGAAAGCTCGTATTAATCATGTAAAGCTTAAACTGTACTCAATAAATAAGCATGTCTATGCATTTGCAAACAGATCAGATGACTCCTGTAGGAGCTGTCTGATCAGGGTATGCTCTGTTTGCTTATGATATAATATTCATGTAGATATGATTCTACAGTTTCTGCCATGGTCAAAACGTTCTGTGTCCGTGTGCTGTGGTAACAAATGATATAATTAATATTCATAATGCCATTATTTCATACGTGAATATTTATGGTTTTGTGATGCAAGTTATGTAGAACGATATTAGTTGCTGCGTCGGAGAAACGCCGTCTGAATATAACACGCCGTCTGAATATAACACTAACACGCCGTCTGAATATAACACGCCGTCTGAATATAACACGCATTCTGAATATAGGCGATAATTTTCAGTTTCTACAGTAATCCCATTACCTCATAGGCTAATTTTAGAACCAACCTCTTTGAATAAGTCTACCGAAAATGAGCATTTACTAGAGGAAGGGAAATAGTTTTGAAACCATTGTGATAAATAGAGCATTTTGTTTTTTTCTCTAGCAAATACTCCTTTTCGTTAGCTTTATTCAAAGACGTAGGGTCTAAAATAGTCTATGGGGGAATGGGTTTAAGGTAACTGCGTTCGGCAGAATTGTGGAGCAAATGTTCTATTTATTACAATGGTTTTAAAACTACACAGTTCTGAAATGTTCTTTTTGAAACCATTGTGATAGATAGAGCATTTTGTTCCTTGTTATCTAGTTAATGGTCCCTTTCGGTAAATGTATTCAAAGAGGTAGAATCTAAAAATAACCTATGAGTGAATGGGTTAAAGCTGTACGGCAGAATTTATCGTTAGTTGTCCTTCCAGTGACGGTCGTCATTATATAAGGTCTTCAGTCGTACGATCTATAGGCAGACGAACCCCTTGTCTGACGACTCTTTGCTCCACAAATACACCTTTTCTACACTTTTGCAAACGGATTAGACTTAGATCAGACGGCTCCTATAGGATCGTGGTACTGCACTGCTTGCTTATGAAGTTCTGATATAAATTAGGTATTCTACAGTGTCTGCCCATGTTAATATTCTTGTGTACATGTGCTATTATAACAGTTAATCTAATTAATATTCCTGATGTCATCATTTTTCATGAATATTCGTGGAGTAAAGGGTTAAGTAAAATATGTTTGGGCACATACTGTTTCCATAGACACCAAATCAGTTTTGTCAGCCCCTACATATGTTTCTCATACTTGACCACACTTACTACAAGACCTGGTAGCCTCACACAAGAATTTATCAGCAAATATTGACCTGGGTTCACCTTGTCAGGTCAATATTGACTACAGTAAAACCTCTCTTAACCGGAATTCTAGTAGATAAGAATTTAGACACTTTTAGGCAGGTGGCTGCTTAATGCATGGTGAAAGTCATGCAGAAAGCTCCTCTAGGAGCTTTCTGCATGGCTTTCACCCTGCATTAAGCTGCCACCTGTCTCCAAGACCGATATTCATACTAAATTTAACGGCCGGTTAAGAGAGGTTTTACTGTACTGAGTACTGCAAAACCCTTCAAAACCAGACGTTCAAATTAGTATTAATGCCAGTCTGTAAGACAGGTGGCAGCTTAATGCAGGGTGAAAGTTATGCCGAAAACTCCTAAAGGAGCTTTCTGCGTGAATTTCACCCTCATTAAGCAGCCACCTGCCTAAAGTATCTAAATTCTTCTTTAACAGAATAACGGTTTAGAGGGGTTTTACTGTATTTCCTAGAATAAAGACAACAAGTCAAGATGTGCTGCAGAATGCTTTATTATAAATAGAGATAGTGACAAGGGAGATAGTGCAAGTGAGAGATGTGATCGGTTAGCATGCTGTGTTGGGTGTCTCTACTGCTTTCTCGACGTTTTCCGACATGCTCTGAAAACCCAATATGCTTTCTCGGCATTTTCCGGTATGCTCTGAAAACCCAATATGCTTTCTCGGCGTTTTCCGACATGCTCTGCTTTCTCGGCGTTTTCCGACATGCTCTGAAAACCCCATGTGCTTTCTCGGCGTTTTCCGACATGCTCTGAAAACCCAGTATGCTTTCTCGGCGTTTTCCGACATGCTCTGGAAACCCAATATGCTTTCTCAGCGTTTTCATGTATGCTCTAAAAATCATTGGCGGGCTAAACGTAAAACAATAGAGATAATTGTTTTTGGAAAAATCAAGTTTAGGCTTGAGCTTAATCCTATTCGGGTGTGAAATGATCACACAGCTATGCTCTTTTCTTGCACAATAAGTTCAAAAAGTTTTAGACGACAGACAAAAAGAATGTTCACTACAAGTTTGCTTCACTTCATAAGTCCATTTTCAAGTCGTGGCCATCATCACAATGCATCAGTGTCATAGGGTCCGTTTTACTTCTTTGCGAGCTGCAATAAACAAAGGATGTACAGTAAAACCCCATCTAAAGCGAAATTAATGATAAGATACTGTGTATAGACGATTTGATACAATGATTGGATACAGTGAATAGGTGTTACGATACAGTGTATTAGTGATTGGATAAAGTATATAAGTGACTGGATACTGTGTATAGATAATTGGATACAATGTTTGGATACAGTGAATAGTTCTATGTGACGACACAGTGTGTAAGTGATTGGATACAGTGTATAAATATTTGGATATAGTGTACAAATGATGGGATACAGTGCATAAATACTTGGATACAGTGTAAAATGATTGGATACAGTGTATATATGATTGGATAGAGTGTATAGATGATTGGATACAGTGTATATATGATTGGGTACAGGGTATAAATGATTGGATACAGTGTATAATTACTTGGATACAGTGTATAAATGATTAGATACAATGTATATATGATTGAATAAAGTGTACAGATGATTGGATAGAGTGGATATATGATTGGATACAGTGCATACTTGATTGGATACAGTGTTTAGATGATTGGATACAATGTGTTAATGATTGGATACAGTGTACATATTATAGGATACATGTACGTATAGATGATTGGATACAGTGTATAGATGATTGAAACAGTGTATAAACGAGTGGATACGTTGAAAAGATTATTTGATAAATGTGTATATAAGATCTGATTGGATACAGTGTATAAATACTTGGATAGAGTGTATAAATGATTGGATTCAGTGTATAAATACTTAGGTAGAGTGTATAAATGATTGGATACAGTGTATAAATACTTGGATACAGTGTATAAATGACTGGATACAGTGTATATATGATTGGATACAGTGTATAGATGAATGGATACAGTTTATATGTGATTGGATACAGTGTATAGATGAATGGATACATTGTATATTTGATTGGATACAGTGTATAGATGATTAGATACAATGTATTGATGATTGGATACAATGTATAGATGATTAGATACAATGTGTTGATGATTGGAAACAGTGTATAGATGATTGGATACTGTGTATATATGATTGGATACAGTATATAGATGATTAGATACAATGTGTTGATGATTGGATACAGTGTATAGATGATTAGATATAATGTATAGATGATCGGACACAGTGTATAGATTATTGGATATAGTGTATAAACGAGTGGATGCGGTGAAAAGATTATTTGATAGGTGTGTATATATGACCTGATACGGTACGTAGATGACTGGATATAGTGTACAGATATTTTGATACAGTTTATAAATGACTGGATACAGTGTATAGATGACTGGATACAGTGTATAGTTGACTGGATACAGTGTATACATAATTGTTAACAGTGAACAGAGGGTTTGGTATAATGTATAATTGGATAACGTGTATAGACGATTATATACAGTGTATTATTCACTGGATATAGTGCATAGATGATTAGATATAGAGTATATATACATGACTGGACACAATGTATAGATGCTTGGATATAAGTATGTATATATAACTGGGTATAGTGTTTTCAGTAACTACGTTATCTAACATTTATAAGACTAAAAATGGTTGTACATGTATAAGTGTTAAATTTACTAGACATCTCGTCTGGAACCAGGCTGTTTACGAATGCGACTTAACTCTTTGCTTCAACACAATACAAACAATAATGGCACCATGAATATTAATGTGTTTAGTGTTATAATGACAAATGCAAAAAGGAAGTATTGGCTGTGGCAGAAATTGTAAACTGCAGAATATATCTATATTATTGCATAGCAATCAGAGCATACCCTGATCCTACAGGAGCAGTCTGATCTGGGTCTGCTCTGCAAATGCGTAGAAAGGCGTATTTATGGAGTAACGGTTAACTGTTACTACCGCAATGCATTTAGAATGTCAAGCAAATTAGACCCAACTGATACGTCTAATTAATTGTATATTACCAAAGTTAACCCTTTCACAGCCAATGTCGTGTAAATGTACCACAATAAAAAGTGCAGTCCCAAATCAAGGCGGCGTCTGATCAGGGACTTCACTTTTTGTCTCAAACTCTATATATTTCTATATATGTGCTTTATTCCTTTGAAATTTGTATTTATTTACCTCATTTCTTTATTTTACAAAATGATTTAACAAAATCAGTTTGCAGACGACAATTAGAAATTTGGCGCCGAAAGGGTTAAACAACTTGCAAAGGTAGTCGCGGTCGGATTCGGATCTCGCTTAACATTTACCTTTCTCTGTTCAATATTCATGTTAGACATAATGGCATGCAGTAAAACCTCTCTATAACAGCCACTGAATTAATAAGTTGGTCCTTAGGGCAGTTGACTGCTTAAAGCATGTTGAAAGTAAAACACATTGCGTTAAGCAGCCACCTGCCTTTAACGAAAAATACTTGATGTATATTAGTGGGTATTTTAATGAATGCACCTAAAATCTGTTTAACATGATAGTCGTACATTGCATAGTCCATGCCTATATCATGTTTAAAACGGAGTGTTTGATGCTTTCGTTTAAATGCTGATATCTTTTGGGACACCCTGTTAGATGGACTTCACGATATGAGTGAAGTACTTAAAATCCCAATACAGAACAAATGTCAATATGTCAAACTTAACATTTATCATATATCTTGTGAAATATGACCAACTCTTTCGCTGTCAATATTGCATTTGTGATTACCTATGTAAACAGTTTGCAGGCGCGGATTTAGAGCTTAAAGCAAGGTGAAAGGAAAACAGAACGCTCCCATAGGAGCGTTCTGCTTTACTTTCACCTTGCTTTAAGCACCTTGCCACCTGCCTTTAACACAAAATATTTGATGTAATTTAGTGGTCGTTGTATCTACTAAAAATCAATAAAACAATGATACAGTAGGGGTGTTTTATTTCCCTCAGCCAATTAGCTCTTTTTCAACATGTATTACAAACACACTATTTATTTATGTCATCAAACATAAAAATCTACGCCCCCCCCATCTCCAAAAATATTTCTACGCCCCCCTTAATCTGAAATCCTGGATCCGCACCTGGTTTGGATCCAGATGAGACGTCGAGTAACTCAGTGTGTCATCGCGATCTAAACTGTTTGTTAATGTGACTGTTTCTTGAAAAAAAAATAAAGAATTTGTTTTTTTAAAAAAATGGAAAATTGTAGCAGGCGACAAAGTTTGCAGACGACAGAAGTTGGCAGCGAGAGAATTAAATGGGGCTTACAAAACATGCCCATACGATCAGTAAGTCTTAGACTAAAAAAAGAAAAGGACGCTTTCACTTATTCAGCCGACCACAACCTAACCGTCTTTTGTAAACAGTTTGGATCCTGATGAGACGCCGAGTAACTCGGCGTCTCATCAGGATCCAAACTGTTTGACACTGTAAGTACAACTTGCTGAATATCCGAGTTTGAGTGAACATATTTTTTATAGACAGGAGAAGGGCCAATTCCTGTCATCGGTGTGCGAAATAGAACGAACGGACGTTGTGTACCTTCTTGATTTGTTCCAGCAGAGAGCTGATGTTTGAGACTTTCCCCCTCTTTATTGGACCGCCATAGACCATCTCTTCCAGATAATTGACCATGTCTATGTGACTTCCAAATTCTGTTTGACAAAACCCGTGAACATCATCACGCTCTGAATCTAAAACAAAAACAAATACATATATATATGGATATTACGATAGACTTGAACTCTTGATTAATGTTCATTGACATATTGTGCTTGTTTTGAGAATGAAAACAATTACAACTTTTACCAATATACATATTATAATAATGGTTATTATGATTATTAGTATTATATATCATTGTTTTTATAATAAGTATTATTGATATTATTAGTATTGGTAAATCATCAAAATGCAATAGTACATGTATAATGCACACGCACGCGGACACACACACGCACACACGCATACGCACACACGCACGTATGCATCTTGACAAGCAGAAAATAAAGCATTAAGAAGAAAATACATCATTGTTTGTAAACGCTATCAGAAGCTCATGAGCGAATTAGGACGAAATAAGACATGCTATACACGATGATTAATACATTGTATTTTTACATAATAACGCTTTTATTAAAGTACACAGGACGAAATTGCATCTCAGCTGATTCAATCTCGAAGTAGTTTGTCAGACGTATCAATTAATCTAACGGACTCAGTTTGAACTCAAAGAAATAAGTTTGGGCCCAAAGAAGTATATGCAATTATTAATAAAATATTAGCTACATGGTCACCAAACTTATCAAACCTTCCCATGGTTGGTTTGGTATGATCTGATTGCCAAATGGCGTCCAGCATGGCTGTGAAGTTATAATTAGACCGGTCTTTTTTTTTTACAAAGCATCATGTTTGTTTATGCACTACTTTTAATGAAAATTTGTTTAAGTTATACATTCCAACTAAACATTTTCTAATAAGATATGTGCATAACATAAAGACAAAATGGACATCAGTAGCGTAGCTGGATCAAACTGTAATGTACCCATCGTGGCTAAAGGAGCCAGGGGTGCCTTTTACAGAGGCGTCTAAACTCGTCAATATCGAGGGCTTGGTGCAAAACTATTCTAACTCCTTCACAACGTGAAGGAGTTAGAATACTTTTGCACCAAGCCCTCGATATGAGGAAATGGGTTAAAGCTTCCATGACAACACAGAGCGTTTAGCCTACCCCGCAGCCTTAGAGATTTAGCCATAGTAATGTTTTTTACATTTTGAATTGATGTTTGGCCATATTTTTTGCCTTAATAATGTTTTTTACTTTTCAAATTGTCAATACCTACTGAATAACCATGAAGTTAGTAGTTATAATAAAACATGGAAGGCGTGATATTATAGCCATTTTAGAAACTAAAGAAATATAACTGTCAAATTTCGCTAGCAAACAGAACAGACCCTGATCAGACGGCCCCTATAGAAGCCGTCTGATCTGGGTCTACTCTGATTGAAAGTGCGTTAAAATGCGCCTAAATAAAGGCACGAGTTAATGCAGTACCTGTATGCGCTGTTTTGCTGTTTACATTGACAAAATACCATCTGATAAAAACATCATAATGGTAGTAACTGATGTAAATTTGAATACGACCATGAAACAACAGGAAATAATTATTGCAACATTTCATTATATTCAGTTATAGTTAAACTTGTTACTCTGCGTCTCATCTGGATCCAAACTGTTTGTATAGGTATTCACTCACCCGCCCATATCAGGCTAAAGGTTAAAATACTTTCTGTAGTAAGCTTGAGAGGTAAGATTTTATTCTAGACTGTACAGTAATTACGACTGTCTGAGTAGCAACTCTTGTGATGGTTTTGGTCTTACGATCTCCTGTAAGACGGGTCATGTACCTTAGACGTAGACCGCAATCCACGTTCACTGACGATATCATGAAACCCCCACACTGTTAGAGTAAGAGGATGAATATTTTGAAAAAGAATGAAAAACGAAATTTAAAGTAATATTCCGTAACAACCCCACCTAGATGATGCCCCCCCCCCCTCCTATGAATGAAGATATACCAACCTGGGATGTCCAGAACTACTTCAACCGTATCGAAGATGAGACCTTTAATATAATAAAAATAGTGTGTATACATACAGAATAACCTCTTTAACTCTTTCCCTGTTAAAATAATAACTTCATAAATATGTATTAACCCTTCTCTTGCTGAATTCTAAAATACATTTCTCCGTCTATACCCATGTCCTGTTGTATAATTACATACACGTATATCTTCACTCTGTACAAGTATTTCGCTGTGCAACCACTGCTGTGCAGTGCACTGGTTGCACAATCAACTTGTAACTAGTGCAGACCCTGATGAGACAGCTCCTGCAGGAGCTGTCTCATCTGGGTATTCACTATTTACAGGTAGGTATATTGACCTGAATAGCAAGCGAATGGTTAACTGATTTTATAAATATACATATGTACAAAGGATTTTCCTTGTAGAGTCGCCCTTATTACAGTTTCACATTCAAATAAAAAAAACCCTGATCGGATGGCTTCTTCAGTAGATCCTAGGTTTGCTAAGTAGTGAAAATGCGTGTGTATGAAGAGAAGGATTAACACGGCAACATGATGAGTATGACGTAATTCATTTTAACCCTTTCCCTGTTCTACGTTGATTCCAAATGTCAATACCTACTGAATATTTCAAGAACAAAATATAATTGGAAGATGGAACATTGTAGCCATTTTAGAGACTAAACAAACACGCCTTTTCGGACAATTACAATGTACTAAGCAGTTTTCCTGTTAACCATTTGCCTGTTCTATTCAACTTTCAATACCTACTGACTATCCATGGACAAACTGGTTATAATAAAATATAGACGGTGAAACATGGTTGCTATTTTAGAAACTAAAGACACAGATCTATCTAATTCCATTAGCAAACAGAGCAGACACGGATCAGACGGCTCCTATAGGAGTCGTCTGATCTGGGTCTACTCTGTTTGCAAATGCGTGAAAACACGTTTGTGTGACGGTACGGGCTATCCCTTTCCCTCAGTCAACTTGAACATTTTCAAAAAGGATTGCAATGGCAGTTTCTACTGACAGTAGGTGTTGATGAAAAGGGTTAATTTATCAGTGATAACGCCAGGGGAACTCTTTTATAATTAACCAACATCCTCGATCTCAACTGCGCAGATATTGCCGGATAAAATGTAAGATAAAAATTATAGCCAAGTGGTCAAATAGCAATGGGATTTAGTCATATGTTCAAAGGGGCGTGTATGCATTCAACTAACAGTAACAGTGTTACGCAACTATTCTCAAACCGAAATGTTTATCGTTATTCCTGGGTCAAAGGTTTTAAAACTTCTGAAATCATTCTCAAGTATCAGATTCTTACCAATCAGATGAGGCTTGAAACTGATCTCAGACTCAGGATGTTGTTACAAGTAATCTCAACATTCAAGGTTAAAATTTGCGACAGAGTTCATAAAACTGTAACTGAACGTACAATTGAACTTTGATAACTCGAACTTCAAGGGACCATACACATTAGTTCGAGATAACAGAAGTTCGAGTTATCCGAGTTCTGATCTGGATAATTTCTTAAGTTCTCGGCTTAATACAGGTCTAAAGTGGTAGGAGCTTTCAACATTACTTTAGACCTGCATTAAACAGTCACACGTGTTTCTACATATACAAATGTACCTAGTACAGTAATACATTTTAGAGAAATTCTGCATTGAAAGTTTAGAAAGGACTGAACTTTTAGTTCGAGTTATACCAAAGTTCGAGTTATCAGATTTCGAGATATCGAAGTTCAACTGCAGCTGAAAACATTTTCTTTTACGTCGTTTTAATTCAAGAAAATATAGCATACAAACTTACACTCGATTGGACCTTCGTTATTCTGCGCCATTTCTATCATTTTGCCTTTTCCCGCTTCATCCAATTCGTCGAACTGTGAATAGTTTTTGTTTTATATAGTTGACTATACCATTAGACAACGACTTAAGCATCAACACACAATAGAACCTGTCTTAACCCTTCGCTTGCTATTCATGTCAATATACCTACCTGTAAATGGTGAAGACCCAGATGAGACAGCTCCTGCACGAACTGTCTCATCAGCGTCTGCACAATTTACAAGTTGATTGTGCAACTAGTACACTCCACAGCACTGATTGCACAGCGAAATACTTGTACCGTACACAGTGAATATATATGTAATTATACAACAGGGCATGGGTAAAGACGGAGAAATGTATTTTAAAATTCAGCAAGAGAAGAATTAAATGACCATCAAATAGAGGTATATTTATGGGTTTATAAAGCAGGCGAAAGCTTATTGTAGGTCAAAAGGAATGCAAAAAGCTCATATATGAGTTTTCTGTATTAGTTTTCCTTGTATTAAGCAACCATATGTATCTTTTTAAGATCGCTGTATGCAAACGATATAAGGTCGCAAAAACATACATTTGGTTGGAGCTGATTACATAACAAAAGACTGTAAACTTGAAAGTCATCTTTAGCTGAAATTCTTGCCCTCGATGTTGTATATGACGTGTTATCATTGAAACTTATATTATACCTCTAATATCGAGGCCATATTATACATGTACCTCTTATATGAATGTCATATTATACCATTAGTATGAATGTCATATTATACCACTTTAGTGAAGAATAGTCAAATTACTTTGAGTAAATCTAAAAACAATAAACTCCAATGCGACCACTATAAAAATAAACGTGACTGTAAATAGAAAGATCGAAGGTGATGCATACACAGCCGCCTTCATAACTGTTCTCCAAGTGTCTATACGGCCCATAATGACATATCTTTGTAGTATTATAGGAGTTTTAGAGGAGTTTTATAGATGCTATGTGATTTTAAACGAGGTTAATTGACACGATTTCGCCATTACTTTCTGCACGTTCGGGGATGCTGAATCGAAATAGTATTTCCTGCTGTATTATACATGTACAAACCAAAAAAGAATACATTGACAGGAACAAGAAGCACTCTGACAGAGGTCCAGATAAGATGCGTAAAATAACTGATTCTCTCCTAGGATATTTTTAGACCCAACCTTTTTGAATAAATCTACCGAAAAGGAGCATTAACTATAGAAAAAGAGAGTTTTAGAAGTGTGTAGTCTTGGAACCATTGTGATAAAAAGATGTGAATCAAAATGGGTATCAAAATGTGAATTTTATAGAGGCACAAAAATGCGTCACTAGGGGGTAATGTGTTAAACATTTTCAACAATGTCTCCTTTATTTCTGCCCCAAACCCTATACTTTGACCACTCTTTAGAATCGCCTCGAAGAATCGATTTTAACGAATAGTCAGAGTAAAGGGTTTGGTAGAGAAATGACGTAAGTATGAGGGTACACACCTTATTGTATCCACTATGAAAGTGAATTAAGAAAAATACTATAGACAAGTAGCAGTCAACAATGTAACAGGCACATGTACTAGCCAGGGTATACACTGTGTTGTTTGTAAACTGGAAATAAATGACTTTGATGATATTACAAACGTGTAGAATCAGGTAGACCGAATTTTAGCACTGTGTCAGTAACCTCCTCTGGACACTTCGTTTCCCTTGGCACTGTTGTAATATGATTGAATTTGAGATGTGTTGGAAAATACACATAAAACGCTTCTTACAAAAAGTATATTTAATGCTTTAGGTATCTATTCCTTTAATATTTACCAAGTATTCGAATCCGAAGTACATGTCGCATGCATCATAAAGTGTGTTGTCGTCACCTGCAATAGAATGTCGCAAATAACCACTGGATTGTTATTTCTACATTGAGAACATTACTCCCTAAAATCATTATATCAACAAATGCAGATATTCTACATGAACATATGAAATAGTGCAATGATAAATGGGCATGACAATGTATTGAACTGTACAGTAAAACCTCTCTATAACGGACACTAAATTACATCAAGTAGTTTGTGTTAAAGGCAGGTGGCTGCTTAAAGCAAGGTGGAAGTAAAACAGAATGCTCCTATGGGAGCGTTCTGTTTTACTTTCACCTTGATTTAAGCAGCCATCTGTCCATACTACCAACTAATGAACACAATTTAGTGACCGTTATAGAGAGGTTTTACTGTATTTATCAGATAAAGTACTGTTTCACAATTTGATATAATATAACTACAATGTACATGATGTCAACAAAATATGACTTTCTGCGGCACTTCTGTTTTAGTTATAGCCATCTGGAATGAATGTTTTAATGTTGTGTGGGTGTTTAAAAGTTCCCTCTCTATTGATATTATACATAGAAAGAATACATCTTGCGATATTAAGAATATAATAGATACCCAAAGGACCAGTCTATATTAAGAGTATGACACTCACGCCGACATCATTTTAAAGTTGTTTTTATATGACGCGGTTAACTCATTCCCTTCTGTAAAAGCATTTTGACGCATCTGCAAACAGAGTAGTCTCAGGATCAGGGTCTGCTCTGTTTGCTTATGGTGTAATGTAGATTTTATTCTGAGCCAAAATGTCCTGTGTTCATATGCCATTATAAAATTAATCTTGTTTATATTCATGACGTCATTATTTCCTACATAAATATTCACCAGTGAAAGGGTTATCTGTCTTAGTAAACATCGTTGACGATTCAGAAATATAATAAAACGAATAAACATTGGAACTTCTTTAAATGTGCTTACCAGTGAAGTCAGGTTCCCTCCAATTCTCTGAAATGAAACAAATTCCTTTTTATTTACACACATTTATAAAATAGACGGTTTGGAAAGTTGACACCTCTTACGTGTTTTCTGATACAGAAACTAATACATGCGCATGTTTTTGACAATTGAAATGCCTGGATAGTTTATATAAATGTACTCACACCATTTCATATTTTCAATACATTCCTACATCTGGCTTTTAATTTGCAGTCCCTCTAAGCCAAACCTGTATCCATGTTTATAAAACTTTTAAGTTGAGCCTGAGTTCGTTCTCAAGTTTTTGATTGGTCAGATTTGCGCCTTTGGATCAAATCTGACCAATCAAAAGCTTGAGAACTCAAATCTGACCGATCAAAAGGATCAGATTTGTTATAACATGCACATGTTCCCATATATTACAATGAGCTCTGTTGTTAACATATGTATTGAATATGCGCTTACCTATATACCAGCCTTGGATATGCTCAATGACATGACACGCTTCTCCAAGATATTCAACTGAAATATTAAAAATGAAACGGTAAAAATGCAATGACATTTTACATCACTTGGTCTGAATACGTCATTTTTTTCTCTCTCTTTCTTTTCTCTGTGTTCTGTCTCTGTCTCTCTATTTGTGCCTGTCTCTGTATGCTTGTGTCTGTTTGTATGTGTATGTCTGTCTCTATGTATCTGTCTGTCTGTCGGTCTGTCTGTCTGTCTGTCTCTACCCTCTATGTGTATCCCTGGCTCTCTCCGAGTCAGCATGCCTGTTTGTCTCTTTCACTGTCCCTCTGTCTACCCCCTCTCTCTCACACACACTGTTCTGTTGATCCACGCATATCTCAAGTAAATGTCAATTATCTCTCTCTCTCTCCCTCTCTCTCTCCCTCTCTCTCTCTCTCTCTCTCTCTCTCTCTCCCTCTCTCTCTCTGTCAAAATACTGTCGAAATACTGTACTTACTTGCAAGGCTCTTTCCTGAAATAAAAAGACAGTATATTAGACAACATAGTCCAGTTAATGATATAGTAGGGAAGAACTACTTGATATCACTTGATATCAGGTAAACTTTAAACCCCATTTATTTGCCATGACGGTGTGGTCCTGCAAAAAGAAATATGTGCTGATAACATCCATCGGGATTGACTGATTAAAAAACGACGTTGCCTTCCGATCTAGGAACACGGTTTGCCTATGTCCTATGTATGGGACCTAGGGGGTTATGGGTTAAAACAGATAGCGTTGTAGGAGTACATTTGTCTCGGAGCACATTGGTTTCCGATGTGAGACCGATGTGCTCGTAAACAATCATATTTGCGATAAATTGGAAATGAGTCAGATATGTTCGACACACTAAAGGAAGGACACTCGAAGCACATTTGTCTCACACTCGATCATATCCTACGAAAATTCTCCTTAATCCTTTTCCTCTTATAAACATGTTTGCACGCATCTGCAAACCGAGTAGATCCAGATCAGATGGCTCCGTTTGCTTATGGAATTAGATAGATCTGTGTCTTTAGTTTCTAAAATAGCAACCATGTTTCACCGTCTTTTTTTATTATAACCAGTTTGTCCATGAATAGTCAGTAGGTATTGAAAGTTGAATAGAACAGGCAAATGGTTAAAAGGAAAACTGCTTAGTACATTGTAATTGTCCGTAAAGGCGGATACAGAAAATAGCTGCATGACTGCCTATATGTTCGTCTGTCTGTCCACATTTACAAACTGAAATTATCTGCGATAACAAATCGTTATCAATTATGACACGTTTCCTTCCGATGCTTAAAGTTTTATAAATTATTTAAGAAATTTTCAAGCAACAACAAGGCAGTATCAAGTAGCAAACGATGTGTTTTATATGCATAAAATATAGGCCAATCAAAAGAGTACATTTGAGAATGGTATATTATGTAACAATATTTTATGCTTTTAATGTTGCGGTATCTGATTGTGTGTTTACGGACCTGTAAAAAGTAAGTTTACAGGTCCGTTAAACACATAAATATACCTCAACGTAGATCTAAGTCAATAACTGAGTTTTAAGTTTCTCGCCTTAAATTTCGAAAACAACTTATGTTCCAAATTTCGATTCAAAATTATGACCTGTGGATATACGATTTGTTTTGTTGGGTTTAACGTCGCCCTGGCACATTAATATGTCATTTGGCGGCCTTTCCAGCTTTTCGTTTGGAGAAAGCCCCAGGGTGCCCTTTCGAGCATATTTACCGATCTCTCGCAAGCCAGCCAGATGGCTTCCTCGCAACAGTTCGACGCCCCAAGTGAGGGTCGAACCTACATGCTTAGGTTAGGGGCAAGTGGTCAGCGACCTTAACCACTCGGCCATGGAGGTCCCTAAATGATCTAAGGAAGAAAATGAGTATAGACTTTCACACACGTATATTGTTCCAATCAGAATTTAACTATATTAAAAAGAACAATATCGCCATTTTCCAAGAATTGCTGATTTCTAATCTTTTGAAAAACACACCATGCATGAGTTTCCAATAGAACCCGGGTAATGCCATACATATGGAATACCGGGTCTCACAGACGAGACATGGAGAGAGGCACGATATTGCAAAACGAGATCTCGTATTGTCGCAGTATCCCATAGTACGATATTTCGCAGTAGAATATCGTGCCTCACTTCATGTTTTGCCAGAATCTCGCTGTTCGATTCTCTCAGTAAAATACCCCCATCACTTCGTGTCTGCACTTCTCAAGGGATGTTCTTGTCAATGCACGAAATGCGAAGCGAGACGCAAGATTCTGGCGACATGCGTAGCCAGTCACGATATTGTATCGTTCAAATATCGCCCGATTCTCGCATTTGTGATTTTTGGTGAGACATTTGAGGTCGCATTTGTCTGGAATACCTCATTTGTTATGAACGATTCGGTCCCAATCCGCTTTAGGATTGGACGTTTCGGCCCCATTATAAAATATGGCCATTTTTACGCAAAATTCAGTCCAACTGATTTGCATTCAAAGGTATATACATGGCAATTATGATACGATTGAACAGAAAGTACCAAAATACGCAGACTTAAATCCAATAGATATATGTTTTGATTAGATGATAAATAAGCTTTCAAAATCAGTATATGCCGTAGTACGATAGCCAAGTATGGGGAATGATGTCAGTAAGTATCCTGTTTAATTACAAAGTTGTTGAACTTGCAAAGTCAGGGCATGGAATTTAAAACAGACCTATATCAGTATATGCCGTAGTATGATAGTCAAGTATGGGGAATGATGTCAGTAAGTATCCTGTTTAATTACAAAGTTGTTGAACTTGCAAAGTCAGGGCATGGAATTTAAAACAGACCTATATCAGTATATGCCGTAGTATGATAGCCAAGTACGGGGAATGATGTCAGTAAGTATCCTGTTTAATTACAAAGTTGTTGAACTTGCAAAGTCAGGGCATGGAATTTAAAACAGACCTACCGGTATATCAGTATATGCCGTAGTATGATAGTCAAGTACGGGGACTGATGTAAGTAAGTATCCTGTTTAATTACAAAGTTGTTGAACTTGCAAAGTCAGGGCATGGAATTTAAAACAGACCTATATCAGTATATGCCGTAGTACGATAGCCAAGTACGGGGAATGATGTCAGTAAGTATCCTGTTTAATTACAAAGTTGTGGAACTTGCAAAGTCAGGGCATGGAATTTAAAACAGACCTACCGGTATATCAGTATATGCCGTAGTATGATAGTCAAGTACGGGGACTGATGTAAGTAAGTATCCTGTTTAATTACAAAGTTGTTGAACTTGCAAAGTCAGGGCATGGAATTTAAAACAGACCTATATCAGTATATGCCGTAGTATGATAGCCAAGTACGGGGAATGATGTCAGTAAGTATCCTGTTTAATTACAAAGTTGTGGAACTTGCAAAGTCAGGGCATGGAATTTAAAACAGACCTACCGGTATATCAGTATATGCCGTAGTATGATAGTCAAGTACGGGGACTGATGTAAGTAAGTATCCTGTTTAATTACAAAGTTGTTGAACTTGCAAAGTCAGGGCATGGAATTTAAAACAGACCTATATCAGTATATGCCGTAGTATGATAGCCAAGTACGGGGAATGATGTCAGTAAGTATCCTGTTTAATTACAAAGTTGTTGAACTTGCAAAGTCAGGGCATGGAATTTAAAACAGACCTACCGGTATATCAGTATATGCCGTAGTATGATAGTCAAGTACGGGGACTGATGTAAGTAAGTATCCTGTTTAATTACAAAGTTGTTGAACTTGCAAAGTCAGGGCATGGAATTTAAAACAGACCTATATCAGTATATGCCGTAGTATGATAGCCAAGTACGGGGAATGATGTCAGTAAGTATCCTGTTTAATTACAAAGTTGTTGAACTTGCAAAGTCAGGGCATGGAATTTAAAACAGACCTACCGGTATATCAGTATATGCCGTAGTATGATAGTCAAGTACGGGGATTGATATAAGTAAGTATCCTGTTTAATTACAAAGGTGTTGAAATTGCAAAGTCAAAGCATGGAATTTAAAACAGACCTATATCAGTATATGCCGTAGTATGATAGCCAAGTACGGGGAATGATGTCAGTAAGTATCCTGTTTAATTACAAAGTTGTTGAACTTGCAAAGTCAGGGCATGGAATTTAAAACAGACCTACCGGTATATCAGTATATGCCGTAGTATGATAGCCAAGTACGGGGAATGATGTCAGTAAGTATCCTGTTTAATTACAAAGTTGTTGAACTTGCAAAGTCAGGGCATGGAATTTAAAACAGACCTACCGGTATATCAGTATATGCCGTAGTATGATAGTCAAGTACGGGGATTGATATAAGTAAGTATCCTGTTTAATTACAAAGGTGTTGAAATTGCAAAGTCAAAGCATGGAATTTAAAACAGACCTATATCAGTATATGCCGTAGTATGATAGCCAAGTATGGGGAATGATGTCAGTAAGTATCCTGTTTAATTACAAAGTTGTTGAACTTGCAAAGTCAGGGCATGGAATTTAAAACAGACCTACCGGTATATCAGTATATGCCGTAGTATGATAGTCAAGTACGGGGATTGATATAAGTAAGTATCCTGTTTAATTACAAAGGTGTTGAAATTGCAAAGTCAAAGCATGGAATTTAAAACAGACCTATATCAGTATATGCCGTAGTACGATAGCCAAGTATGGGGAATGATGTCAGTAAGTATCCTGTTTAATTACAAAGTTGTGGAAATTGCAAAGTCAAGCCAAACCTTGGTTCATTTTGAAATTTGAATTTTATTGTGATAAGAAAATGAAAAAGTGAAAATTTAGACCAGACATCCCTTAGATAAAAGATAGACTAATCCAATATATAAGCATGGAAGAATCCACTGGGAGCAAATGGACTAATGCTCCATTTCAGTATATGTAAACTAGCATAGACTATAGGGGAATGGGTTGAACTGCATTGTTATTATAGCTATTAGACTTCTTTTGCATGATTATTACAGGGTGGTTTTACTGCACTTACCATCGTCATCATCACTGCTGCTAGTGTCGTCATCATTACCGCTGCTATTGTCGTTACCATCTGAAATGAAACGAAACCATCATTAACTAACACAGATCTAAAACGGCAACGCCGTTCGTTGATTTTACTTAGCCCACCTTTTTTAATATACACATTTGAAACAACTACCAACGATATTACAAAAACATCCATATTGATAATAATGACAAACTAATGACTGTGAGAAACAGATATTTAGATATCTAGTTTATCAGATATATTTACTTAGATAGCTGTACATAGACGTAAAATACGTACAGTAAAATCCCTCTAATGCGACCACCTAAAAGAGGAATAATTATTGGTGGTAGAGGCGGCAGGTGGTAGCTTAATGCAGGAGAGAAGTAATGCAGAAAGCTCCTAGATAAGCTTTCTGCATTACTTTTGTCCTGCATTAAGCAACCACCTGCTTATAAAGACACCCATGTTTAATCATTAAGTGGTCGCATTAGAGGGCTTCTACTGTATATGGTAAATCAGAGGGTTACATAACTGGTACAGAGATAAAAGCTACGTGGTAAATGTGAGACTTGATAACTGGTACAGAGACAAAGCTATGCGGTAAATGTGAGACTTAGATAGCTGGTACAAAGACAAAGCTATGTGGTAAATATGATACTTTGATAGGAGGTACAGACACGAAAATATCTGGTAGATATGAGGACTAGATTAGTGGTAAAGAAATCAAATACTTAGACAACTGGTACATATACAAATGTACTTAAGTATATAGTAAATTAGAAACATAGATAACTGATAGAGAGGCTTAAATATATGCCAAACCAAATACTTAGACAACTGGTACAGAGAATTAAACAACTTGGAACCATATAAGACGCCGAGTTCATCCAAAACGCAGTTACGTAAATAGCTAGTGCGTTAGAGACTTAAATACCTTGGTAGAGAGACTTAATGAATTACACATTGGTAAATTGCAATAACGTTAGTTTAAAATGCATTCGAAATGTCGGTGTCGATAGAGCTGTCGACGTTTGTGAAACACAATAATCAAATGAATTAATATGCTGTGCTACATTTTATAGACTGAGTTTATAAGCTGAGTCGTTCTGTTATAGCTTGTTCTTCTGTTGATGCTTTTTACAATGGCAACTGTATCACTGGAAAAGTGATGTAACAGGGCTACAGATAAGACCGACTTCGTAAGACCCTTTTCAAAATCTTCTGCTCATTAGCAAATACAACTTTAGAATACGTACAAAAATGTAGTCTTTGTTCAAATTTAGGCATGTCACATCCGGAGTTTTACGGTGATGTCATTTACAAACTTCGCAGAATTGTTGGGCACACATATTTTGATACTTTGTGGTTTTGTCAAAAGTTTTAGAAATTTATTAGAAAGTTCTATAACCCCTCTGTACTGCAGCCCATTGCATTATGATTCTCTCTTTGCCTGCACAGCGACGGGAATAATACTCTTTGATTGCGTACTATTAACCCACATGGGATGGAGGAAGCTGTATGGTTGTATTTGGCAATTTCTGTTGTACCCCAAATGACTTCTCTACAGTTGCTATGACCTCTGACAGGCCAGTGCGTACCTGTTATCGATATAGTTTTTGTTTTCTTTCCAATCGTTAGAATGCACTTGTATTTAATTCCAGTTTTTATAAAGTCGGTGTAGAAATGGTTGGTACATACTAAGCCACTTAACATTTTTGACGACACTTGTTTTACAATTTCACAGGTTAGTTTAGTATGATTTTATCTCGGCATCGCTTCGCATGTTGTAGAATTTTACTTTAAAGTTTGACATAGATGAAGGTAATATAAGCGTGAGGCTATATACTCTCAAACGATGTGACATTGTTTGGCTATGCACAGTTCCAAGGCGGTACTCTTGTTTTCACCCTGTGGTCTACTTTGTTTGTATTGTTAATGGTAAATGTGCTGTGTCTATTTGTGCGTTACGTTACGTTTTGTTTTGTAATTGTGCTGTTTCTTGTTTTATGACGTTTGGGCGGCGCCATTTTGTATGTTGCGCTCCGTGTATGACTGTTTTCCCCACATTTATTATATAAATTGAGCTGATAAATATTCATGACATCATTATTTCTTGCATGAATATTCATGGTTAAAGTTAATCAGGGACTCGGATAATTCTCCATTGCTTTACTTTTCAAATTAAATTTTCATTTCTATTTAAACACTCTACCACACTGTACTATCAAAAACAATACGAAATTTTAATAAGGATGGAATTTTGTCTTTTTAGGCAGGTGACTGTTTATAGATGAGTATTCTGCATGCCTTTCACCATGCATTAGGTCTGCCACTTGTGTTAAAAATCAATAATGGTACGTATTTGAGAGTTCGTAGTGTCGAGTTTTTACTTGCCTGTATTACACAAACTTGTATTACATATATAGACTGACATTGGAGTAAAATATAATTGATATAAAATATATAATGCAATGTGACAGAAAAGAAAACATAGAGGGTTGGTAAGGAAGAGGTTTAGCTGAATAGATATTGGTTAGAGAAAAGTAAGAGAACTTAAAGAAATACCCATAGCGTGTTAAACTTACGTCCATGGGTTCTCCTTTGCAGGTCTTGAAACTTTCTGTCAAACAGGCCTCCACGTTTGGCTTTTTGCAGTCCTTGCAGTTTGCTCCTAAGAGACCTTCCTTTGAACGATGCTGCGCTGCAAAGGCCCAGCATGACCAGGACAATCGCAAAGACACACACGTACTTCATAGTGTTACTGCGGGGAGTTCAGCTCCAGGGTGCTGAGCGGTCGTCCACCGCTGCGTATTTATACACAACCGGCATCGCGTGAGGTCGACAGTTTTGAAAGATTGTGGGAGGACTTGCATGGGGTTTGAACCAGTTCTGTTCTGAGATATGCAACGTTTGTTATGTTAATTCACATCTATGACTTATTATAGATCTATAATACTAACTATGAGATGCATGAGGCGAATGATGTTTAAACTTTTTTCCAAACAAATGAACCCGGATGAGATTTGGAATCTCAACAGGGCACAAACTATTCGATACACCGGCTTTGTTTTAAAACGAACTGGGATAAAAAATCTAATTTAGATCATGAAACAAATAACTATTTTGTAAGACGTTGTTAATATTAAAGCATTGAAAACATAACCTTTTATAGCAATCATTTGAAGTAAAACTGCTGTCCTTAACACTTCCTTAACACAGATCAAGAACTAGAGGTTGAGACAAAAAGTGAAGTCCCTGATCAGACGCCGCCTTGAAAAGGCGGCGTCTGATTTGGGGACTGCACTATTTGTCGTGATGCATTTTGGCGCCATTGCACTATTTGTCGTGATGCATTTTGGCGCCATTGGCGGTGAAAGGGTTAAATAGGACGACTGATGGATAAAGGGTTATATATGTCCATGCTACTTAGAGGCTAGTCGGAGTAGATCTAAACGGTCATACTTAACCGTTACTACGCTATCCGTAACCTGACGTTTACAAACAGCTTAAATCCAGATGAGACGCCGAATAAGTCGGTGTCTCATCAGGATCCAATCTGTTTGACTCTCGGTCAATAACTTCTTAAAAGCTTAGTCGAGGCGGAGTAGTCAAAATTGCACAATATCCAAATTAGAGGGGTTTTTTTAAAATTTTTTAACAGGGTTAAAGATCAAAATGTTTGTTTTGAGCTTTGAAGAAAATTGTATTAGTGTTCACAATACACCCGGGCCTCTGATTTAAACGATCCCAAAATAGGTTTAAAAAATTGAAAGTCTTTTGTTCATTGACTGGAGTAGGTGAAAGAGATTTGACTTTTACAAAGTTTAGTGCCTGAGCAAGCGAACTATGTCTATGTTAAATTGTCCCACTTGGGGTAAATGCTTTGATTCATTTTTAAGAGAGGTGAGGCGAAAGAAACAGAAACATAAGTAGCAGATATAGACAGGTTCACAGTTGCAAATCCGACGACACACTGCCATGTACAACAGGCCAGAGAAAGACAAGCTATATATACATATAATACATTATGTACATAAACGTGACTTCATTGAGACAATGATACAGACAGAATGATACAGAGACGCATGCGCGGACACCTTTTGGCGTCTGTTGAGTACTTTGTAACGAGAGTAAATCCAGATCACACAGATCCTATAGGAGATTTCTGAGCAGGGCCTGCTCTTATTTCTTATGGAATTAATATAAATTTGATTCAGTAGTTTCTGCCATGGCCCGTGTCGCAAGACAGTATATATCAGTTAATTGATATTTAAAAAGGCATTATTTCTCATATGAATGGGTATAAGGGTGAAGAAATGAGAAATTGTTGACTGAGTGTCTAACAGCTTGGCTCATTGACTGAGTGTCAAGCAGCTTGGATCAGCTACTGAGTGTCAAACAGAGTGTCAGCTTGGGTCCTGTTGAGAGAGTTTTCATTCAGATCACCATTACTTTTAGCATTAAAATAAGGAAGATCTATTTATGGGTATGTAAGGCAGATGGAAGCTTAATGCAGTTCTAAAGTAATGCAGAAAGCTTTCTGCTTTACTTTAGTACTGCATTAAGCAACCACCTGCTTATTGAGGTCCCTGTGTTTAATAAATGAATGGTCGCTTACGACAGGCTCTGCTGTAAACCCCTCTAATGCGACCGCCAATAGGTCTCTTTCTGGGTCTTAAAGGCAGAAAGTAGCTTAATGCTGGAAGAATGATATGCTGAAAGTTACTATAAATGTCGACCTACATGAAGCAACTACCTGCTTTTAATGACACTCGTGTTTAATTATGTAGTAGTCGCTTTATGGGTATTCAGCAGTACTTGAAAACACCAATTTTTAAACCCCATACTTGATATTACCTTCGCTGTCTATGTTAATTGCACCATGGAAATTGGAATGCATGGGGTGGGGGATGGCGGAGAAAGGGCGTGTGTTTGTATACATAGCCAATAGTTTAAATGTAGCATTGGTTTGGAGTCAATATACAATATACCGTACTTACATTGTAGCAACAGACTATCCGTGTCATCAATACATGATTTATGTTTACACAACATACATACATAGTGTGGGTCATCGTTGTTATACCCCGTTAACCTGTCTATGGACTCTTTTATTGTTGTAGAAATATGTCTTTTGTTTTTCTTGTCAAATGTGTAGATGAGATACGTTTGTAGAAAAAAACTTTTTTTTAAATTTCCCTGCCAAACTGTATCTTGCTACAACTCATTAGAATCACCTCTCCAGGTTGTAGCCTGTTAGGGCTTGGCGAAGAAATAAGAAATTTTATAAATTGTTTTCTACATCCTGATTAACCCATTCCCGCATATCAATTGACGACTTTTGTCGACTCTGTAAAAGTCACTTTGTGAAACCATTGTGAAAATAGAGCATTTGCTCCTATAGGAGCAAATGCTCTATTTATCACAATGGTTTCAAACTACAAAGTTTTAAATTTTTCCTTTTCTCTAGTTAATGCTCCTTTTCGGTAGATTTATTCAAAGTGGTTGTATCTAAATATAGCGTATAAGGTAATGGGTTAAACATTAGAATCACCTCTCCGAGGCAATTCTAATGAGTTGTAGCAAGATATGAACTATTGTCATTATATATTATAATTGTCCTATTCTGTTAACCCATTGTCCTACATAAGTAAGACAGTATCTTATGTATAATGTTGTATACCAATCCAGGTGGTTCTGGCGTACCGACACTGACCATATATATAATGTTTCATTAACGTTTCAGTGATAATTTTTTGAGTGGACTAACACAATATAGTCACAGCATTCGTCTATTTCCTATGATTTATGGACATAAAACGTACAGAAAAGGATGATTTTGATTTTATTTTTGTTCTATGATTCTTAAATAAATTCCATTTTTAATATTTTTATCGATATTTCTATCTCTATCTTAAATTTCATTTGTTTTAAATATTCTGTAAGCATTATATATACTCAGTTTTGTACATGCAAATTATTTATGTGAAGCGCTTTTGAACGCACATATCCTGTGTGAAAAGAGCGCTATATAAATGTGGTATAATAATAATAATAATAACTGGCGGAAATATGCGAGGTTGTTTAGATTGTTTTCTACATCATGTTAGAACATTATAATCATCTCTTCGAGACGTTTCTAAAGAGTTGAGCAAGTGGTGGAGAAATAAGAACTTCTTATATAAAAAATGTCTACATCATGTTAGAACTTTAGACTCACTTCTGCGACGCGATTCTAATGAATTAAAGGTAAAGGTGAGGATTATAGTCTGGAACTATATACATATTCTCCCGACTTCACAATATACCCCAAGTGTAGCAAGTTATAGCAAGATACGAGTTGGCGGAGAAATAAAAGATCTGCACTACTCAATTCTGATCAAAATGTAATACATTGACAATCTTAATATGGCTCTGGAAACAAATTGATTAAATTCTGACTTGAAAACTCAACCTGAAATCTATCAAATGTTTGTTCTCTTAGTTGACAGATGAACTAACCATTGTCTTCGAACACTGAATGCCACTGCCTGTGGTATAGTAAACTATGTACGTCAACAGACCCCTAGTCTAACACTCTATCTGATCTGGATCAAAACTTAATGGATATTTTCCGAATGATTAAAGTCACCGATGTAAAGGATATGCTCTAATATTTAACATTTATCCTCCTGGGCAAATTATTTTTACATAATGTTTCACCTACTGCATTTTCAAAATTCAAGTTATAATCAATGTGTCTACCAAAATGCAACCAGAGTGTCAAACAGTTTGGATTCTGATGATACGCTGACTTAAGTCCGAATCCAAACGGTTTGCATAGGTATTTACTCATCCGCCCATAGCAACTAAAGGTTAATATCGTGTGACAAACGGACATATCTTAACCCTTCGCTTGATATTCACGTCAATATACCTACATGTACCTGTAAATAGTGAAGACCCAGATGAGTAAGCTCCTGCAGGAGCTGTCTCATCAGGGTCTGCACTATTTACAAGTTGATTGTGCAACCAGTGCACTCCGCAGCAGTGACTACACAGCGAAATACTTTTACACAGTGTTGATATATGTAATTAAATATGTACAACAGGACATGGGTAAAGAAGAAGAAATGTTGTTTTTTTAAAATTCAGCAAGAGAAGGGTTAATATCGTAAGGTGTCATGGCATTAAGATTTAGACTGGTGGGAACGATTTGCACAACTGTGTCACTGAACAAGCTTCGTCACTTATCCTATATGCTGTATGAATATTCATTTAAGAAATAATGGCATAATGAATATTAATCGGATTAATATTTAAAAATAACATAGTAACATATGGAACTTTTGCGAAGTAGAAACTATAGAATCAGAGCTAGGTTATTTAATAAGTAAACGGGAATCGTCTGATATGGGTCTACACTGTTTGCAAAGGCGTAGAAAGGCGTATTTATGGACGAAAGGGTTGTGAGAGAAAATGTTTGTAACTTGATACGGACGAGCCAATATCATTACTTAAAGCTTCGGTGTCAAATAAGTTTTCATCGATATTCATAATCTTTACAAATAGCTAAGTATGCTTTTTAGACCAGCCAACAAAGAACGAGACCGATTAAGAAGCAATTATTCATAATTAAATCAGTAGTCATACAAATTTTGCTCTAGTGTGACGTACATATTTATATTGAGACCAAAATAAACTTAGCGCTTAACATACAAGAACATTTCAAAGCCTTTTTATAAGCAACAATATAGAAACATTTGGTACTAGTATATTTAAAATTTTCGTGGCTATAGAACGCATATTGTAAAATGTAAATCTATGGCAGTTTACAGTAGAAATATTACATCTGAAAGACATAGGGGCCAAAACTAAAAGTTGCACAGATTAATATTTCTTATTTTTATTCCTTTCAATAAATGCATTTTCACGGTTCCTGTAGGAGCCGTCTCATCTGGGTCTGCTCCGTTTGCTTACGGAGTTTTATAGACCTGTTTAATTACTTTCTAGAATGTCTACATATACAATATTCCACCTTCCATATTTCATTAAAACTATTCTGACCATGAATATTCAGTAGGCATTTGGAATAAATATAGAACAGGGAAAGGGTAAACCCTTTCGGCGCCAAATTTCTAATTGTCGTCTGCAATCCAAATTTTGTTAAATCATTCGGTGCAATAAGGAAATGAGATAGATAAATGCAAATTTCAAAATAATAAAGCACATATATAGAAATAGAGAATGATACAAAAAGTGACTGATCAGAGGCCGCCTTCAAAAGGCGGCGGCTGATCTGGGACTGCACTATTTGTCGTGGTGCATTTATGCGACTTCTGCGGTAAAAGGGTTAAAAGGGCACATTTTCTATTTGGTATCAGTATTATACAGATATGTCATAGAATTTGAACTAAATGTATAGTAGGTAGGTACATGTATAGCCTGTTACCGACGAAGTCGCCGGAAAAATGTCTCACACGACTCGTTGATATGGGCGAATCTGTGATTACCTTTACAAACAGTTTGGATCCAGATGAGAACCGAGAGGGTCGGTGTCTCGTCTGGATCGAAACAATTTGGTACAGGACTTGGACAGGTTTAGAGAAGAGAAATGGACATTTTAACTCAACCCTCTACTCCATAAAGAGGCCTACGCCTGTCTAAGCCTTTGCAAACAGAGTAGACCCAGATCAGACGGCTCATATAGGGGTCATCTGACCACGGTCTTCTCTGTTTGCTTATGGTATAGTGTAGATATGATTGTACAGTTTCTGTCATAGTCAACCATCAATGTATCCATGTGCTAATTAATCAAATTAATATTCATGACGTCTTTTTTCTCATGGAAGAAAGGGTTAAAACAAAGGAATATTTCTAGACGACAATATGTTCGAGATAAAATGGAGTTAATTGTTTGCTCGCTCATTCTCTGGCAAATTTCGTTTCTAAATTTCATAATATTGTAACATGGTGAAAATGGTGTGATTCGGCTGGGACTTGAACCCAGATCCTTTGGTTTACCATGTCAACACTCTACCGACTGAGCTACCAAGCCACACCGTCTAAAGCCAATCAACTTTTTCACCACAATCTCTATCCGGCTACAATATGCCTTACTAAACTACTGCCCAAGTGTCAAACAGTTTGAATGATGACGAACAGCGGGATAAGGGCCAATCCTTTCCCTGGGATATGGGTTAATATGTAAAAATGGCGAACCATTTGAATGAGAGAAAACAGTTTAATTGCAAACTGTATAGACCCAGCATTTTTAACTGTTTGCCATTGTAAATAACTTCATCAATTGTTACCCTTTATTACCGATTAGGCTAACTTTTAAACACTTATAGGACATTGCACATTAACCCTTTCGGTGCCAAATTTTGTCTGCAAACCAATTTTGTTAAATGATTCGGTAAAATAAGGAAATGAGATAAATAAATTTATGCAAATTTCAAAGGAATAAAGCACATATATAGAAATAGAGATTGAGACAAAAAGTGAAGTCCCTGATCAGACACCGCCTTGAAAAGGCGGCGTCTGATCTGTGACTGCACTATTTGTCGTGGTGCATTTATACGACATTGGCGGTGAAAGGGTTAAAAAGGCAGGATATACTGTATCTACCACTGGTCCTAAAAAGTACTATACATGTAGTTTATTTATAACACCTATACATGGATATATTGAAACAGAATGGACCGTTTCACTTTGAATTTGGCATTCAAAGGCAAACGGTTTACCTTTTCTTAACCCTTTACTCCCTCCGTGAATATTCATGGAAAAATTAGTGGTATCATGAATATTACATGTAATGAGATTTACTGTTCAGTATTCAAAGGCATACCTCTTTAATCCATTCCCTCATATTGACGACTTTGACGGCTCTGTAAAAGTTACTTTGTGAAACCATTGTGATAAATAGAGAATGTGCTCCTATAGCATCAAGCTGACTTGCGGTAGATCGATTGCTCTACCCAGGGTATTCGGGAGCAATGCTTTTTGATTCGTGCACCGAAAAACCTCTAGGGTCTTCCTCTATCTGTAATAAGCTGGACGTCTCGATGTTACTGAAATACTGTTCAACCCTTTCTCTCAAATGTGTTTCACCGATTGGTAATTAGATATTCAGTTAATTAATATTCAGGATGAAATTATTTCTTGCCTGAATATTTATGGAGTAAAGGGTTAAATTGAACACTGTGTCTTACAGGTTTTGCAAACTATGTAGAACAAGAGCAACTGTCACTGGTTGGATAACCCATTCCCACTTAGGGTATTTTTAGACTTAACCTCGTTGGAAAAATCTACCAAAAATGAGCATTTACTACAGAAAAGGAATTTTTAGAATAGTGTAGTTTTGAAACCATTCTGATACATGTAAATAGAGCATTTGCTCATATGGAGCAAAAATAATGCTCTATTTATCAGAATGGTTTAAGAAGTGACTTTTAAAGAGGCGTCAAAAGGCGTCAATATGCGTGAATGTGATAATTAACGAGACAAAAGCATGTACAGGGTCTATGTCATTTTCTTCTTTATTATATTTAACCCTTTACCCCATGATTATTCATGTAAGACATAACGTCATGACTATTAATTCGATTCATTTTTATACAGTTGAACTTCGATATCTCGAACTCGGATAACTCGAACATCGAGATAACTCGAACAAACACTTTAGTCCTTCCAAAACGTACACTACAGAATTGCTCTAAAATGTATCGCTACAGATATCTAGAACCACATGTGACAGCTTAATACAGGTCTAAAGTAATGCTGAAAGCTCCTACAGGAGCTTCCAGCATTACTTTAGACCCGTATTAAGCCGTGGCATTGAAAATCGTTCAGATTAGAAAGCGGATGAGTCGAACTCCTGTTATCTCGAACTAATTTGTACGGTCCATTGAAGTTCGAGTTATCGAAGTTCAACTTTAATTGCATATGGACTTGGAAAATGTTGGTTATGGAAGAAACTTGAGTCATATCTTTATTATTTTATATGCACACAGAGCAGACCCTGTTCAGACACATCATACATCTGATCTGGCTCTACGCTGTTTGCATAGGCGTAGACAAACGTATTTATGACGTACATGTTTAGGGCGATCAAAACGATGCCGATTTGATCTTTTCAGCCTTAACCCTTCTGTAGCTGAATTTTAAATTACATTTCTTCTTCTTTACCCATGCCCTGTTGTATAATTACATATATCTTCACTGTGTACAAGTATTTCGCTGTGCAATCAGTGCTGTGGAGTGTACTGGTTGCACAATCAATGTGTAAATAGTGCAGATCTTGCAGGAGCTGTCTCATCTGGGTCTTCACTATTTACATGTAGGTATATTGACGTGAATAGCAAGCGAAGGGTCAATAATCAGTGGAGACCTTTTCTCTCGTATAAGTGCTTTTTCACGCATTTGCAAACAGAGTAGACCCAGGTCAGACTCTTCACGTTGCATTGTCCGGGCGATCTCCGCCGAACATATGTCGTGTTTTGACACGGAAATACACCAATAACATAAGACACGTTGATAGAATAAAGAAAACATGCTACGATATGCTACAGAATGCTATATTAAGAGTGCACGTAAGAGATGAGCATGCTTTGGTGGAACTCGGCAGTTTCCGGTATGCTCGGAAAATATCCGAGGGGTTCCGATTGTTGCTTACTTGTGTTCATGGCAGTCGTGGGAGTGATTCATTGATGGCATCTTCGTCGTGTGTATACAGTAAAAACCCTCTAATGCGACTACCAAAATTGGGCATAATTTTGTATGAGAGGGGCAGGTGGCAATTAATTAATGCAGGACGAACGTTATGCATGCAGCAAAAGACCTATAGGAGCTTTCTGCATAACTGTCTTCCTGCATTAAGCAACCACCTGCTTATAAAGACAAACACATTTATTCATTAAGTGGTCGCCTTAGAGGGGTTCTACTGTATTTAGAATATCGTGGGACTTTGTAAGCTGACCCAATATAAATCACATCACGTTTTCTTGAACTTCTCGTCTTTTGGTAATTTAAATAATCCTATTTAGTCTCTGTCGGATTAAGAGCTACACCCATAGGCAGGGCTAGACCCATAGGCAGCACACATTACTATTTTAGCACTCAAAACGAAGCAGAAGTACATTACGTGCGATTCTTTTCTATACGATATCTAGTTCGACATTTATCGCGAATGTCACGAGTGACGTCATCACAAGGGAGATAAGCGAGCGATTTGGATTCTTAACAAACACCTTTATACAATACACTTCAATATACACTTCATAGTTATTTAACCAAATGTCTAGTTTTACGAGCATAAAATAGAAAACATGAACCAGAGCAACATATAAATGGAGACAACTCTAAAGAGTGGCCACAACATATGGTTTAGTGGAGAAATAAAGGAGTTATTCTTGAAAATGTTTTGGTTTACGCATCTTAGCTGGACCTCTGGATGAACTATCGTTAACCCATTTGCTCTCAGTGGATTCTTCCATGTTTATATATTGGATTAGTTCATTTTTTTATCTAAGGGGTGCTTGGCCTAAATTTTCAATTTCGTTTTGTTTTATATTGAAATTCCTATCAACAAACAGTGTAGACTGATCAGACGCCGCATTATGCGGCGTCTGATCAGAGTCTACACTGTTTGCCTACGTCTTAATAATTGGGGTCGTGGGAGCAAATGGGTTCATGGGCTTTAGTGGGTAACATTGTCATATGAACCATTGTTTTCAGAAATGTTATTGTATGGAATGTCAAGCATTGTAGACTCATTGTAGACTCATTGTAGACTCATGCGAGATGTCACTATGCCTGAGATGCCTGCTGTGGGTTGATGAATGGTTACAGTCTGGATCCAGATAAGACGCCGAATAACTTGGCGTATCATCAGGAAGCAAATAGTTTGATGCCCAGTATACATGCTTATAAAACTTTTTGAGCCTTACGCTCAAATCTGGCCAATCAAAAGCTTGAGAATTCAAATCTGACCGATCCAAAGCTTGAGAACGAACTCAGACTCAACTAAAAAGCTTTATAAGCATGGGCCCTGATATCATTTGTTAGGCTAACTGATTATAGCTAGAATTTTGAAAATGTATAATTTGCTCAGCAAACTACAGGTTAAAAGTGTTGTATAAAGGGATAGGGGACGGTTAATTTCTTATAAGGCTTCACTTCATAAGTTCGTTTTCAAATATGTGGTCATTGTAACAACTCGGCGGTGGCATAGGGTCCATGTCACTCGTTTTCGGGCTGTAATAAAAACATACAGAAGATACTTGTGCTCAATCCACTAGACGCATATATATGGTAGTATAATTAAAGATAAAGCTATTGTGTGAGGACATACCACAAGACGCATGGTAGTATAATTATAAATATAGATAATGTGTGAGGACAGACAAAAAGAAATATGGAAGTACAGTAAAACCATTATCTAACGGCCACTAAATTACATCATGTAGTTTGTGTTGAAGGCAGGTTTCTGCTTAAAGCAATGTGAAAGTGAAACAACGCTCCTATAGGAGCGTTCTGTTTTACTTTCACCTTGCTTTAAGAGGCCACCTGCCGTAAATACCAACTAATTAACACAATTTAGTGGCCGATATAGAGAGGTTTTACTGTATAATTAGATAACTAACGCCTACATACCACAAAACATAGTGTAGCATAGTGATATATATATATAGATAATAAACGCCTACATGTACATACGAAAAACATATTGTAGCATAATGATAGATATTTGATGCCTACATACCACAAGAAATGGGATTGTATAATGATAGATATAGATATTTAACGCCTACATACCACAAGACATATTGTAGCATAATGATAGATATAGATAATTAACGCCTAAATACCACAAGGCATATTGTAGCATAATGAAAGATATAGATAATTAACACCTACATACCACCAGACATATTGTAGCATAATGATAGATATAGATATTTAACACCTACATACCGCAATACATATTGTTGCATAATGATAGATACACATGTATAGATATTTAACGCCTACATACCACCAGACATATTGTAGCATAATGATAGATATATATTTAACGCCTACCTATCACAAGACATATGGTAGCATAATGATAAATATAGATATTTAACGCCTACATATCACAAGACTTATTGTAGCATAATGATAGATATACATGTATAGATATTTAACACCTGCATACCACATGACATAGATATAGATACCGAATGCGTACACACCACAGGACTTGTGTAATTACAATGATATATGTAGATAATGTGTCATAATGCACAACATGACTTACTGTTTCATAATTATATATATAATGATCACGTTCATACCACAAGACGTGTGACAGAATAACAATAGATGTAAATAATAATTGTGGACATCCTACAAGACGTATGGTAGTGCTAGTCCCTGGCTATTTCGTTTGCAATAGAAAGAGTAACTGGACCCTACCTTTACGTATCGGGACATCAATGGTCTGATGAATGCCTCCTTCCTCCACCGTAAGATCCGCTGAAAACTATCTCCTCTCAGCCTTTCTAGAATTACTAGAATTGGTGCACACTGTGGTAATCAAAGATCAATTGGCTCTCTTTCTAGTATCACATTAATTCTACATACTCTGCATTTTTATATTAGGACGGTACTACTGTTATTATGCTTATTGTTATTAATAATAGTATTGCTGTTGTTGTTATCATCATCATTAGCAGCAACAGAATCATCATCATCATCATCATCATTCTTTATCATAGCGATAATCATTCATGTCAATGAATCAAAATATGTTACAGCTCAGAAAAGTTGCCCTGAACGCTGGCCGAAATGAAAAATACATAATTAGAGCGATGACGCTGTTTACAAGTCAGGGCGTTGCAGACGCTGCAGTATTCTTTGCATGGGATCAATGTGTTGGAAATCAAATTTGCGAGATAGACTTGGTGTGCTTTGGCAAGGAATTACGTATCTATGGGAAAGGATTACAATTCTTTCCAGTGGGTAACAAGAAAGGCGTCGATGTAAACATCCAAGGGCGCCATTAAAAAGAACAACCATACTGGTTTTGTTTGAATTTATTGTGAAACAAAACTGCTTAGAATATGAGTGACCATGCTATCTATGTGCTGAACTAACCCTTTAAATAAAGATACTTGTCTGCAATTGAAACTCAGTAAACGTAAATGAAGACATGAAAATATACACTGGCTGGCATTATATTGATATAATCATGCAATTAATCAAAGAATTAGTTCAGCATATTATTGTTCGAATAACTACAGGCTACTACAGTTATATATGTACATGTATAATAAACAAGACATCTTATCAAACAGTGAAATATACTTAAAACACATAAATAAAACATAATTGAATTTGTCTAAAGCTTTTCTATACTGTGTATTTAAGAAATGAATCAAAGACGGAAATAGTTTAAATTGCAGTTTTGATAGATAATAAGCACGTTTTTATCATTTCAATTAACTATTGAATATCCAATCATTATTAAGTCTTAGAAAATAACAGTATCGTTTTCATTATAAAATCTCTTTCGTATATTAACCTTATTATTACACACCTATTTGCAACAAATCTGGAGTATAACTGAAACACAAAATGTTTTAAAATGCCATACGTGGCACTAAGCAAGGTCGAATTCTAATTACGTGCAATTAAGATATCTCCAAATATGGTCCAAATGTGCTCCATTTTTCGCGTTTTATGCGGTAACATACTTAAATTTGATCAATACCCAACATATAGCTGAGTTTCTTTAAAGTTTAATAAATAGACATTCTGTAAACATAGGGCAGAACATATTCTGAGATGCGTATGATTTTCATGAAAATGTGATTATTATGTGCATACGTGCAATAGATGAACTCCTTAGTGTCACGTATTACGATGCAATAGACTTGACTTTCCGACCTCCTGACTGGCTTCAAGTCAATAATCAACTAAAACATTTACTTATACACCGTAATTTACAGATCTTTACTCTTAGTTGAGCCAATTTTTACAATGGAAATATAGGTTATATCTAAACTTGCATTTAATCCGCATTAAGCCAAAATAATACACAGCACTGTGCATTTACTGTAATACTAATAGACCTTAAGGCAAGACTATTACCTAAAATTTTAAGTATCAGCTTTTTAATATAGAAAATGTATTCATTTATTAACAAACAAATGCTTATTTTTACTTCATTATTTCTATGTTATTCATACTCTTAATTGGCCAGTATATAAATTAACATTGCCTTAACAAGTAACTTTCATTTCTTCAAAGTTACAGAAATTACTGCTCCTCTCATGAGTAAAAAATCGTGATCCTGTAATTGATTTGCAGCTGATAGTTCAGCCGTTTCCCGCTATGCTTATTATCAAACTGACCACTCGCAGTTTATGGATATGGTTACCTTATCGCTTCATTAGATCATCCGAAGGGCGCTTCTTTATTCATTGAGTAACTGCTTTGGGGAGAATACTTCCATTTATATTATGGTCACGTGATTTTGTCATGTGACTGATATTTGTATATTCGTGCGCCCTTCCTAAATATTGCTATATATTGTAGATTTTGTTGCACATACTTAATAGTTTGGGAGCCAGTAGTGCCTACCGTGCACCCCCCCCCCCCCCTAGACTTTTTTTCATGGGTACCAAAATGTTCAGAAAAGTGTCCTGAATCAGAATGGCGAATGTACTCAAACTTAAATTCTTTTAGGCTATGTGTATTTTAACCGTTTCCATGGCAACCCCCAAGTTTTCGTAATGATGACCCATACCTACAAATTCGCCCATATCACAGCCAGTTTTTGTCCTTAAACTATAAAGCTGGTACCAAATGGAAGATAAGACATTGTTCTTTTATTTCTAACTTGTTTTTTTAAATTGCCTTATTTGCATACTCATGAATATTAATGAGAACATTAAAAATAGTAAAAAAAGTATAGAAATAACGTAAACCTTTCATTTTTATCCTACAAATATCAGAAAATAACTTCAAATGCAGTTTAACATGATGACGAAACCCCCAGGAAACAAAATGTTTGAGGACCATAGCATTAATTTTAAGCACCATTTTTACCGTTTCCATGGCAACACCCTAGTTTTCGTAATGATGGTCCGTACCTGCAATATCGTCCATATCACAGTCAGTTTTTGTCCAAAACCTATGAAACTGTTACCAAATTGGAGATAGGACATAGTGCTTTTATTTCCAGTTTGTTTGTTTTAAATTACCTTATTTGCATACTTATGAATATTAATGAGAACATTAAAAATAGTAAAAACAATATAGAATTAGCGTAAATAGTGTAAATTATTCACTTTTTATCCTATAAATATCAGAAAACAATTTCAAATGCAGTTTAACCTGATGACAAAATCCTCAGAAAACAAAATATCAAATTTGAGTACCAAAAATTTAACTTTAAGTAACTTTTTAACTGTTTCCATAGTAACCATTTATTTCGCTCTGTTCACACATTCTTGTTAGTCGACACCTATCTGCAAAAATCATCCATATCAATGGAAGTTTTTGTGCTAACTGTATAAAACTGGTATCGAATTAAAGCTAAGACATAGTGCTTTGGTTTAAAGACTATAATTAGGACTTACCTTATTTGCATACACATGAATATTAATGAGAATAATTAAAAAATAGCAAAAATATACAGAAATAACGTAAACCTCTCAATTTTTATCCTACCAATATCAGAAAACAACTTTAAATATAATTTAAATTGATGACAAACTACTCAGAAAGCTAAGTATCTAAATTGATACCCAAACAATGAATTGTAAGTTAGATTGTAATGGTTTCCATGGTAACCGATCCTTTCACAAATTTTCTAAATTTGACATCCAACTGTAATACTCCGCTAGATCTCAGTTATTTTTGATGAATAATGAAATCAATTGTTACAAACATAGATATGAGGCTTTGCTTTAATAGTAAATATTACTTTTCTGATATAAACTAATTTGCATATGTATGCATATGTATGAGAACAGTAATAGACCTTGCAGGTCAAACGAAATGCAGAATGCTCCTATAACAATATTATTTAATACTTCTGCACTTCATTAAGCAACTACCTTTCTGTTAAGACCCCTATACAGTAATACCTCTCTATAACGGCCACTAAATTTTGTTAATTAGTTGGTATTTAAGGCAGGTGGCTGCTTAAAGCATTTAGGAGCGTTCTGTTTTAAATACTTTCGCCTTGCTTTAAACAGTCACCTGCCTTTTACACAAAATAATTGATTTAATTTAGTGGTCGTTATAGAGAGATTTTGCTGTATTCAAATGAGTGGCCGCTTATGACAGGTTCTACTGTAGAGCTATATAGAGAGATTACTAAATGATCGACGTCACTTAGAATAAAAGAAAGAAACATGAATGAAAAGCGAAACAAATATAATTTAAAAGAAAATATATTTAAAGACATTTCAAGATAAATTTTACGGTTAGAGCAAAGAACAAACATTACAACATACATGTGTGATAATACTGAACTACCTGGATCTGATTATTTCCTTTGGAGGCCTTGGAACTTTCTGGCGCATGGTACTTCGCAACTCTTGCGGTTTGCTCCTAAGAGACTTTTCGTTGGTTGAGGCTGCGCTGCAAAGGCCCATTTATGTGCAAACTGCACCGCGTGAGGTCGACAATTAAGCCGATTGAGGCCTTAAGTTTAGCATAGTAAAACGAAAATCCGTTGCACCGGTAGTCACGGATCCGTTTACGGTTAAGTGTAAATGCTTTGCGACGCGTTTGTTTGTAGCCTTTTGCACCATGAATTAATATTCGTGTAAGAAATATTGACAGCATGAATATTTATCAGATACATTTTGTAATGGTATATGAACAAACAGTTTTTTTTGCATGTCAGACAATGTAGAATCGGCTCTACGTTATTTCATAAGCAAAACGAGCAGACCCTGATGATAGGGTTCCTACAGGAGCTGGCTGATCTTGGTCTATTCTGTTTGCAAAGGCGTTAAAAGTCTCATCAGAATTAACCCATTTATTCCCATTTTACTCAACCCTTTCCTCAATAAATATGCATGTAAGAAATAATGACACCATGGATGTTAATTAGATATTTAATGTTATAATAACATATGGAAACAGTAATGTGTTGGTCATGTCAAAAACTGTAGAATCGTTTCTACATTATTGCATAAGCAAACAGAGCAGACCCTGATCAGACGGGGCTCCTATAGGATCTTGGTCTACTCTGTTTGCAAATGCGTAGAAAGGTGTATTTATGGAGTAAAGGGCTGAGGAGTCTCATCTGGATTAAAACTGTATGCATAGGTAACCATAGTTACGACATTGGCAGCGAAAGGGTCAATCGGTTCAGCAAATAGATAGCTCTTATCTTTGTCTTGACCCTTTCCCTGTTCTGTATTTAGGCCAAATTTCAATACCTACTGAATATTCATTAACAAAATAGTTATAAAGAAATGTGGAAGGTAGAACATTGTAGACATTTTGGAAAGCAAATAAACATATCTATCAAATTCTATTAGCAAACAGAGCAGACCCTGATCAGACGGCTTCTCTAGGAGCCGTCTGATCTGGGTCTACTCTGTTTGCAAATGCGTAAAAACACGTTTATATAAGGGAAAGGGTTAAATGTTAGCCTGGCCATTTTCCAATCGGTTGGATTATTCTCAGTGGGATCCAGATTGTTTACAAAATACAAACCATATCACAATGATAAAGATTACCACTGCATCAAGGTGGTCAGCTATGGATGCAGTTAAACTCCTTTAAATCGGACGTTTACGCCTTTAACCCATTACCTCATATGCTATTTTTAGATACAACCTTTTTTTGTATAAATCTACCAAAAAGGAGCATTAACTAGAGAAAAGGAAAATTTTAGAATTTTGTAGTTCGAAACATTTGTGATAAATATCACAATGGTTTCACAAAGTTACTATTACAGAGTTGTCAAAAGTCGTCAATATGAGGGAATGGGTTAAACCGGACATTACACCCTATGTACCTGACATGTATAACTATAAACCGAACTATATCCCTCTATGTCGGTCTTTACTCCTCGAAACCCAGACTTTTATCCCTCTTAGTTCCGATAAACGGGACTTGCATCCCTCTTTAAACAGACATTTTAGCTCTATATTCCGGTCTTTACATCCCCATACTCCTCTTGTCCCTGTAAACCGTACCGTGGTCCCTTCATACACCCCTAAACAGGACGTTTATCACTCTAAAATGGACATTTACCCCTATAACCATTGGGTTTAGTATAGGAGAATTTACGTCTTATTACAGAGCTAGATATAAACATGCATACCCAAATACTAAAATCGTCATTTTTCCACCAAAACCTATACTGTGACCACTCTTTAGAATCGTCTCTTTGAGACAATTTTAAGGAGTGGTCACAGTAAAGGGCTTTTAGCTCTTTGCTAATAATAGAGTTTGGTGGAGAAATAAATGAGCTATTCTTGAAAATATTTAAATTTTACGAATCTTATCTGAATCTATGTTATTAGGCAGGTGACTGCTTAATGCAGGGTGAAGCTTGAAGCAGACAACATTGTTTGAAAACGAAACTTATTTTAACGATAAAGGTGTTAAGCCTTTACTCCATAAATACGCCCTTCTACGCATTTGTAAACAGAGGAGACCAAGATATGATGGTTCCTTTAGGAGCCATCTAATCAGGATATGCTCTGTTTGCTTATAGCATAATATAGATATGAGTCTTCGGTGTGCTAGTATAACAATTAATCTAATCAATATTCAAGATGTTATTATTTTTCAAATGAATATCCATGGAGCAAAGTGTTAAAGGGTGTGAAGAATGAAGCCTATGATTTAAATATATTGGAATAAATATGGGTCACGTTAACTGCAATAAATGTGAAAATTACTCCCTACTCAAATTTGAATATGTTGCATTTTTAAATACTTTCGATTTGGTGAAGCTTTTGAGAAATCATTCTCCGAGTTGGATAAAAGCTGTTTACAAATGTGAGTTAGGTCGCAAAAGGCGGGATAGGGGTTTAAAAGATATTTTACACAATTGTTTGACGTCATATCTCTTGTTATTAACACAATTAGTTCTATTTCTATTCTGAATCCATTATTATAAACATACGCTATTTTTTTTTAATCAAGTTGTCGAATCTTTTGAAATAATCAACAATGACAGTCAGGCTACTTAGCGGGCGTTGTAGGCAAGTAATTGGCTCATTTTAGAGGCCCTGTTTCAGATTATTAACGCATTCCCTCCTAGACTAATTTAGACACAATCTCTTTGAATGAATCTACCGAAAAGGAACATTAACTATAGAAAAGGATAATTTTAGAATTTAGTAGTTTTGAAACCGATGGAACAAATGCTCTATTTATCAAAATTATTTCAATAAATGAGGCATAAATATGCGTCAGTAGGAGAAAGTGGGTTAAGTGATGTTTAATTACCTACCCACACTAATTAAGACGGGCCTGTGTCACAGTTTTGTGTCCTCCTTGGGTATTTATGAAAAGAACCGCGTTTTGTTTCTGCTTTAAGTTTGCCCATTGTCAAGTTGTTGTTTTAATTTACCTATCTACTACTGTTGAGCTTTACAATTTGTTGCTGTACAATTCATATTATTTTGACACTCGTTTTGGACACTCTTGACCATGTCATTAAGGAGAACGATTTCACGCTCTCCCTGATGAATATTCATGTAAGAAATAATGACATAATGAATATTTACGAGCTGAATTTCTATAATGGTATGTGTAAATAATATGGTTTGATTTTAGTAAAAGCTGTGGAGCATGATCTGTCTTTTTACATAAGCAGACAAAGCAGACCCTGACCAGGCGGCTCCTATAAGAGCCGTCTGGTCTGGGTCTACTCTGTGTGCAAAGGCGTGTTTTGCAAGCAGTAAACTCATACTTTTTATGCGCTGTGAATAATTCAACCGGTTTCTGTGGCAGAGTGGCCTTCAAATTATCCCCTCAGCGCCGTGGTTCGAATCCCTGTCTGGGCATTAGGATTTTTTTTCAAGTGAGGACGCCTTCCAGCTGGCTTGCGGTAGGTCGGTGGTTCAACTCGGGGTTTCTTCTATGTTCCAAAATATGCAATTTGTCGCATTACAGAAACGCCTCTGTGTTGTTTATCCACCTGTACTTAGCTGGATGTCGCGGTAGGACTGATGTGCTTTTAACTCTTTACTCCATCAATATTCATAAAAGAAATCATGATACATGAAAATTAACTGGATTATTTGTTATAATAGCACATACATGTACACGGGATGTCTTAGTCATGACAGAAACTGTAGAGTCATATCTCTATTACTACATAAGCAAACAGAGCAGACCCTGATAAGACGTATCCTATAGGATCCGTCTGATATGGGTCTACTCTGTTTGTGAAGCGAAGAAAGGCATATTTATGGAGTAAAGGGTTAAAACAATCCGAAATATTGATACGAACAAACAAACAAACCATCCCAGTCAGCGTCGAATTGTCCTACAACAGAGGTTTATTCCTTTCGCAATTAAGTCAAAGAAATAAACCGCGGATGTAGAACTAGAGACAGAGACATACAGAAATGTTTCTAATGTGCCGCTGCTTTATTAAGGTGTTGTCTGATCATGGACTGTATTCTCTGTTGGGATGCATTTTGGAGGAAATATTCTTAACCTATTACCGCATAGGGTATATTTAAAGACCAAACCTTTGTAAATAAATATACCGAAAAGGAGCATTTACTAGAGAAATGGAAAATTTAAGATTTTTGTAGTTATGAAACCATTGTGACTTTTACAGAGGCGTCAAAAGGCGTCAATATGAGAGAATGGATTAAACTCTTAGCTTGGGTGTTGTTCTTGTTTGCCCGAATTCCAAATTTCTAATTGTCGTCCGCAACTCAGTTTTGTTTTCTTCATTTTAATAAAAGTGAGTTGCGAACTACAATTTCAAATGTGGCATCGGAGAATTTTGGTTACATATGTCATATGATCCATTGCACATACATAAGGTCATGTCACTAGGCAGTGGCGTGTCTTGGCATAGGCACATACGCATGTGGGTACAAATGGTTGAACAAGTCCAAACTTAAACAATGCTGAAACGGTCTTCAAATTTGATACCTCACTTGGGATAGGTCCTAGAGATTCTCACACAATTGTTTATAATTTAGAATTTTGTGATTTTCAAAAGCTTCGAAGTTAAGATAAAGGATAAAAATGACATGATGATCGCTAAATGTACCAGTTCAACACGTACAGTACAAGTCCAAGCCTTTAATAACCATTCCATCATTGCTTACCGTAGTCCAACATTGCTTTTTGGTAATTTGTGAAACTTTGCCTAATTCCTGATGGCCATGTTTTTCAGTTAACCGCTCAAATAAGGGTTACCTAAGAGACACTCCGGTATAATTATATTGAATACTTTTTTAAATGAATGTTTTTAAATTACCACATTATTCCTGGACAATTAGCCCTGTCCTTAGCGGCCAAGTGTGCACAACGTATCAAAGTGGTTTGAAAACAATGTTAGAGAGTTACTCATTCAAACATCTGACCACTGGCCTCAGAGAATAGAATTTTCTGTGACATTAGTAGCCATATGTATAAGAAGTATTTAAAATAGCCATAACCTATAACACTTGTCAACCTGCATGTTTTGAATCGAAACGAAAGGTCTTACTGACCAAAATATCACGTGAACAGCTGTAATGGCTGTATATATGTATGTAAAGATGATGTATTATGTACAAGTCTAAATAAAATATTGTTCTGTTCTGTTCTGTTCTATAAAGATATGTCCCTGACATCAACATTTGTCAACGAAACTCAACGGCCTGGGAATTTTGGTAGAGGGTAACCCTTTTCAAAATTAAAAAAGTACTATTGTCATTTAAAGAAAGTTAACCTACCCCTGGTGGCCACGCTTTTAACAAATCAAATACAGTAGAACCCCTCTAATGCGACCACTTAATGAATAAACATGGATGTCCTTATAAGGAGGTGGTTTTAATGTAGGAAAAAAGTAATGCAGAAAGCTCCTAGGAGCTTTCTGCATTATTTTTGTCCTACATTAAACTACCACCTGCATCTAGCACCCCGAATTATACCTCTTTTAGTGGGCGCTTTAGCGGGGTTTTACTGTACTATGAACAAGTCAACGTTGTAGCGGGTCACCTAAAGGTAATTTCTGTCAAATGAACTGTAAATCGGCCAAACAAAAAGAATTTCTTCTGGTTGCCAAGGCAAAATGAGTTCTGCATGGATGTCTATGTTTTGAACAAAAAGTGAAAGAGACCTCACAGTGACTGTTTCTGTGAACTTTTGTCACAGTTGACCTATGTATTTTAGAAGAAATGTTTTAAGTCGATTGCTGGTGACGCACAATGCGTGCCAACGGATCAAAGGCACTATAAAAATAGTTCACATTGCGGACTTCGTGTCTATTTGAGCTAAGGCAAATGAGAGAAATGACATGCAACAGGTGTACGTAGCTCTTTCGGCAATTTTCAGTGGTTCGCATTCGGATTAAATGGTTGTAGAAAGACACTTTGACGTACGTTTTAAATACAACGTTTTGAGTAGGTTAAACTTTACACAAAGGCTAATGGTTAAAACAAAATGTTTGTGTTCAAGCCCTCATATGAAATCATGCCAATACTGGTGGTACATGTACTTTGATTGTCTATATAGTCTATAGTCATGTTCTATATACCAGTCGTTCGCGCAATGTACATTTGAGTGTTTAACCCTTTCCTCCATAAATACACCTCTGTAAAAGTTGGGTTTTTTTTAAACCATTGCGATAAATAGAACATTTGCTCTTATGGAGCAAAATTAATGCTCTATTTGTCACAATGGTTTCAGAACTTTAAAATTCTAAAAAAAATCCTGTTCTCTAGTTAATGCTCCTTTTTGGTAAATTTATTCAAAGAGGTTGGGTCTAAAAATAGCCTATGAGGGAATGGGTTAATACTACAGGGCAGACTATTTTAACGCTTTACTCAATACGTACACCTTTCTACACCATTGCAAACATTTTTGCTCTGTTTGCTTAACCCTTTCCCTCATAGAAACGTGTTTTCATGCATTTGCAAACAGAGTAGACCCAGATCAGACGGCTCCTAGAGGAGCCGTCTGATCAGGGTCTACTCTGTTTGCTTATGGAATTTGATAGATATGTGTCTTTACTTTCTAAAATAGCTACAATGTACCACCTTCCAGATTTGATTATAAGTGTTTTGTTTATGAATATTCAATGGGTATTAAAATTTGGACTAAACATAGAACAGGGAAAGGGTTAAGAAATAATACAGATATGATTGTTTTGCACCAAGCCCTCGAGATATGATTGTACAGTGTATAGAAGCCATCTGATCTGGGTCTGCTCTGTTTGCAAAGGCGTAGAAAGGCATATTTATGGAGTAAAGGTATATAACATTACAGCTAATCAATATTCATGATGTCATTAATTCTTAAATGAATATGCAACAGGGTTAAAAGTCATTGTCCTTTACCATTGCAAACAGCTGGCAGATCTGGCAGTTTCCAATATCCGAGAATGTCCTGTTCCAATGATCTTGCTTAAAAAGTTTACCTACCTTGAATGGTTGTTTGATCATGTATAATACCACACCCATACACCCACCATTGTCAAATGTACTATCCTATGATCAAATCATACCTACATTTAATACAGTAGAACCTGTCTTGAGCAGTCATTCATTTATTGAACATAGGAGTCTTAAAAAGCAGGTGGTTGCTTAATGAAGGGCAAAAGTAATGCAGAAAGCTCCTATATGAGCTTTCTGCATTACTTTTGGCCTGCATTAAGCTACTACCTACCTTACAAACCCACAATTTGACCTCTTTTTGACAACCGCTTAAGACAGGTTCTACTGTAGTCATAAATCACGGAACAAAATCTTTTGTAGTGTCCATTCACATCATGAACATATCATTTAATAACGAACAGTAGAGATTCTACTATAAAAGAGGTTAAATGATTTTTATAGACAAACAGTGCAGACTCTGATCAAAGGGCTCCCTAAGAGAGTCCTTTGATCTGAGTCAACACTGTTCACATTCAGGGCTTTTATTGTTGGTTCCCGCACTTTAAGGGCAAAACTGCTACGAACTTGCAGCACTTATGCCATGATGTTTGTTGCCTGTTTATAAATAACATATTTTCACGCTGGTTCCCATCTTGTCCCGGCATGTTAGTGATGAATGCAGAAAGTGTGGATCCAGATGACACTCTGAATGATGTGTAACTGAAGACATTTCTCAAGGGGATCCATATGCTTGTACACTATGATACAGTTTTGAAAAGAAAAAAAAATGGAGAATTGCGCCAGCAAAAATTACAAAGGGACATGAATCAGGCAAAATATGTAGTAGTAAAAAGTTATTTGGTGCTCTGATACTTAGCAACCTACAATGAAACAGGGTTAATTCCACCATTGGTGCTTGGCAGAGGATCTAACTGGTGTACATCTATGACCCTTAACCCTTTCCCTGTGCTATGTTTATTACAAAAAGGTTATTATGAAATATAGAATGTGGAGCTTTGTAGCCATTTTAGAAAGTAAAGACACAGATCTTTGAAATTCTATTAGCAAACAGAGTAGACCCTGATCAGACGGCTCCTCTAGGAGCCGTCTGATCTGGGTCTACTCTGTTTGCAGATGTGTGAAAACAGGTTTATATGAGGGAAAGGGTTAACTCCATAAGTTCACCTTTCTACACCTTCTACTCCTATAGGAGCTGTCTGATCTGGGTCTACTCTGTTTGCAAAGGCATAAAAAGACGTGTTTATGGTGTAAAGGGTTAAACCATGACTGATGCCTTTAAAATCAATATAGTTCAACATACTCTTCATGTTGAGTAAGCATGGAAGATTTGCTATAGTTTGTTTTGCATTGTGTGCATAAGGTGTTAATGGACGGACACATGGACTGATGCAACTCTGTCGCAAAGGGATAATGAACACAGGTCTCTGACTTTAACCCTTTCCTCCATGAATACGCCTTTCTACGCCTCTGTAAAAGTCACTTTATGAAATCATTGATATATAGAGCATTTGGAAATGCTCTATGTATCACAATGGTTGCAAAACTATGCAATTCTAACATATTCCTTTTCTCTAGTAAATGCTCCTTTTCGGTATCTAAATTCAAAGAGGTTGGGTCTAAAAACAGCCTACGAGGGAATGGATTAACAGAACTCTTCGTCTTAATTCCTTCTTAAAGAGATGATAAAGAATAGAAATACCTGAATAAATGCCCATCGAAACTAGAGTCATAGTTGTTTTCTTCAAATAACCCGATATCAGTTGAAATCATTTATACGGCCTGGGTATAGCGGAATTGCTGTTTAATACCCCTATTCCACACAGACCACGAATCCCACGAATCGATAAATTTTAGGATTCGTAGTGGAATCGTAATCAGTTTGTTCAGTTTTCAACTGAGTTGTATATATTCGTAATCAGTTCTTGCAATTCTTGAGCAATCGGGAATTCGTGACAAAAGTTTTGAGCTGTTCAAAAGTTTGGTCACGAACTCCCGAATCCAAAAAATCGTAGTAAATTCGTAACACATTCGTAGTGCTTTCTTAGGGATCGTAATTGGTTCGTAGATATACATAGATATTCTTAACTCTTCTTCTTATTCTTAACTCCTGAAGAATTAACTCTTAATTCGTAGTACTTTCTTAGGAATCGTAATTGAATCTTCTACCCACTGCTCCTGTATCAATCTGTGGTAGTGACCGTATTCTAAGCCTTCTAGCTGGTGTCAGTCACGGTCTAACTCACCTCGCCACCCGGGGATGAGGGGGGGGGGGGGGGGAGGGGAGGGGAGGGGGTCTTTTCAAGCAGTCTCCTATCTATCAGCAGCTGGTGCTGATACTCAAAGTCCAGGACCAACACCACATCTGCTCTACGATGAACTTACATTATAGAACTGATGCATTGCAAGCAGGGCTGAAGGCTTTTTATACATATACTGAGGAAAACCAAACGAATTGTCAAGAATAGTCACGAATTCATTTTATTCGTAACTGATTCGTATATCCATTCGGCGCATTCTTAACTGATTCGTAACTGATTCCTATCGATCGTGTAGTATTCGTGGTAGAGTTTTGTAAATCGTGGTGAATTCTGTACAATATTCGTGCGATTCCAGTCGAATCCCACGAATATTCGTAACATTATCGTGCCTGTATCGTAACTGAATCGTAGGGCGTCACTAATTGGACCAGAACATTAACAAAATCGAATCGAGTCCTCACGAATCCAAATATTTATCAATTCTTGGCGAGTCGTTGGATTCGTGGCCTGTGTGGAATAGGGGCATTAGTGTACATTCTTCTCTCTACTAGAATTCCGGTTTATAGAGTTTGTTCTGCATCATGGATTTAATACAGGAACGGACGGACGGACACACTGTATTATGATCACCAACCTTGTGTTCCGATTTTAGCATAAAATGGGTACTGATAAGGCTAAACATCTCCCTATCCCGTTATTTGCGTCCTGACTCGCATATGCTAACAGCTCCGATCCCGGCGAGATGTGCCGAGTAAGTCGGCATTTCCACCAGTACGTTCCCCTTTGAAAACAGTAGATCCTGATCAGAGGGCTCCTGATCAGGTTCTTTTCTGTTTGCTCATGGAATTATATATATCCGATTCTAGAGTTGTTTACCAGGGCCCAACCTGTTATTGTTATTGGTATTATATTACTTAATAACCATGAATATTTATTAGATTAATTTGTATAATAGCCTATTGACACAGGCATTTTGGCCGTGCAGAAACGGTAGAATCATATCTGTATTATACCATAAGCAAACAGAGCAGACTCTGATCAGACGTCTGATCAGAGTCTACTCTGATTGCAAAGGCGTAGTAAGGCGTGTTAATGGAGCAATGGGTTAACTCTATTTGTAATTTTCAAAATTTCTTAACTAAAGTATTTCAATTCATTTTATTTTATGTCTTTTATATACCTCTCTATGTCGGACAATAACTGTCAAGGACCGCAATGGAAATAAGGGACCATCTTCCCTTTTTGTGTCATCCTTGATATTGATGTGACTGACATGGTTCATTAATTTTTTTATGATGTTTATATATGCATTGCTTTAGTTATCACAATGTTGATATAATTTTTTTTCACTGTATTGCTATTATAACTATGTTGCTTGTACAATATCGAAATATATCTACCTATGCATATATTATTTCTTAGATGAATATTCATGGAGTAAGGGGTAAAGGATGCATTATTGTTTTCACGGATAAAAAAGTGTGAGGTTCCTCCAAAGCTTCCAACGTCGCCATACCTTGCTTATATACAGTAAACCCCTCTAAACCGTAATTCTAGCAAAGAAAAAAATAGATACTCTCAGACAGGTGGCTGCTTAATGCAGGGTGAAAGTCATGCAGAAAAGGTGAAAGTCATGCAGAAAATCTAGGAGCTTTCTGCATGTCTTTCACCCTGCATTAAGTCGTCCCCTGTCCCCTGTCTCCATGTTAGACATTTTTACTAAATTTAACGTCCAGTTTAGAGGGGGTTTACTGTATATTTGTTTTCCATGGGCCTTTTTGTAAGTGTGTCGATCACGTTTTCTTCTGCTGTTTTTGTATATTACCTTGATTGGTTTGTGTCTTTCCAATGAGACAATGTATTACATTGTGTTGTTTCAGGACCAAAGTTCTGTAACTGTCCTATTTTAACAAGAAAATAATTAAACCCATTCCATGTAAACAAAGTAAGCGGCAATTAGTGTGGAAGAAATCTTGCTGACACTTACAGTATTTGATCATTATCCTGCTAATCTCGACCTTATCCATATTTGTAATACAGAAAAATCTCGATTATACGAACACTAAAATGCGTACATGTACCATTATCGATCTTAAAGACCGATCTGATGGCTGCTTAATGCATGGTGAAAGTCATGCAAAAGGCTCCTAGAGGAGCTTTCTGCATGACCTTCACAATGCATTAAGCAGCCACCTGCCTAAAAGGGTCTAAATTATTTTACACTAAAAAATCGAATAATCGAGATTTTACTTTTAAGTTGGATTCAACTCGGTGTCTCATCAGGATCCACACTGTCTCAAAGGCCTGGATGCTTATGAAATAAATACAGGTGATAGTTTCAACAGATTGCAGTTTGATGTGACATTACTTTTTCAGCAGGTTTCTTTTATAATAACCTTTACAGTACGTCACAAAGCCTATCTTTGTTATAATGGGAAGAATAGACAGAAATTACTATTTGAAAAGAAGCAACGATTCGTGTCATTAAAGATGTATTTTGGGGACTATGGACAATAGCTTTTTTATAAACCTCGACGCACGAAGTCGGGTGATAATTAAAACCAATTCAATCTTGGTATACTGACAAATTATATTGACAAAAATGTATTGTCACACTGTTCAAAACAAAGTTGAGTGAAAATATATTTTCTTATTCATCTTCGGTATTGTTTTGAACGCCGTTTTACCCCCTACTCCGATACTTGACATGATCACGTTTTGACTTGTAAGAGGGCGACTTCTCTAGGTCATACAGTAGAGTCTCTTTCAACGTTTTCCCTGTTCAGTATTCATGTAAGAAGTAATGAGAGCATGAATATCTATTGGTTCAATTCTTATAATACATGTACAGTAAAACCTCTCTATAACGACCACTGTTTTAATTAGTTGGTTTTTAAGGCAGGTGGATGCTTAAAGCAATGTAATTTTAGTAAAACAGAACGCTCCTTTAGGAGCGTTCTGTTTTACTTTCACATTGCTTTAAGCAGCTCCCTGCCTTTAACACAAAACACTCGATGTAATTTTGTGGCCTTTATAAACAGGTGTTACTGTATAAGTTTTTCAAGGGAATTTCTTGCTTTTACAAAAACTGGAGATTCAGTTCTATGTTATGTCATCAGCAAACAGGGAATTTCTTGCTTTGACAAAAACTAGATTCAGTTCTATATTATGATTGCCATCAGCAAACTGAGCAGATCCTGGTCAGACGGCTCCTGTCTATAGGAGCCCTCAGATCTGGGTCTACTCTGTTTGCAAATGCGTGAAAAAGAGTTTGTATGAAGGGAGGGATTAAGCAACTACTGCATGGTTATAGAAATCGTAGGTGGTTGTTTAACGTCGGGAAAATGTAATGCAGAAAGATCCATTTAGGATGTTCCTGTATTTCTTCTATCCTTATTCCTTAATTAGCCCTTTCCCTGTTTAATATTCATATAAGAAATAATTACTTTATGACTATTTATTAGAATTTTAATACTAGCATATGTACACAGGGAATTGTGGTATTGGTAGAAACTATTGAGTCAAATACAGTAAAACCCCGCTAATGCGACCACCAAAACGGGGCATAATTCTGGGTGGCAGAGGCAGGTGGTAGCTTAATGCAGGACGAAAGTTATGCAGAAAGCTCCTATAGGAGCTTTCTGCATAACTTTCGTCCTGCATTAAGCAACCACCTGCTTTAGACGACATCAGTGGCTGTTTATTAAGTGGTCGCATTAGCGGGGTTATTAAGTGGTCGCATTAGCGGGGTTATTAAGTGGTCGCATTAGCGGGGTTTCACTGTATATCATAACTTCATAAACAAACACGGTAGGCCTTTATCAGACGGCTCCTACTGTATCAAAGTAATGGGATCCTTAGATGCAGAAATACTCTGGATCCAGTTTACCAGAATATCGTGAATTGGGATCCTTACAACTACTATAACTACTACTACTACTACTACTATTACTACTACTACTACTACTATTACTGTTTCTGCTACTACTACTACTACTACTACACAACTACTACTACTACTACTACTATTATTGCTGCTTCTGGTACTACTACTACTATTACTACTGCTGCTGCAGCATCTACTACTACTAATACTACTACTGCTGCTGCTACTGCTGCTGCTGCTGCTACTACTACTACTACTACTGCTGCCGCTGCTGCTGCTGCTGCTACTACTACTACTACTATTACTACTACTACTACTATTACTATTATTACTACTACTACTACTACTACTACTACTACTACTACTACTACTACTATTACTACTACTACTACTACTACTACTACTACTATTATTATTACTACTACTACTACTACTATTGCTGCTTCTGCTACTTCTACTACTATTACTACTGCTGCTGCTGCTGCTACTTCTGCTACTACAGCATTCGTTCATTATTTACTATATTTTCATGATCATGAATATTATGATTATTATCATCATCATCATCATCATCATTATTATTATTATTATTTTTATTATTATTATTATTATTACTTCTGCTGGAGAGAGAGAGAGAGAGAGAGAGAGATAGAGAGAGAGACACACACAGAGAGACACAGAGAGACAGAGACAGAGACAGAGACAGAGACATACAGAGAGAGACAGAGAAAGAGAGACAGACAGACAGACAAAGACAGGGAGACAGAGAGAGAGAGATGCAGACAGACAGACAGACAGACAGAGACAGACAGAGACAGAGTCAAAGAGAGACAGAGACAGAGACATACAGACAGACAGACACAGACAGACACAGAGACACAGACAGGGGCGGACAGAGACAGACAGACATACATACAGACAGAGAGGGATACAGAGACGGAGGGAGATAAGGAGAGACAGACAGAGAAAAAGATGTATATAGAGACAGAGAGATAGAGACAAAAGACGATAAAAAGGAGACGGGATAGACAGAGAGATAGACAGACAGAAGCAGGCAGACAGAGACATACAGACAGTACATCTACATCTACATTTACATTGGTACTCCCTACTGTCAATTACTGACAATAACAGGGAGGTCGGGGACAGTGTTAAAAATAGTTATGGGGTTATGACATGATACATTCAGCGCAAAGTTAACAGATCAGTGATAAAAATAAGTTAAACATGTGATTTTAAAAGACTAACTATGCGATTAGGGGTTGTGAGATCTGAGGCTAGCAGTGAAGCTTGAGAGACTGTCACTGTTCTTTGTGTTGTGCGGCAGTTTATTCCAAAGTCTGATAGTACGTGGAAAGAATGAGTTTGCATGGTATTGTGTTCTGGAGAAAGGTATGATGAAGTTGAGATTTCTGGATGGTTGAAGATGTTTATGATCTACTACTATCAAGTCATTTGAGATTTTATATAGCATTATGAGTGAGGCATTATTTCTTCTTTCTTCTAAAGTTGGCCATTTAAGGGTGTTCAACATGCTGGTTACACTACTATGATAGGAATAGTCATTTGTTACGTATCTTGCAGCTGCTCGTTGCACTCTCTCAAGCTCATACTTAAGGCCAGTCTGCCATGGATTCCACACTGTACTGCAATATTCCAGCTGGGGGAGGACATATGTTTTGTAGGCAGTCTCTTTGATTTTCTGGTTATTTGTTTTTACATTACGTTTGATGAATCTGAGTGTATTGGTTGCCTTGGATGCGATATTTTCTATGTGTCTGTTCCATGTAAAATCTTTACTTAAGGTAACTCCTAAATATTTAGCCTGAACGGTATCTTTTAATTGCTGGTTGTGGAGTTTATAGGGGTATTTAATAGTATTCTTCTTTTTAGATATCCTAATAATTTCACATCTATCAGTGTTAAACTCTATGGACCATTTGCTTTCCCAAATTTCAAGGCTATCGAGGTCATTTTGCAGACTTATTGCATCACTTTCAGAGCTTATGGTCAGGTAGACTATTGTGTCATCTGCAAATAATCGGGCTCTACTTTTAACTGATTGCGGTAGGTCATTAATATAGCATAGGAAGAGGCAGGGTCCGAGGAGAGAGCCTTGAGGGACACCTGATAGTACAGAGACAGGGTCAGAGTTGGAACCCTCTACTACTACTTTTTGGCTTCTGTTACGTAGAAAGCTTCTGACCCATTAGACTAGTTGGGGATTAATACCAAGTTGCGAGAGTTTGTAAATAAGCAGGTTATGGTCTACTTTGTCAAATGCCTTACTAAAATCCATAACAATCAGATCATTTTGTTTGCCTTCATGGAGGTTGTCAAAAATTTCTTGGGTAAAAGAGAGAAGTTGTGTCTCGCAGCTATGTTTGGATCTGAAACCATGTTGGAAGGGGGTTAAGAGATTTCCTGAGTCTAGGTAGTTCATCATATTTGATACAAGGATATGCTCCATAAGCTTGGAGGCAATACATGTGAGTGAGATGGGCCTGTAATTACTGGGCTTGCACTTCGGACCTTTCTTGTAGACAGGAGCCACCACAGCATTCTTCAAATCATTTGGAACAATACCTGTATGCAGGGAGGATGTGAATATCTTGGTGAGGTAGGGGGCAACATAGTGGCTTAATTCCTTAAGTATACGTGGAGAGATTTGGTCAGGGCCTTGGGCTTTGAACGGGTTTAAATTAGACAGAAGATTCTCTACTGCAGCTAATGTGATATCAACATTTGGCATAAGGGGTTTTCCTGTTCTATCAGAATTTTCAAATAGGCTGAGCTGACACAGTTGCTGAAGACTACATGGTTTTGGTTTTGAGAATACCGAGTGGAACTGCTTATTTAGAATTTGGGCTTTCTCTACTGGATCTGTGAATGTCTGACCTTCAGATTTTAAGGGGGCAATACCTTGGTCACCAGATTTCTTATGCTTGACAAAGGAGTAGAATTTTTTGGAGTTGTTTTGACCCGAGTCGTTTGGGAAAATTACATTTTCAAGGTATTCCCAGTAGGACTTTCTGATCTCTTTCTGGATTAGAGCTTTCATAGAAACCAGGCGCTGCTTTCTTTTGCTGTATAGGACACTACTTTTGTTTGTTTTACACTTGTGAAACAGCTTGTCCCTTTTGTGGATGAGTCTGATTATGTGCCTCGACAGCCAGGGGAGGTCACTTTTGGACTTGAGAGTTCTGCTCGGGATAAATTTATTTGAGCAAAGATTAAGTTTATCTTTGAAAATGTTCCATAGGGAATTTGGGTCATCTTCGGGGAGATATACAAATTGATCCTGAAAATGAGTTGCCATTTCAGATTTAAAGGCATCCCAATCAGCCTTTTTGTACTGCTTAACGGTTCGTTTTATACTTGTTTCGGGCGGCCGTTGGAAGCTTAAGCTCATGGAATATGATATTGTGGTCTGAGGAACCTAGGCTGGGTAGTGTTTTAACCGCATGTACTTGGCTTGGCTGATTTGTGAGGTACAAGTCCAGGGTATTGTTAGCCCGTGTAGGCTCCTTAACCATCTGTTCTAAGCTAAGATTTGTGAGGGAGTCCAAGAAAAATTCGTAAAGGGGTTTAAATTTACAGGAAGGTTTGATCTTACAATCAAGCCAGTCGATTTCAGGCATATTAAAATCACCTAGGACCCATATAAAGCTGTTCTTTGGGATTTTCTGCAGTGATTCACAGAAGGAAAGAAGACTATTTTCATCGTTTTCATGGGGCTTATAGAATGAGGATAGGTAGATATCTCTTATGTCTGGAATCGAGAGTCTTGACCAGACAATGTTGCATTTACTCTTCAGCTGAGTCTGTTCTTCAGATATGATTTTCTTGTTTATGGCAAGCATAACACCGCCCCCTTGGGTCCCGAGTCTTCATAAGGGTGGCTTTCAGGCATTATCGCTGCAGTGGAGATCTCTGGTTTCAACCAGGTTTCTGTACATGCAACAATGTCTGGTTGGACTTGGCCAAGTAGAGAATGAAATTCGTAAATCAGTAAGAGAGAGACATAGATTCAGAGAGGCAGAGAGTGACACAGATACAAAGAGAGACAAGCAGACAGATAGACAGAAGGAGACAGGCAGTAAGAAAGAGTCAGAGGTACACACACTTGTCAGAGAGACAGAGAGTGACAGAGACACAGAGAAACACATGGAGACACACATAGGTAGAGGGAGACGCGTACGGAGATAGAGACAGCAACAGAGAAGGAGAAAAGGAGTTTAGAAATCAAACTTGGGAGGAGACATATCGTGTTATTTTGTGTGTGTATGTTATTGCCCCATTACCTGATAGAAACGACTTTTGATTTCTTTGCAAGCTGAGTTTTATTTTACATTTGGTTTCATGGTTAACCCATTCCCTCATAGGCTAGTTTTAGATACAACCTCTTTGAATTAATCTACCGAAAAGGGTCATTAATTAGAGAAAATGAAACTTTAAGAATTCTGTAATTTGAAACCATTGTGATAAATAGAGCATTTGCTCCCATAGGAGCAAATGCTCTATTTATCTAAATGGTTTCACAAAGTGACTTTTACAGAGTCGTCAAAAGTCGTCAATATGATTGAGGGAAAGGGTTAACCAATAACCATTCTCATTCTTCATAATGACACTGAAATACTCCGCTAATTTATATCAAAGGCCTATGATAACACATGTGTTATCATAGGTCTTTGTTTATATACACATTCATGTTGTGTCAAAATGTTCTTACATGAATATTCCTGTGGTAAAATGTTACAACATTGCAATATCAAAACAAATTATTTATCATTTTATAAACACACATGAGTAAAAAAAAAGTACAATGGTGTTGTTTATACACTGCTTTTACCATATGTATATAAATTGTTGTTTTTGTCTCTGTTTAAGAGTTTATATTTAATTGGCACAGCATCGTTCATGTGCAGACGATGGGACCGAAACATATTCTGCTGTACAAAGAATGGGGCGAAACGACACAGTGACCGGAACCAGCTCCTTAATTCTCAATGCTAACGCGGAACCAGTGTAATGAATGTTTATTTCCGGTGTTTATACACGTGTGGGAAAAGATTGTCAAAATAGTTCTCATTTTCTTGTTTTTGACGCACATATTCTCATCCATGAAATGAAGAATGAAAGTCAAGGTACTTTGTCGAAATCCTGATGATTACACGAGAGAAACAAAGCGAGATATACAGAAAGGTATGACAAAAGAGGGCGATATAACCGGGGAGGAAATAGGGGTACCGACATCAGATATATCACATTAGTGACAAGTTCAAGAAAAAAAGCTTCAGCTTTAATCAAATTTCTTTCCTCTGCAATTAAATTTAGACTTTCAATATCCACAAAGATAATTTAGATATAAATTTGATACAGCTCGGATAGTGATCAGAAACTGTTCATAAATATTGGCACCAGTAAGAAAGATTGTATTTTAATCATCTGTTCTGTTATTAATATTAAATGCCTGATTTGGGTCCTTACCTTAATAAAGTCACTGAAATTGTAAAGTTCAATGTCTATTGTCTGACTGAAAGACCTGCATTTTAGTCTAGATAGGTGATTGCACCAAAATTATGTCTGCAAAATAAAACAGTGCAGACCCTGGTGAGGGGTCCCTCCAAGAGCCCACTGATCATGGTCTACACAATGTCTCATAAACTGGCTTCCTACATTGTAAGGGTTAAATAATTTAATTTTAACTTTTCAGATTTGATATCTGAAGTAAGTTTAAATTGGAAAGTATAATTTGATTGTACAACGAATCACAAAGTATAGACAAACAGCATGAATTTTAATCAACCATTTTTTTTTAAATCTGATCTGGATCCAAACTGTTTGAAATGAAAACAAATTAGTTACAACCATTATTTTTCAAAGAGTTTCAAAATGTCTTCATTCAAGTTTATTCATCCTATCTTTGTTAAATTATAATTATTGCATGTACCACTGGGCTATTCTGAACAAATTGATCATCCTTTTACCTGTAATAATTAATGTAATTATTGACTCTGAAATGAATAAAATTGATAAAAATTAAAACCAAATCATATATCAATGTACATCTAAGCAATAATGGGCATACACAATACTTACGTACCTTCAAAATCATTTTTTACATTATGCCATGAGAATTGTAATGTTCGGTCTTGAAAAGTGTAATGTCCGTCCCCCCATGCAAAAAGGTTGATAGAATACATTAATCTGTATTTATGTTTAAAATTTAAGATATTTTCATTTCATCTACATGAGTTCATGTTATCATACCTGTTTTAAGGTCCCTGACAACTTAATTTTAGGAAACATATAAATACACAGAATGAAAATAATTTAATTCAGTTTGCCCTTTGAGTGTTAATTAGATCCTTCACAAAAGACATATTTTTCACTACTATTTCACATGAAGTTATTTTTGTTCGAAAGTAGACAGATTTGTATGTATGTCAGTGAAAAATAAAAGCTGTTAAACACACCAGTTGGTCAGTGAATTTCAGATATAACCCTGTAAGGCTGTAATGCATTAAATTGTACGGAGTGTCTATTTCCACGTATTTTTTCTAACCGGTGAAAGGGTAAAAATCACACGCATCGTGAGAATTACACAATACGGCCATAAATTCCGATAAGATCCTAATATTACATTGAAATGCATTTAATTGGACGAATAAACTAGTCATATAAGTAAATTATAAATCTTAATACTGTTTTATGTAGGCCAAATGTAAGCATATTCCAAAATATTCTAAAATCCGTGCCTTATATGCAAAAATAATTAGCCTGCACAGTCCATGTACATGGTATCAGGTGGATAAAAGTAACGAAATAATAATCCCGTGAACATTGTGCATGGTATAGATAAATAATGCATTAATAAAATGGATTAAAACTGAAACTATGAATAAAATGAATTACCCACCTTACATATGAACCGTATATAAGTAAAATTCCATATAACAAATATAGTAACTATTGACAAATTCACTCAAATCCAAAATACACTATTTAAACGAAATATCCCTCATGTAGTATTACCGAGCTCTTCCCACAAACTTCCGTGAAATAATAAAAAATTGACCACAAAATTCTAACTTGATTGAAAACTCAGTATGCAAGCCGAGTTTCTGTCAGCTTTGATACACACATTTCACAGTCGGTAATTACGAGTTGTTTGCAATGCAAACACCAAACAACACGCGCTAACAGCGTTGATAAGACCACAAACGCATTAATTGGTGTTACTCATTCACACCTGTAAACGTCTAACAGCAAGCCAACCTACTGTGGAGCAAAATTTGACCAAGCTGAAGGAAACATGATTTACCTATATAAACTTCAGACAAATCAAATTTCATCGAATAATCAGTTTCTCACGAGGAAAAGAATATTCTCTTGATGCAATGGCTGTACTGTACGTCGGATTTGAAGACAATTTATAAATAAATCTGAAGCTAAACTAAACAAAGTCTGGTCTAACCAAAATTACGTGTTACTAAGCAAAGGGACATCACCGCTGACAAAGTCTATCTTATTAGGCTAGGTTATCGTTCCTTTCCTACCACGTAATTTTAGTTCTCCCGTATTTTAAAACATAACATTACATTTTTTTCACTGCAAAAGCTTTTTCATATATCAAGTGTTCGAATACATTTTTTTTTTATCAATTCTTAAGACAATTTATATATAAATCTGAAGCTAAACTAAACAATTTCTGGTCTAACCGAAATTACGTGGTACTAAGCAAAGGGACATCACCGCAGAAAAAGTCTATCTTATTCGACTAGGTTATCGTTCCTTTCCTGCCACGTAATTTGAGTTCTCCCGTATTTTAAGACATAACAATACATTTTTTCACTGCAAAAGCTTTTTCTTATATCAAGTGTTCGAATACATTTTTTTTTATTAAATATGAAGACAATTTAAAAATAAATCAGAAGCTAAACTAAACAAAATCTGGTCTAACCAAAATTACGTGGTACTAAGCAAAGGGAAATCACCGCTGACAAAGTCTAACTTATTAGACTAGGTTATCGTTCCTTTCCTACCACGTAATTTTAGTTCTCCCGTAATTTAAAACATAATATTACATTTTTTTACTGCAAAAACTTTTTCATATATCAAATGTTCGAATACAATTTTTTTTATTAATACTTAAGACAATTTATATATAAATCTGAAGCTAAACTAAACAAATTCTGGTGTAACCGAAATTACGTGGTACTAAGCAAAGGGAAATCACCGATGAGAAAGTCTATCTTATTAGGCAAGGTTATCGTTCCTTTCCTACCACGTAATTTGAGTTCAGTCTAACCTATATTACGTGGTACTAAGCGTGACCCGGTTTCTAACGTATTTTATTAAGGCATAACAATACTTTTTCCATTGTAACATATTTTATATATTAAGCTTATTGTTACACATCTATTTGAAAAATATCTGAAGCAAAACTGTAAAAAAAACAGTACTAAAAGGTCATACGGGGCACTACAGTAAGCAAGTTATAATTATATTTCCGTACTAAAATTATGGTCAAATTAAGCTATTTTTCTCGTTTGATACAATTACATACTACAATTTAATTATTTATTACATTAAAATGAATAAAAAACTAAAATATATTAATTGTTTTTCCTAATCAGACTTTTGGTAAATATAGGCCGGAAACTTTCTTGACGTGGGGTGATTTTCACAAAAAGGTGATTATTATGTGCATACGTGGAATTAGCGGATCGCTATTTCCACGTAAAATACGTGGAAATAGACTCGGCCTAAATTGTAATGTCCGTCCCCTTGTAGGCCTAGTGACAGACACATGTGAAAATATAAAACTATGGGCAAAAAGTTATCTTTTTAACAACTGGACATTGCTTTATATACATTAAGTCATATAAAAATTGATATAATGAACAAATACAAGAAACTTTATTTTTTGACCCAGATGCTAACTTAATTGGCACATTTACTGTGCACCTGGCCAATTCAAGTTTTATTGAAATTATGTGTTTATTGTAGGGACAATCACTTTAAAGCTGTCAATAAGAATATTTTGTTGGATTTCAGCAAGGAGGATCTGCTTTTACCTTTATGCAACTCAAGACAACTCATATTAGCCCTTTCTCTCATATAAACATGTTTTCACGCATTTGCAAACACAGTAGACACAGATCAGACGGCTCCTACAGAAGCCGTCTGATCTACCAGGTCTTCTCTGTTTGCTAATAGAATTTGATAGATCTGTTTCTTTACTTCCTAAGATGTCTACAAAGCTCCACCTTCCAGATTTCTTTATAACTATATTGTTAATGAATATTCAGTAGGTATTATAATTTGGCCAAATTAGGAAAGGGAAAGGGTTAATGGAACAATTTTTTTATGTGAAAAAAAACCCACATTTGAGAAATATTGGTACCTGACAGCCATCTCAAATATTACAGTAGCGTTTCTCGAATTCCAGTGTTTTCAAGCTCATGAAGTAGCAAGTATCTACTATATTAAAAGATAGCCCTTTCCCTCATGTAAATGCTTTTTCATGACTTAGCAAACAAGTAGGCTCTGATCAGTTAATAGATATTATATAATATTATTTCTACAGGGAAAGGGTTAAAAACTGCATATCTGATCTGAATAAGATTTTCCTATGTGCTGGCAGATATGGATATCAATATTCAGATGTTTCAGTGTGACTTGCACTATATTGTATTTCTTGTGCATGCTTTAGTTCCCAGGAATTATGATCCAAGTCTTCACCCATTTGAGGCGCCAAGAGAATACATACGAGCACTGAACGCAACCAAATTAGAACGAGTGTTTGCCAAACCATTTGTGGGGTCATTAGATGGTCATAGAGACAGTGTAAACTGTGTAGAAAAACACACATCCAGCTTGTCCCTGCTCCTGTCAGGTGCATGTGATGGAGAGGTATGTATGTCTGTCTACTGAAAACCATAAGAGGCATATTCAGAGGCCCAGATAAGATGCGTAAATTAAAACGTTTTCAAGAATAACTTCTTTAGTTTTCCACCAAACCCTATGTTGTGACCACTCTTCGAGACGATTTAAAAGAGTGGTCACAACATTAGGTTTGGCAGAGCAATGAAGATTTTAGTATTTGAGTACTCACCTTTATCTGCTGTTCTGAACTCACACATATTATTAGTAATAAGGGACGTGTTGTTCTTAAAGACTTTCCTATATAATTGGAGTTTCTTGTTTCTTAGTCGAACATTGATAGTTTTATTTAGAACCAGTAAAGTGAACAAATTCTAAAAAGTGTTGTAAATATTATGCCTTTGAATGCTGAATTGGAGTGATCTAGCACAGTTTAATCATTTAATACATGAATATTTATATAAAATATGATATAACCCTTTCCTCCATAAATACGCCTTTCTGTGCCACTGTAATAATCACTTCTAAGTTCTTGAAACCAATGTGATAAATATCTTCTAGCATATGCTCCTAGTATAGGAGCAAATGCTCTATTTATCACAATGGTTTCAAATTACAAAATTCTAAAACTTCTTTTCTCTAGTAAATGCTCCTTTTGGGTAGATCATTCAAAGAGGTTGGGTCTAAAAATAGCCTACGGAGGAACGGGTTAAATAGATTAATTGTTGTAATAACACATGGACATAGGAATGTTTGGCCATGAGATGATGCCATAAACTGCTGATTCATATCTTTATTGTAGCATAAGCAAACAGAGCAGAGCCTGATCAATAGGCTCCTACAGGAGCCATCAGCTCTGAGTCTACTCTGTTTGCAAATGTGTAACAAGGCAGATTTATTGAGCAAAGGGTTAAAATCACTGAAGAGAACTAATTCTAAAAGTGTTGTAAATATTATGCCTTTGAATGCTGAATTGGAGTGATCTACCACAGTTTAATGATGCAGTTCATTCAACTTACAATTTGAAAATGGAATTTCAAGCAATGCAGACCCTGACTTGGGGGGAACCTTTCTGCTCTTTCCACTTATTGCAAATGTCTATGTGTACATTTCCTGCATTCAACAGGTTTGGCAAGAGTTTGCATAAAACACTTAACCCATTACCTCATAGGCTATTTTTAGATACAAGTACTTTGAATACATCTACCGAAAAGGAGCATTAAAGGAAAATTTTAAAATTTTGTAGTTTGAAACTATTGTGATAGATAGCATTTGCTCCTATAGGAACAAATGCTCTATTTATCACAATGGTTTCAACAGGTGACTTTTGCAGAGGCGTCAAAAGGCGTCAATATGAGGGAATGGGTTAACAGAGACAATAATCAATAACCCTTTCCTCTATAAATAAATTTTGTAAACAGAGTAGACCCAAATCAGACAACTCCTTTAGAAACCATCTGATCATGGTCTGCTCTGTTTGCTTATGAAATGATATATTGTTCTACAGTTTCTGCCATGGCCAAAAGTTCATGTGTTGATGTGCCATAGCAAACATTGATCTTATTTATGATGTCATTATTTCTTACATAATACATGAATGTTCATGAAGTAAAGGGTTAACACTTTCTCTGTGGAATGTTTGTGTACAAATTAGTGGCATCATGGATATTAATTAGTTTAATTGTTATACATTGTAATAGCACATGGACACAGGAATTTTTGGCCATGATGGAAGCTGTAGAATCATATTTATATTATGTCATTAGCAAACAGAGCAGACTCTTGCTCAAACAACTCCTACAGCAGCCGTCTGATTGTGGTCTACTTTATTTGCAAAGGTGTAAAAAGGTGGATTCATGAAGAAAATGGTTAAAGTCAACATTGTATTAACTATAAACCATATGATAATTATATGAACATGGAATTTTTGTCTATGGCAGAAACTGTAGAATCACGTGTATATTAATTCCATAAGCAAACAGAGCAGACCCAGATCATATGATTCCTGTAGGCCATTTCTGTTTGCAGAGGCATGAAAAGAAATTTCTATCTGGTAAAAGGTTAAGTGTTTCTTTTGTACATGTACATGTATAGTAAATCAGATTATTATTGTAATAAGCGAACTTTTTTCAAAGTTTGACTTAAATGTTTCTTATTCACATATATATAGATCAGATCATGGAACCTGACACAAAGACGTTGCGTGTCTGCAATACAGGCTCATGACGGACTGGTTCAGGGACTTTGTGTTGTGCCAGATGGAACAGCCGTATTGTCAGTAAGTACTGAAGGATTCCCAAACCCTTCCGCAAGTGTTTTCTACATTCAAACCCATGTCTCTATTACTTTAAGTCTTAAAGTGGAAGAGAAGAGACAGATCAGACAGCCAGGGTCAATAAATACACCCTTTAACCCTTAAATACCCTCATAAATACCCCATAAATATCCCATAAATAAGCATTTCTAAGCTTTTGCACAGTAGACCCAGATTAGATGGCTGCTCTAGGAGGCGTCTGATCAGGGTCTGCTCTGTTTGCTTATGATATAACATAGATGTGATTCTACAGTTTCTGTCATGGTCAAATCTTCCAGTGTGCTTTTGTAGAAATAATTTAATTAACCCTTTCCCTGTTCTATGCTTAAATAAATATTTCAAATTTCAATACCTAATGAATATTCATTAACAAAATAGTTATAAAGAAATATGTAAGGTGGAACATTGAAGACATTTTCGAAAGCAAAGAAACAGATTTATCAAATTCTATTAGCAAACAGAGTAGACCCTGATCAGACGGCTCCTAGAGGAGCCGTCTGATCTGGGTCTACTCTGTTTGCAAATGCGTGAAAACATGTTTATATGAAGGAAAGGGTTCATCATGAAAATGTCATTATTTTTTACATGAATATTCATAGATGAAAGGGTAACTCCTTTCTGTTAACCTGATATTTATGGTTTTAGTTATCCCTTTCCCTCATGAATATTCTGTTTCATGTGAGAAATAATGAATGTATGAATTTTAATTAGCTGAATGTTACAATAGTATTCATGAAAAATGGATTCTTTAGCATGACAGAAGCTGTAGAATCAGATCTGTATTATTTCATAAGCAAATAGAGCAGACCCTGATCAGACTGATCCTATCGGAGCCGTCTGATTTGGGCCACACTCTATTTGCAAAGGTGCCGAAAGTTATCAATATAAGGGAACAGGTTGACCCTTGTCATGCTAAGCACAATCTGACTAGCAACGTTTAAATTTACACATCTTATCTGGACCTCTGATAATGGTTAAATATCTTTATGGTGTAACAGGTTAAAGCATAGCCTGTTCCAGCTGGGTCCATGCTTATAAAGCTTTTACTTGAGTCTGAGTTTCGTTCTCATGCTTTTGATTGGTCAGATTTGAGTTCTCAAGCTTTTGATTGGTCAGATTTGAGCCAAAGGCTCAAATCTGACCAATCAAAAACTTGAGAACGATCTCAGACTCAACTAAAAGTTTTATAAGCATGGACCCTGGTCTCCTTCTTGCAATAATGATTATGCTATGTCTAATGTTTTGTCTTTCAGTGTGGGACAGACAAGACGGTCAAACAATGGACTTTGGCAGAGGATGGTGAAATAGCGCCAGAGCCAGCCAACACCCTTCTTGGCAAGGTCAGTGGTAACTAAATTCTTTTCAGCTTTCTAATATGAGTGTCTGTTTATTGTGTTGGATGGTATATGAAGGTAGAATTGACTTGTAAATTCCGTAAAAGTTTGTGATTACCAGGATCAGGCTCCAACCTGTTTGAATGGCATTCTGATCATGTATTCAAAATGAAAAGTAGAAAGAGGCACAGTTCTAATAACTTGAAATGAAATTTCTGGAGAAGCAAATATTGTAGACCCTTTAAGCTTATCAAGCTGCTCCTGAAGTAACAGTTGACCTGGATCTACACTATTTGCCAAAACTTGTCTGTCTGAATACATGAGACAACTTTCTACAGATGAGAATTTACTCAATAAACTAAAATTGTTTGCATAGATGTTGCCAAAGACTTGACACTTTTCGCTCATATTGATGCCTTTTGACGCCTATGTAAAAGTAACTTTTTGAAACCATTGTGATAAATAGAGCATTTACTCCTATGGAGTTCTATTTATCTCGGTGGTTTCAAAACTACACAATTCTCCTATTTTCCTTTTCTCTATTAACCCTTTCCTCCATAGGCTATTTTTAGACCCAACCTCTTTGAATGAATCTACCCAAAAGGAGAATTTACTAGAGAAAAGGAAAATTTTAGAATTTTGTAGTTTGAAACCATTGTGATAAATAGAGCATTTGCTCCTATAGGAGCAAATGCTCTATTTATCACAATGGTTTCAAGAAGTGGTTATTACAGAGGCATAGAAAGGTGTATTTATGGAGGATAGGGTTAAATGCTCATTTTCAGTAGATCTATTCAAAGAGGCTAGGTCTAAAAATAACTTATGAGGTAATGGGTTAATCCATTAATGTTTGACTGACTGTGTAACTCAGTGTTTCATCAGAATCCAAGATGATCGACACCCATTCAGTAGTACTAGTTACTCAAAAGCTTGATCTAATTGGAAGAAGTCAAAACTGCAGATCGGATTAAAATTTTAGCTTAATTTTTTCACATCATTATAAAGGGTGGATAAAAATTGCAATATACAGATAGTTTTGAATACTAAACCAGGGTCCATGCTTATAAAACTTTTAGTTGAGTCTGAGATCGTTCTCAAGTTTTTGATTGGTCAGATTTGAGCCAAAGGCTCAAATCTGACCAATCAAAAGCTTGAGAACTCAAATCTAACCAATCAAAAGCTTTAGAACAAAACTCAGACTCAACTAAAAGCTATATAAGCATGGACCCAAGTATCAGTCTTTAAGACAGGTGGCAGCTCCCCTTGGAGCTTTCTGCATTGCTCATCCTGGATTAAGCTGCCACCTGCCCGCCTAAAACGCATCAAATCTTCATTGCTTAACTTTTGAAGTATGGACTTTCTACTCTATTGTGATATCAGTTGCTGATATATTGTTTCACCCCTACCATTAATCAGTTTAAAAAAAACTCAAATTCTTGTATGCTTTTTAGCTCACCTGAGCTATTGTGACTGCGATCCGTCCGGCGTCCGGCCACATTTTCAAATGACATCTCCTCTGAAAGTGCTGACCTGATTTTAACCAAATTTTGTCAGAAGCATCAGTGGCCAGGGGGAACAAAATATTGTTTACATTATGACCTCCGGAGCAAAAATGCCCCCGCCCAAGGGCTTATCAGGTTTTCATTGGAAAATCTTTAAAAATCTTCTCTGAAACTGTAAGGCCTAGACCTTTGATATTTGGTATGTAACATGGTCTAATGGTCCTCTACAAAGATTGTTCAAATTATGACCCCGAACCAAAAATGGCCCCGCCCAAGGGCTTATCAGTTTTGATGCCCCCAAAGCTAGGCTAGGTCAAGGTTAGTTGGATAAGGGTCAACCCTTTCCCTCATGTAAACTATTTCTCTTGTCTTTCAAAACCTTCAAAAATGAAAATTGAAAAAAAAGGAGAAAATATTTGCATACAGCAAAACATGAGATAGGAAGTGTTGAGAGGTACTTTTTCCCTGATATTACTAGACGTAACCAATATTGAAGAATGTCTGCTTCTGTTTTTACATTGATGCACTCTACTCTTACAGACAGTATTCCAGTCTATTGACCACAGTTATGGTAACAACACATTTGCCACATGCGGCCAGCAGGTGGACATCTGGGAGATTGACCGGGCTGAGCCCGTGCGAACGTTTACTTGGGGAGTTGATAGTATCCATGCCATAAAGTTCAACCAGATAGAGGTCAGGATAAGTACATTGTTTTGGGCTTGAGAATATGCAGAATCTGAACATTTAACCCTTTCCCAAATACAAACATGTTTTCACACATTTGCAAACAGATTAGACCCAGATCAGACGGCTGCTATAGGAGCAGTCTGATCTGAGTCTACTCTGTTTGCAAATGCGTGAAAAGGTGTTTATATGAGGGAAAGGTTAATTATATTTATTCTTGTATTAGAAGAAATATTAATTACCACTTATGAAGAGAATCAGACCTATATATCATTTCAGCAGACCATGATCAGAAAACTAAGTAAGGTGTAAAACTGTGAAAAGGTGTAAAAAGGTGATATTATGGAGTAAAAGGTAACGGTTTGGGTGAGAAAAACATTTGGATAACACATGTCTCTTATCGTCTATGTCTGTGGCATTGAGAACTGTTGAAACATTTGCAAACAGTGTAGACCCAGAACAGAGGGCTCCTCTTGGAGTCGGGTCAGCACTGTTTGTCAGTCAGAATCCTCTAGCAAATTTAAGCCTTTTATTCTGTATATGCCCTATCATTAACCCTTTCCTCCATGTATATTCAGAAATAATAACTTTAGGAATATTAATTGGAATTTTTTATCGACGGACATGAATGAGTGAAGTTTTGGACTGTGAAAGAAACTGTGGCATCATGTGACCAGTGATCTATGGTACTTTATAAGCAAACAAAGCAGACCCTTATCTGATAGTTTCTACAGGAGCTGTCTGATCTGGATCTACTCTGTTTGCAAAAGTGTTAAAAAGCTAATTAATATTTAAGCAGTGATGTGCTATTCCCCTTTATCTTTTTCCCTCATATAAACATGTTTTCATGCATTTACAAACAGAGTAGACCCAGATCAGACGGCTCCTATAGGAGCAGTCTGATCAGGGTTTACTCTGTTTGCTAATGGAATTTGATAAATCTGTTATTTGCTTTCTAAAATGTCTACAATGTTCCTTCGTTCATATTTCATTGTATCTATTTTGTCCATAAATGATCAATAGGTATTGAAATTGAAACATAGAACAGGGAAAGGGTTAAGTCATCCCCATTGAAGAGTTTTATTTCTGAATGTCAATATACAGGTGGCTGTGTTGATTCCAGTATCCTTATTCTAACACATAACATTAATTGTTCAAATTTATCTGGTTACCCCATGAATATTCATGAAAGAAATAATGATGTCATGGATACTAATTATATCATTAAACTGTTATGATAGCACATGGACACAGGAATTTTGACCATGACAGCAAATGTAGAATCATACATGTATCTATATCATATCATAAGCAAACAGAGCAGACCCTGATCAGACGGCTCCTATAAGAGCCATCTGATCTGAGTCTACTCTATTTGCAAAGACTAGAAAGGCGTATTGATGGGGAAAGGGTTAAGCCAATGTAGAGTACCTTTTGCTTGTACTCCATTTGGTTATTGCTGTTTAGGGCAGTTTGTATAATTATATTTTGTGCAGTATCTAAATTTAACATGTATATTTATATTGCAGACTCATCTGCTGGTAGGCTGTGGGGCAGATAGAAGTATCCTACTATTTTCACATTTCTGTATATTTGTTTTGTAGACACACTTGCTGACAGGCTGTTGGGCAGATAGACGTATCCTACTAGTAACATTTCTGTATGTTTATATTGTAGACACACCTGCTGGCAGGCTGTGGGGCAGATAGAAGTATCCTACTGTATGACATGAGGGGGTCATCTCCACTCAGAAAGGTGAGACATTTAAACCCTTTTATTTGAAAAGGCAAGCAGATAGTGCATATCCAAAGCTGTCTATTCAGGGTGTGCTGTATTTACTTATGAAATAATATATTCTATTTCTTCAGCAGACACCACAGACAATTTCTGCAGGAGCTGTCTGATCTGGGTCTGCACTGAGTAATTATGAAATAACATATAGGTCTGTTTATTTTATAGTTTTGAGAGCAGACATATCAGACTGTCTAATTAGGGGTCTTCTCTATTTACTTATGGAAAACTATAGGGATGATTCTTCACTTCTTGTCATAGTTTAACCTTTTCCCTGTTCTATGTTTAGTCCAAATTTCAATATCTACTGAATATTCATTGTTGCCATTTTAGAAGGTAAAGAAACAGATTTTTCAAATTCTATTAGCAAACAGAGCAGACCCTCCTGCTGATATAGGACTGGAGCCGTCTGATCTGGGTCTACTCTGTTTGCTAATGCATGAAAACACGTTTATATGAGGGAAGGGGTTAAACATATTTAGGAGCTGTGAAATCAGGGTCTGCTCTGTTTACTTATGGGTTAATAATGGTCATTTTCTACAGTTTCTTATGCTGGGACATTCTCTAGTTCATATAATAATATTATAAACTTCAGCTAATGAATATTCATGAAGTCTTTATTTCTTACATGAATATTTATAAGGGTACCCTTGAACACTTTCCCTATTGAATATTCATATAAGAAATAATGACATGATGAATGTCTATATAGACTTGATTTTTATAATGGCAAATATTTTACAGGTATTTGGTATCCGTAGAAACTAGAGTTAACCCTTCGCTTGCTATTCACGTCAATATACCTACCTGTAAATAGTGTAGACCCAGATGAGACAGCTCCTGCAGGAGCTGTCTCATCAGGGTCTACACTATTCACAAGTTGATTGTGCAACCAGTGCACTCCACCGTAGTGGTTGCACAGCCCAATACTTGTACACAGTGAAGATAAATGTAATTATACAACAGGGCATGGATAAAGAAGGAGAAAAGTGTTTCAAAATTCAGCAAGCGAAGGGTTAAGTCTATTATAATTTCAAAGGCACTTAAAGCATACTCTGATGAGAAGACTTCCATAGGACCATCTGATCTAGGTCTACTTTGTTTGCAAAGCCAAGAAAAAGTGTTTATATAATTAATGAAATGGTCACATGCCAAATAATTGTCATGTGCATATTTTCTTGTCTGCTACAAATTCTTAACCCATTACCTCATAGTTTTTTTTTTAATATCCAACCACTTTGAATAAATCTACAGAAAAGAAGCATTAACTAGAGAAAAGGAAAATTTTAGAATTTTGTAGTTTGAAACCGTTGTGATAAATAGAGCATTTGCTCCTATTGGATCAAATGCTCTATTTATCACAATGGTTTCATAAAGTGACTTTTTCAGAGGTGTAGAAAGGCGTATTTATGGAGGAAAGGGTTAAAAATGGTTTCTCTGCAGTATTTGACAACCAAGACCAGGCTTTCCAACAGTTTGGTGCCTGAAGAGATGCATATCATGCAAAGTCAGAAGTCTTTGAAAGTGGAGGGGTCTGTCAAGTAAAGCTCCCTTGAGAGCTACAGATAAAGGTGCATACATGTACAAAAATCATTATTTCTCAACCAAACCCTATACTGTGACCACTCTTTAGAATCATATTGAAGAATTGCCATGTTATAGGGTTTGGTGGAAAAAATAAAGAAACCATTCCTGAAAATGTTCAAATTTTCGCATCTTGTCTTTTACTTTTCCACCAAACCCTATGTTGTGAAAACTCGTTTTTTCGAGAAGAATCTAAAGAGTGGTCACAACAATGCATTTAGAGGCAAAAGAATGATTTTAGTATTTGAATATGCACCTAAGGTGACCGGTATCTATGGCTCAGTTCTGTCATTTCGTTACCATGAATGAACTAAAGTTGATTAACCCTTTCCCTGTTCTGTATTTAGGCCAAATTTCAGTACCTACTGAATATTCACTAACAAAATAGTTATAAAGAAATATGGAAGGTGGAACATTGTAGACATTTTGGAAAGTAAAGAAACAGATCTATCAAAATTTATTAGCAAACAGAGCAGACCCTGATCAAACCCTCTGATCTGTATCTACTCTGTTTGCAAATGCGTGAAAACAGGTTTATATGAGGAGAAGGGTTGAGAATTTCGTACGGAAAAGACCCTGTCAGACGCTCTCTGATCTACGTTCACACTGTTTGCAAATGCAAAAAGTACTTTTCCTGTATTGACCCATTCAACCTGAGACACACATACTCTGCTGCTCCGAGAGGAACCGTCTGATCAGGGTCTGCACTGTTTGCCATTCAAAATATTCTATCAAGTTTAAGTTTTTAGCACTGAGCGGACTCTATAGTTAAACACTGATGGAATATTCAGATCTCATAATTCAAGGTTGAAAGGGTTACGTGTGTTAACCCTTTCCTTCATATAAATTGTTTCCATGCATTTGCAAACAGAGTAGATCCAGATCAAACAGCTCCGGTTCAGGGTCTGCTCTGTTTGCTAGCGGAATTTGAAAGATCAGTTTCTTTACTTTCTAAAATAGCTACAATGCTCCACCTTCAATATTTCAACATAACTATTTTGTCCATGAATATTCAGCATATATTTAAATTTGGAATAACTACAAAACAGGGAAAGGGATAATGCAGGATGAAAGAAATGCAGAAAACACTCTTGCAGCAAATTTGCAAACAGATTAGATCCAGATGAAGTGCCGTCAAACTATTTACCTCTTGATCATGTTTCTTACAAGATACGTTATAAAGAAATGTCAAACTCAGAGCAACAGATAAACTTGCGTACTCAAGCACTAAAATAGGCATTTCTACACCAAACTCTTTGTTGTGACAACTGTTTCGAATTGTCTCAAAGAGACAATTGTCTCAAAGAGACAATTCTAAAGGCTGGTCACAACAGAGGGTTTGTTGGAGAAATAAAGAAGTTATTTCTGAAAATGTTTTAACTTACGCATCTTATCAGGATCTCTGTAAAACCATTTCTAACTTTGGAGTGGACAATAACACTTGCAGATTAAAATTGAGTGTTAAGCCTTTCCTGAATTCATATAAACACCTTTGAATTCCTTTTGCTAACAGAGTAGACCCGGATATGAAGAAAATGGTTATCAATATATTGTGCTCTTACAGGTTATTCTGAAGCTGAGATCCAATGCTCTGGTCTGGAACCCTATGGAGGCATTTGTGTTTACAGTTGCAAATGAAGACTACAAGTAAGATTCCATTTTTTCTTTCTAAACCCTTTCCCTCATAGGCAATATTTAGACCCAACCTTTTGAATAAATCTACTGAAAAAGAGCATTTTCTAGAGAAAAGTGTAGGTTTGAAACCAGTGTGTTAAATAGAGCATTTGCTCCACCGGAGCAAATGCTCTATTTATCACAATGGTTTCAAAAAGCGACTTTTCAGAGATCGCAAAAGGTGTGAAGTATAAGGGAATGGGCTATTAACTCTTTTTGTAGCTGTAAGAGCTTTTGCTGTATATGGAATACAAAACAGTGTAGATCTATATCTGATGTGGCATTATCATAAAAGGGGACTGATCTGGATCTGCAGTGTTTGTAGCAGCAACAAAGCTTTTTTTTTGCCATTATCATGATCCCGATTTCTGGATCACATGTTAAAATAATTTTTGGAGAATTCATTTTAACTCTAATTATCCGCTAAGTTTTCCTATGTTATTAAAATGACATTTACTCTTATCAATATACATACACTAATTACCTTTTAAAGTGGAAGTCCCTACATTCGACACATTTCTAAAATACCTAGAAATACAGAACTTATTTGTTTATATGCTGAGAAGTAGTATATTGCAAGAAAACCTATCCAATGAACGTTGAAAATAACAAAACATCCATGTGTTTGATATTGATGATCTCGATTTTATTCCCCGATATTTCCAGTTTTATTCGGGTTAGGTTTTAGTTTGGTATCTGTTGGCGCTATTCGCTTTTCTCCGAGAAAAACTGTTACATAAACAATGGAGGGATCGGGTGATCATCGGCAAAACCCAGAAAATTTGGAAGAAAAAAGCCGATAATTATTTGTTGTAGAATAAAAATTATAAGCATAGAAATGGGTTTATTTTGTATCACATGGGCATTTTTCGATATAAGTTCAAATTGACAATCTTTAGCAATTGACAAGTTTTATGATATTATTAAAAGTATGCAGTCATTGTAAGGACTTCCTCTTTAATTAATTTTGTCTCTCCTATTTCTCCCTCTCACAATTTCTGCTATGTTGGACTCTTTCCCCATTTTATGTTTATTCCAAATATTCAGTACCTACACAACTGAATATTCATGATCAAAATCATTACAATGAAATATAGAAAGTGGAAGATGTAGCCATTTTAGAAAGTGAAGAAACAGATCTATCAAATTCAATTAGCAAACAGAACAGACCCAGATCAAACAGCTCCTATAGAAGCCGTCTGATCTGGGTTTAATGTTTTTGCAATTGATCATGGTCTACACTATTTGCTACTTGAGCTGTCTGATCAGGGTCTGCTCTGTTTGCTACTTGAGCTGTCTGATCAGGGTCTGCTCTGTTTGCTACTTGAGCTGTCTGATCAGGGTCTGCTCTGTTTGCTACTTGAGCTGTCTGATCAGGGTCTGCTCTGTTTGCAAACGGAATTTGAAATATCTGTTTATTTAGTTTTTAAAATGGCTATAATGTTCCACCTTCCATATAATATTATAACTATCTTGTCCATGAATATTCAGTACATATTGAAATTTTAAATATTAAACATAGAACAGGGAAAGGGTAAATTATCAAAATGGATGATTGTAATTAGGGTATAGATAAGAATTTTACAAATGTTTTGTTTTTTTCAGTTTGTACACATTTGACATGAGAAATCTCAGCCTGCCTATGAAGATTCACAGAGATCATGTGTCTGCAGGTTGGTGAAAACTATTAAAATGTGGACTGTAAATTACAATTATAGCTGTGGTTATGGACGGAATATTGCTTCGCACATGTTGACTGGTATTTTGGCCGATTGGTAGACCATATGTCTCTTGGACCCTTGTACTTAGAGTTCTTATATTTTGTATGAGGGTTGGCCATGATGAGTAGATGAAACCTATCCATTTTGATGTCAGTAGGTAAATTTTCAGTGTCAAAATTCAATGTTAGCCCTTTGCCACATGAATATTTAGTAAGAAATATTGTTATCATGCATATCAGTTAGCTGAATTTTTATATTGGCATAATGACCAAGGGAATATTTTACCATGGCAAAACTGGAGAATCATATTTATATTGTTTAACCCTTCGCTTGCTATTCACGTCAATATACCTACCTGTAAATGGTGAAGACCCAGATGAGACAGCTCCTTCAGGAGCTGTCTCATCAGGGTCTGCACTATTTACAAGTTGATTGTGCAATCAGTGCACTCCACTGCAGTGATTGCATAGCGAAGTACGTGTACACAGTGAAGATATATGTAATTATACAACAGGGCATGGGTAAAGAAGGAGAAATGTATTTTAAAATTCAGCAAGAGAAGGGTTAATAGGCAATCAGAGCAGTCCCTGATCAGATGGCACATACAGGATCCTGAGTCTACTCTGCTTGCAAAGGCATAGAAAGATGTATTTATGCAGTAAATGGTCAAGCTGGCACCTGCTCTTATTAACCACTAGGATTATTAGCTCGCCTATTCGAAGAATAGGGGGGCTTATGGAATCACCCCGGCGTTGGCGTTGGCGTCAGCGTCGGCGTCTGCGTCGGCGTTGGCTTTTGATTAAAGTTTTGGGGTAAGTGTTGAAATGCACTAATACTACATGAAATATTTACCCTAGGAAGCTGATATTTGGAATGAAGGTTCCCTGTGTGTTGAACATTGATGTAGTGTAGTTAAAATTTAAAATGAAATTGAATTTTAGTCCAAATTTCACCTGTTTTGGACTTAGCTTTTTGGGTTGAAATAGGAAGGTTAAAGTTTTGGGGTAAGTGTTAAAATGCACTAATAATACATGAAATATTTACCCTAGGAAGCTGATACTTGAAATGGAGGTTCCCGATGTGTTGAAAATTGATGTAGTGTAGTTAAAATTTAAAATAAAACTGAATATTAGTCAAATTTCACCTGTTTTGGACTTAGCTTTTTGGGCTGAAATAGGAAGGTTAAAGTTTTGGGGTAAGTGTTGAAATGAACTAATACTACATGAAATATTTACCATAGAAATCTGATATTTGGAATGGAGGTTCCCTGTGTGTTGAACATTTATATAGTGTAGTTAAAATTTAAAATGAAATTGAATTTTAGTCCAAGTTTCACCTGTTTTGGACTTAGCTTTTTGGGCTGAAATAGGAAGGTTATAGTTTTGGGGTAAGTGTTAAGATGCACTAATAGTACATGAAATACTTGCCATAGGTTGCTGGTATTTGGAATAGAGTTTGCCAGTAGGTTTAACATTGATGTTGTTCAGTTAAAATAGAAAAATATTTTGGACTTCATCTTTGTAGACAAGGTCTACAATAGGCGAGCTTTACTGTCCTGCGACAGTCTAGTTCATTTAGTGGTTGCTGTTAAGAGGTTTAATTGTAAAGCTTTAGTCAAAGTTATTGACCCTTTCCTGGCCTGGCAGAAACTAGAATCAGATTTATTTTATTTGATAAGCAATCAAAGCAGACCCTGATCAGACAGTTCCTGCAGGAGCTGTCTGATCTGGATCTACTCTGTTTGCAAAGGGATGAAAAAGCATTTGTATCGGGTAAAGGAGCTGTCTGATCTGGATCTACTCTGTTTGCAAAGGGATGAAAAAGCATTTGTATCGGGTAAAATGTAATAAACTGTTGCTGTTGCCTACAAATATTAAAGGCTAACACTGTATGTGATATCCTTGATGTTTTTTTGTTTCAGTATGCGATGTAGATTACTCCCCCACTGGTAAAGAGATTGTCTCCGGTAGTTTTGACAAGACCATACGCATCTTCTCTCTGGCGGGAACCACAGACAGAAGCAGGTACTGTATGGATGGTTGTAATCCTTTTAACATTTTACCTTATAAATATATCTCCCTTTACCTTTATATGAATATTTGTGACAAACTCATGCCATTATGAATATTAACATACTCCCTCCTAGTGACACATTTTGGCACCTCTGTAAAAGTCACATTGTAAAACCATCGTGTTAAATAGAGCATTTGCTCCTAAGGAGTAAATGCTCTATTTATCACAATGGTTTCAAATGCTCTATTTATCACAAGTTGGTTTAAAAACTACACAATTCTAAGATTTTCCTTTTCTCTAGTAAATACTCCTTTTCGGTAGATTTATTCAAAGGGGTTGGGTCTAAAAATAGCCTAGGAGGGACTAAGTTAATTAAGTATTAGTCCCCAACAAGCAATACTAAAGGGGTCAGTAGGTTTGCACTCTGTCCGACTGTCCATCAGTTATGCTTCAGTTCTCTGGACGTTGTTTGTAAACCCCTGTAGATATTGAAGTGATATTTGGTATGTAGCTTTATTATAATGAATTACAGATCTATTTTGATACATTGATTTTTCACAGAATTACAGGACTTAGAATTCAGCTGATAGGGGACTATGGCATTGCTTTCAGTGCTCCCGTTACATGTTTATTTTGTATTGTTACATGAATCAAGTGTCAGAATACATAGCTGTCCTTAATGTATAGAATCATACCCTTACCCTGTTCTATGTTTAATCTGTATTTCAATACCTACTGAATATACAAAATAGTTATAATGAAATATGGAAGCATGGAAATATGTCCATGTAAGAAAGTATAGAAACAGATCTTTATTGATCATGTCAGATACTTTAGAATCATGCCAGTATAATTCCATAAGCAAACACTGCAGACCCTATTCAAATGACTGCTACAGGTCTGGTTCGTCCCTGTTTGCAAATGTGTCAAAAGGTGTCTGTATCAGATAAAGGGTTACTGTGTTAAATGAATTCAATTGTGTTTGCAATCAGTATAAACCCAGACCCTGAAGAATCCTGACCAGTGTCTGCCCTATTTGCCATTCTGAACTAGCAAAACAGACATAACCATTAACCCTTCAAATACTGAGTATTGCCTATCAGTATTTAACCCTTTCTCTGTTCTATATGTTATAATGAAATATGGTAGGTGGAACATTGCAGCCATTTTAAAAACTAAAGAAACAGATCTTATCAACCTCCATTAGCAAACAGAGCAGACCCTGATCAGACGGTTCCAATAGGAGCCCTCTGATCTGGGTCTACTCTGTTTGCAAATGTCTGAGGAGTCCAATCAGTATAAAAGGATGTATTTGCTCAAGTCATTTGAATAACAAACTGCAGTCTCTGATTAAGGGGCACCTTTAGGAGCCCTCTGATCTGGGTCTGCACTGTTTGCAAATGCCAGTACAAACATTTCCTATATTTCAAGGGTTAATAAACCCTTTACTTCATAAATACGCCCTTTAATGCCTCTGCAAACAGAGTAGATCCAGATCAGACAGCTCCTGTCTACTCTCAGTCTACTATGTTTGCAAATGCATGAAAAGTCGTTTATATGAACTTCAGAAGGAAAGAAGAGTAGAAATGGACAAAATGGCATACAGAAAGTGCCATGGACTTCTTTTTAGCAAACAAACATGTCAGACTGAAGTTTTGGGTAATAATATACATTACATATGAACTTGTTTTTTATTGTGTCACCTGCTGAGAGGCAGTGTATCACATAAGGATCACTTTTCTGACGACCGTCTTTCCATCTGTCGGCTTGTCTGTCTGTCACATTTTCTTTCTTTTTAGCTCACCAGAGCACGAAGTGCTCAGGGTGAGCTTTTGTGATCGCCTGATGTCCGTCGTCCGTCGGCGTGCGTCCTTCGTCGTCAACAATTTGAACCTTTAAAAATCTTCTCCTCTGAATCTACAGGGTTCTCAGCTTTCATCTTTGGTACATAGCATCACCTATAGGTCCTCTACAAAAGTTATATAAATTATGCCCCTGGGGTCAAAATTGGCCCCGCCCCAGGGGTGGGAATTTTTTAATAGAAACATATAGTAAAACTTTGAAAATCTTCTCCTCTGACACCAGAAGGTTATTAGCTTTCATATTTGGCACATAGCATCATGTTCAGGTCCTCTACAAAAGTTATATAAATTATGACCCTGGGGTCAAAATTGGCCCCGCCCCAGGGGTGGGCAGTTTTCAATAGAAACAAATAGTGAAATCTTTGAAAATCTTCTCCTCTGAAACTGAAAGGCTCTCATCTTTCATAATTGGCACAGAGCAGCATATTCAGGTCTCTACAAAAGTTATATAAATTAAGGCCCTGGGGTTAAAATTGGCCCCGCCCCAGGGGTGGGCAGTTTCCAATAGAAATATATAGTGAAAACTTTGAAAATCTTCTCCTCTGAAACTAGAAGGTTCTCAGCTTTCATATTTGGCACATAGCATCATGTTCATGTCCTCTACAAAAGGTATATAAATTATGGCCCTGGGGTCAAAATTAGCCCCGCCCCAGGGGTGAGCAGTTTTCAATGGAAACAAATAGTGAAATCTTTGAAAATCTTCTCCTCTGAAACTGGAAGGCGCTTAGCTTTCATATTTGGCACAGATCATCATGTTCAGGTCCTCTACAAATGTTATATAAATTATGCCCCTGGGGTCAAAATTGTCCCCGCCCCAGGGGTGGGAAGTTTTCAATAGAAACATATAGTAAACCTTTGAAAATCTTCTCCTTTGAAATCAGAAGTTTCTCAGCTTTCATATTTGGCACATAGCATCATGTTCAGGTCCTCTACAACAGTTATATAAATTATGCCCCTGGGGTCAAAATTTGCCCCGCCCCAGGGATGGGCAGTTTTCAATAGAAACAAATAGTGAAATCTTTGAAAATCTTCTCCTCTGAAACTGGAAGGCGCTTAGCTTTCATAATTGGCACAGAGCATCATGTTCAGGTCCTCTACCAAAGTTATCTTAATTATTGCCCTGGGGTCAAAATTGTCCCCGCCCCAGGGGTGGGCAGTTTTCAATGGAAACAATAGTGAAAACTTTGAAAATCTTCTTCTCTGAATCTGGAAAGTTCTCAGCTTTCATATTTGGCACATAGCATAATGTATAGGTCCTCTACAAAAGTTATATGAATTATGGCCCTGGGGTCAAAATTGGCCCCGCCCCGGGGGTGGGTAGTTTTCAGCAGAAACATATAGAGAAAACTTTGAAAATCTTCTCCTCTGAAACTGAAAGGTTCTCAGCTTTAATATTTGGCACATAGCATCATGTTCAGGTCCTCTACAAAAGTTATATAAATTACGCCCCTGGGGTCAAAATTGGCCCTGCCCCAGGGCCGGCTAGTTTCTATAGAAAGATATAGTGAAAACTTTGAAAATCTTCTCCTCTGATTGTCTGGTGAGCGCTTCAAGGCTATTCTGGCCCTCTTGTTTTTATTGCTTTCGAAGAATGCAATATAGCGATCGGTCGTTTTTACGGCAAAGAGTTCACTATTTCTTGTGAACATGCGCAAGAGAAAATAGTTCTCTTCAATTCTAAACTAGTTTTGTTGTAAATTGTTCATTAATTTATTTACTTTTCATGCATTTAATAACACTTCGCTTTGTCAGATAACTTCTAGTCTACACAAGATCAACCTTTTAAAAGCTTGAATTATTGAATATACTCCCAAAAAACGCGAAAGAATATCGGTATGACTAAACACCGGATCCGACCAGATATGAAGTTCATATCTGTGGATATGAGTTGCGCAAGCTTGAAAATCAGCATTTATCATATACGCGTATATGAACCTCATTCCTGGTGTTTAGTTAAACATTGTTTTCGCAACACATTGGCGTTTCTACAGCAGCAATAGCTTGTCTGTAAATTATAAATTTCTTCTCCGCCGAGAGCAAAGACTTCCCAACTAGAAAACCTGTTGTGTTTTTCATTGATCAATTACCTCTCCGCCGATAGGGAGGGAGAGGGATTTTTTTTATATCGACACCGTGTACGTGATAAAACGCTAACCGCATTTCTATACATCCGTCTAACCTAGAGATCCGAGTAATCCGTATAGCGTTTATGAATCGCAGTGTCTGTACTTTCGCTTTCATACCAGCAGTACCACAACAATTTCTTTCTATTAGCGTAATTTTACTGATGAAACACGATAGAAATGCCAACTTCTTTTGCAGTGTTAACAGGCTAGTATGCGTATTACTCTCTACAATGGATTTAATTAGTTTCTCCACAAACCGAGATGGAACTTTCCATTGTCATGGCAAAAATGCGAGACATACATGTAGGCTTCTTCATTTACAAAAAATGCCGATGATACCAAAAGTCCGATCATATTTGTCTTGGTTAATGGAATAGTTGAGATTTACTGTGATTTCTGATTTATAATGGGTTTTTATGAAAACTCATTGATGACGTGTTTACAATTTTAGTAATAGCCAAGAGTTATGCAGTTGCAGACAAAACACACAAGAAAAACACCATTAAATTATCAGAACTGCATGAAACGCTTTTAATTGAATTGTACTGTCACTTGATAGAGAAAATATGAACATGTTAAATGTTATGTTGATATTTTCTGACCTTTTCCCCATAAGCATTCATTTCACGCTTATTTTTCCCCTCCGGTAAGGCCATGCCCTTTCCCTAAAATCAAAGAAAAAACCCTGGGAGATGTCATAGCAAAGAACATTTGACAACAAATTTGATATGAAATAGCCAGAGATGATATCATTCTTGGCCATCAATATCCTGATCTGAAATGAAGTTATATTTTAAAAAGGTGCAAAACAGTGTCTACTCTGATCATGTATATTTACAGGGGTTAGTCTCCGTTTGGCTATTTTGAATAGACCCAGTAATGATAGAACAATTATAGAATTCATTTGAAAATGATTTATCTGTAATCTTGAGTGTTAATAACAAAATGCTGTCAGTCTAAATTTCAAGAATAAATTGGAATATAAAAGTTGGGATTCATATAAGTTTATGATCAGTGGAATTCATGGTGGAGTTTTGATAGGATAAAACATCATGTATGGATTATTAGGAATTAACTGTACATTTGATATCATTATGAATCAACCAAGATTTTGGATCAATGTGTGTGTGTGTTTGCATACATGTATATAAACCCGAACAAAATTTAACTAAAATTTCATACTACATTGTCTAAACAGTAGTTAAAATTCTAGGATTCGTAATTAATAAGTAGGGTAGTGCTTTGAAATACACAACAGCATTTGATATTGCTTTGATATGAATTGAAAGATGGACACTGTCACTCAGCATTGCATTTCTGACTTGTTGAGGTCAAGGACTGTCTGAGTGTTACTAATAACCACTTTGCTTATGGTTTGACTGTTGCTACAGTCTGTCATATTTTTAGTATTACATTAAACAATTCCAAGACGTCAAAAATGGTGATTAACATGTACAGCAACTTCTTCCCTTACACTTAACATCCTTATCAAACTCGAAAGCAATTATGGCTGTTCAGGCCTTTGATTTATTCTAACACTTTTTCAAACAGGTGATACATGTGGTCCTTTGAACACTCTTGTTATATAACTATACTAAACCAAACATCTAAACCACGACTTGTATTCATACAACTGAGTTGCAAACCATCGATAAGTGATAAATGTCGAAATACATGTGTACAAGAAGTTACTACAGTAACGTTGGAATCAACAAATATATTGCAAAGTTAAAAGTTGCGGTTTTAGTATTCTTTAGTAATGACTTAATGATATTTTTCTAAATCCAGAGAAGTCTACCATACCAAGAGGATGCAGCGTGTTAGCACAGTACGCTGGAGTCTTGACAACAAATATATACTGTCTGGTTCCCTGGAGATGAATATTCGTGTCTGGAAGGCGCGGGCAGCTGAAAAAATAGGAGTGGTAATATTCTGTAGTCACTTCCTATATAACCGTAGTAATCCTAAATATTTGGACTAACATTGGCAAGTATTGTAGACCCAGATCAAACCAGAAGGAGCAGTTGGAGCAGGTTCTACACTATTTGCTGTTATCTCAGTCTAATTTAACCCTTTCCTTCATATAAAAGCATTTTCACGCATTTGCAAACAGTGTAGACCCAGATCAGATGGCTCCTGTAGGAGCCATCTGATCAGGGTCTGCTCTGTTTGCTTAAGAACAATCGTTCCTACCAATATCAAACCTCCTGTAAACATATCGAGGGCTTGGTGCAAAACTATTCTAACTCTTTCACAATAGTTTTGCACTAAGCCCTCGATATGCAATAATATAATATTTATGATGCCATTTTTTTCTTACATGAATACTCATGAATAACTCTTTAAATACTCCATAAATACTCTTTTCTGTGCATTTGCAAACAGTAGACCCAGATCAGATGGCTCCAGCAGGAGCCGTCTGATCAGGGTCTGCTCTGTTTACTTATGACATGATATAGATATACAGTTTCTGCCATGGCCAAAAATTCCCGTGCCATTATAGAAATTTTATTAATCAATATTCATGATGTCATTTTCTTACATGAATAGTCATGGAATAAAGAGATAAATTGCTCAGAATAAAAGTCCCCAGAATTTCCATTGTTGAGATTTTACTGTATATTATACATATTTATTCACAGATGAAACCAAGAGAGAGGACAGCTCTTCAGTACAGTGAGAAACTGAAGGAAAAGTTCTCGCATCACCCACAAGTTAAGCGTATATCTCGACACAGACACGTACCCAGGATGATCTACAATGCCCAGAAAGAGATTAGGGTCATCAGAAGCTCAAAGAAACGAAAGTATGTCACAGTTCACATATTGTTTGCAGTAATTGTATTTTTGCGTCATTGTGTCACATAGGGATAATTTTTCTGTCGTCTGTCAAATGCCATATAACATAGATCATCCGGATTCAAATAGTTTGGCAGTCGTGTTAACCCTTTCCCTGTTCTATGTTTATTACAAATGTCAATACCTACTGAATATTCATGAACAAAGCAATGAAAATGAAATATTAGAGGTGAAACATTGTAGCCATTTTAGAAACTAAAGAAACAATTCTATCAAATTCTAGCAAACAGAGCAGACCCTGATCAGATGACTCCTAAAGGAGCCATTTGATCTGGGTCTACTCTGTTTGCATATGTGTGAAAACATGTTTATATGAAGGAAAGGGGTTAAGACAACTGAACAAAAAAATAAATTTGAAATTTTAGCAAATGAAACATTTTTTTCTTGTGGTCATCTTGAGAGAGACACCAATATTGAGATTGTATGTATATTGATGCATTCCTCAGCCTATCTCTCTGTGGTCCGTGCACATGTCTGACTCTGTATTTCTTAGTACCAAAAGTGGGTGGTGTGTCATATATACAAGAAAATGTAGACTTGTCCATGGTTTGATTATCTCCCTTCCTGTATGTTTGTCGATGCCAGGGCTCAACATTAGCCTTTTCCATCTTGTTTCCATTATAAAGCCAGTACTTTTAAAGTTCCGAACTTATGTAACTAAACACTTAAACCCTTTCAATTGGGGAAATGAGTCATTAATGTTGTTTGCAAATAGTGTAGACACAGATGAGAGGGCTTCTAGAAGAGCCCTATTATTAGGGTCTACACTGTTTGTCATTTTACACTTTTCTTTTAAGGATCCGTGATATTCACAGTAATCTGGACTAGTTTGAAGTTTGCAGTAGTCCATTTGAAAATCCAAATCCATTTGAAAGGATTAAATTGCTCAGAACATTCCTGGCACTGCATTTTATTGATAATTTCAAAGCTACAACTTTCACTGGTTGATGAAAACAACTGGGGTTTAGATTTAGAAAAAACAATAAAGCTTGAACAAATCTGCAGTCATTAACACTTTCCTCCATAAATATGCCTTTCTACGCCTTTGCAAACAGAGTAGACCCAGATCAGTGTCTGCTCTGTTTGCTGATAAAACATAGGTATGATTCTACAGTTTGTTCCTTGGCCAAAAACGCATGTGTCCATGTTCTGTCATAAAAAATAACCTAATTAATATTCATGATGTTGTTATATTTTTTCGTGACTTTCATGGAGTAAAGGGTTAAAACAATCAGCAGATCAAAGATTTATCAGACAATATTTTTATCATGGGTAATTTAAACACAACGAAATCTTAACCCTTTAGTCCATAAATATGCCTTTCTACACCTTTGCAAACAGAGTAGATCTAGATCAGACCACTCCTGTAGGAGCTGTCTGATCAGGGTCTCCACTGTTTATTTATTACATGATATAGCTGATTCCACTATGATAAAAAATTCCTGTGTCAATATACCACTGTGCAAATTTATTTAATTAATATTCATGATGTCATTATTTGGTACATGAATATTCATGACGTAAAGGGTTAATCTGTAATGACCATTCATATGAAGTCTCAGCCTGTACCCTGGTAGGAAATCATATGTAATGTATGCACAAATTTGGATTTGTTCCATTTTGACTATAAAGCTTTTTGCTCAACTCTTTCTCTTACATAAACGCGTTTTCACGCATTTGCAAACAGAGTAATCCCAGATCAGACGGCTCCTAGAGGAGCCTTCTGATCAGGGTATGCTCTGTTTGCTAATAGAATTTGATAGATCTGTTTCTTGACTTTTTAAAATGTCTACAATTCTCCACATTCCATATTTCTTCTGAAAATTGGTCTAAATACAGAACAGGGGAAGGGTTAATAATCCTCATGACATCATGAGTATAAATTAGTTTAATTCTTACAATTACAATGAACTTTCTAAAGCACACAACTGGATAATCAGGTCTTTATTATTATTCCATAACAAACTGGGCAGACCCAGATCAGATGGCTCCTATAGGAGCCTTCTGATCTGGGTCTCCACTGTTTGCAGAGGTGTAGAAAAGTGTATTTATGGAGTAAAGGGTTAAGCTTTTGAGAAAATACTGACCGAGGGTCAACCAGCTTTGATTCTGATGAGATGCCGGGTTTCTTAGCATCTCATCTTTGCAAATTGCAGACCGGTCTCTGCCCTTCAAATGCAGCCTGACCTGGCTGCATACAATTGGCATCTCACCAGGGCTTTCTCTACTTTGCTTGCCTGTATAACAAACATGATACAACCTGATCAGAATAAACATGGTGACCAGTCTTGCTCTACTATGTTCGCAAGACCTAAAGGTTGATTTTGTAAAACTTTGATCTTTTTAGGGAAGCAAACAGACGAGCGCACAGCAAGCCAGGAGCTGTTCCATATTCATCTGAAAAAGAGGCTACAGTGGTGTCAGAAAAGGAGTGATTGGAAAAAATGTAATGGTTACCTTGGTTGCAAGAAAAAACATTTATTTGTGTTTGCTGACAACACGCATTGCAATATGAGTTTGTCCTTTGATTGTATTTTAATGTACATTGAAACAGTGTTGAATAAAATATGTTTCATAGGTGTTTTGTTCCTGTCTTTTGTCTGATTAAGCCTTATTAGTGCATTCCTCATAAATCTTTAACTCTATATATTTGTGCAAGAATTCATGTCTTAATGAACATTCCTTAACTGATTTTCATAAGCCCATCGAAAGACTGGTCGTTTTATATGAAACACCTAGACAGTGTCCAAAACATGTCCGCTCACTAATTGAACAATTTCTATCCAGTCGTCACTAAACTTGCTGAAAAGGTTTGTGGTAATAATATCCCCTGAGACAGATAACCAGCTAAATATCACCAGACACTTTGGAGTAAGGGCCTTTGAATTAATAAAAAGTGCCTGTTTTAACCTTGTCTGATTGATATCTGTACTAATCAAATATTCACTATTAATATATTTACGATTCATACTTTAACTCTTCACATATTACTCTCTAGCACTCATTGCTTCAGTCAATTCAACCGTATCTGATGTTGGTGAATATTGAATGTGATAAATATTCCTGTAATAAATAATGACATGAATGTTATTAACCCTTTCCCAGTTCTATGTGTATTCCAAAGTTCAATACCTACTGAATATTCATTGACAAAATAGTTATAATGAAATATGCAAGGTGGAATTTTTTTAGCCATTTTTGAAACTAAAGAAACGGGTCTTATCAAATTCCATAAGCGAACAGAGCAGACCCTGATCAGACGGCTCCTCTAGGAGCCGTCTGATCTGGGTCTACAGTTTTTAGCTCGACTATTCAAAGAATAGTGGAGCTATCCTACTCGCCCCGGCGTCCGCGTCCGCGTCGGTGTCCGCGTCACACTTTGGTTAAGGTTTTTGTTAAAGTCCACTTTTTGCCTCTAACCTTTGGAATAAAGCTTTGAACTTTGGAACACTTGTTCACCACCACAAACTTCATCTGTAGGTCAGAGTACATAACTCTGTCAAGCATTTTGACAGAATTATGGCCCTTTTTAACTTAGAATTTTTGGTTAAGGATTTTGTTAAAGTCCACTTTTTGCCTCTTACCTTTGGAATAAAGCTTTGAAACATGGAACACTTATTCACCACCACAATCTTAAACTGTAGGCAAGAGTACATAACTCTGTCAAGCATTTTGACAGAATTATGGCCCTTTTTGACTTAGAACTTTTGGTTAAGGTTTTTGTTAAAGTCCACTTATTTACATAACCCTTTGAGATAAAGCTTTCAAACTTGAAACACTTGTTCACCATCACAAACTTTATCTGTAGGCAAGAGAACATAACTTTGTCAAGCATTTTGACAGAATTATGACCCTTTTTAACTTAGAAGTTTTGGTTAAGGTTTTTGTTAAAGTCCACTTTTTGCCTCTTACCTTTGGAATAAAGCTTTAAAACTTGGAACACTTGTTCACCACCACTATCTTCATCTGTATGCATGAGTACATAACTCTGTCAAGCATTTTGTCAGAATTATGGCCCTTTTTAACTTAGAATTTTTGGTTAAGGTTTTTGTTAAAGTCCACCTTTTGCCTCTTACCTTTGGAATAAAGCTTTAAAACTTGGAACACTTGTTCACCACCATAATCTTCATCTGTATGCAAGAGTACATAACTCTTTCAAGCATTTTGACAGAATTATGGCCCTTTTTAACTTAGAACTTTTGGTTAAGGTTTTTGTTAAAGTCCTCTTATTTACATAACCCTTTGAAATAAAGCTTTAAAACTTGGAACACTTGTTCACCACCACACTCTTAATCTGTAGGCAAGAGAACATAACTCTGTCAAGCATTTTGACAGAATTATGGCCCTTTTTAACTTAGAATTTTTGGTTAATGTTTTTGTTAAAGTCCACTTATTTACATAACCCTTTGAGATAAAGCTTTAAAACTTGGAACACTTGTTCACCACCATAATCGTCATCTGTAGGCAAGAGAACATAAATCTGTCAAGCATTTTGACAGAATTATGGCCCTTTTTAACTTAGAACTTTTGGTTAAGGTTTTTGTTAAAGTCCACTTATTTACATAACCCTTTGAAATAAAGCTTTGAAACTTGGAACACTTGTTCACCACCTCAAGCTTCATATGTAGGCAAGAGTACACAACTCTGTCAAGTATTTTAACAGAAATTATTGCCCTTTTTTACTTTAAGTTTTTCTCTTTCATTAAAGAGTTCAAAGAGATCCTACATCCTGAATACTATTAAAGATATTTTACTGAGACTGATTACTTGCTTCTAGTATCATTGGACACTATTTTTGTCCGCTATCAAGCATTTTTACACTAACAATTCTGAGAATAGTCGAGCGCGCTGTCCTGTGACAGCTCTTGTTGTAAACGCGTTTATATGAGGGAAATGGTTACGCTTATTTTTTAAAGTGGCATATGAAAAAGAGACGTTTTGGTTATGGCAGAAACTATTGAATCAAATTTATATTATTATACCCCCACAAACGAAGTTTTGGGGGATATACTGGATTCACCATGTCTGTCCGGTTGTTCGTCCGTTCGTCTGTCCATCCGGATCATAACATCCAAAGTATAAAAGCTATTGACTTCAAACTTCATATACAGATATATCACATTGACTGCAGGTGCAGTGCACAAGGTCCATAACTCTGTCTTCAGCATTTTTCGAGTTATTGCCCTTTGTTATTTTTCTCAAAATCGGGCTTGTCCGGATCATATCTTTCAAAGTATAAAAGCTATTGACTTCAAACTTCATATTCAGATAGAGCACATTGACCACAAGGTCCATAGCTCTGTAAACAGTATTTTTAGAGTAATTGCCCTTTGTTATTTTTCTCAGAATCTGGCTTATCCGGATCATAACTTTCGAAGTATAAAAGCTATTGACTTCAGAGTTCATATACAGATAGAACACATTGACCACAAGTGTTGTGCACGAGTTCCATAACTTTGTCTTCAATATTTTTGGAGATATTTTCCTTTGTTATTTTTCTCAAAATCGGGCTTGTTTTAATAAGCTTTTCTCTATTATACCTTAGCAAAACATTTTTTATTTTTTTCAGTATTGTTGAACACCATCTGAAGTTCTGCACCTGCAATAATGGTTTTGAATGAATGATCTCCCTTTTCTTGATTTAACAAATGAAAATTTAGTGGTCGGGAGCTTTATTTCTATAACCCATCTCTGTGTCAAATGTGCTAGTGGGGGTATTTATCACCTTTAGTTGTAGTTCTAGTTTTAAAAGCGAACAGAGCAGACCCTGATCAGACGACTCCTACAGGACCCCGTCTGATGTAGGTCTACTTTGTTCGCAAAGGCATTAAAGGTGTCGCTATCAAGTAAAGGGCCAACTTTGCTTTGTTTGAATTTCAACTGATAAATAAACACCAGCGAAAATAAGATAAACACAATACCTGTACAATGACGTCACATACGGTTGTCAATTCATACACACTGGGTGTAGATATGTGAAACAACCCTTTACCAAATGAATATTCATAGCAGACTCCAACAATTATGAACAGTAATTAACTAATGTTCTTTCAGCTTTATAACCCTTTACCCAATAAATATTCATGTAAGAAGTAATGCCTTCATAAATATTAATTAGGTATTTGTTTTAATAATAGCACATGGACACGTGCCATTTTGGACATGACAGAAACTGTATAATCACATCTATATTATTTCATAAGCGAACATATCAGACCTTGATATAGGAGCCGTCTGATCTGGTTCTACTCTGTTTACAAAAGCGTAGAAAGATGTATTTATGGAGTAAATGATTAAAGCAAGTGAATATATTGCTCTAACAACATTAAAAATTAGATTCACAATAATCAAAACAACAGAGCTGGGCTAAATCAAATTATCCAATAGGAACTGTCTGATATGGGTCTACTCTGTTTGTAAAACCATACAAATGTGTTCAAGTGTTAAATAAACTATTACAATACATGTATTTTTGCGTTAAGCCTTTTATTTGCACACTTTGCTCAAGACACCTATAACCAACGATCTGTTTGATCTCTCTGTTTACTTAGTCAAACAAAAACAACACAACCCTTTCGCAGCTAACTGCGACCTGGTGCGTTGCATCCAGACGGGTCAATGAGTAAACACGGCTTTTAATCTGGATCCAAACTCTCTGGCACTCGGTAAACTCTTTCTCTTGATCTAAGCGGGATTAGTCAAAATTGTACCAGACTCAAATTTCAGCAGACATATTTGTTTATTCATGGATTACATAAGGGTTAAGATAGGATGATATATAGTATCCCGACACTACATGGAGACGATGGATAGATACTCCTTCAAAATATCGATTCTGCCGAGGACAACGCGTATATGGTCATGTACAGTAACCCCCCCCCCCCCCCTCCCCCCTAACCGGAAGTCTAGTAGAGAAGAATCAATATACTTTTAGGCAGGTGGCTGCTTAATGCAGGGTGAAAGTCGTGCAAAAAGCTCCTAGAGGAGCTTTCTGCACGACTTTCACCCTGCATTAAGCAGCCGGCTGTTTCCAAGACCGATATTTATGCTAAATATAGCGTCCGGTATAGAGAGGTTTTACTATACAAAATGTATATCAAAGCATGGATGTACATGTACCATAATTACCGTAAGTATTTGGACATACGGTCTTAGGCAAATAGTGCAGACCCAGATCAAACGGTGTCCTCAGTCTTACAATGTGTGCTACTATGTCGGTGTAATGTTTTGACTATTATAATCCTTTGCTAACAGAGTAGAACAGGATCAGGGTCATTCTTGCGTACGACATAATATAGATATAATTCTACACAGTTAATTTCTGTCATGGCCAAAACATCTTGTGTTTATATGCCATTCCAAAAAAATCGATCAAGGTACATGTGTATTAACCCATTACCTCAAAGCTATGCTTAGATCAAACCGCTTTGAATAAATCTACCGAAAAAGGAGCTTTAAAGAGAGAATAGGAAAATTTTAGAACGTTGTAGTTTGAAACCTCCTATAGGAGCAAATGTTCTATTTATCACAATGGTTTCAACGGGTGATTTTTGCAGAGGTGTCAATATGAGGGAATCGGCTAAGAAACTATGGACAAAGTGTCAAATAGCTTGTATCTTGATGAGACGCCGAGTTATTCGGCGTTTTATCCGGATCCAAGTTTTTTTTGCAAATGTGAGTCCCAACAAAAACACTATTTATTAATAACATCATAACACTTGGTATTTGTTATGTCCTATCATTATTTAGTTTTATATCGAAAAAATCCATTGTGATAGAAAAAACAAAGTTTAAGAGCCGTCTGATCTGGGTCTACTCCATTTGCAAATGCGTGAAAATGCATTTATATGAGGGAAAGGGTTAGCCCTTAATATGCTGAATAATAATACTGAATTGAACTGAACCGGACCAACCCTTTCTGAATATGAATTGGAAACAGAACAGACCTATTAAACGTTATCACTGAAGAAAACAATTTTGATGAAAAATAGTGCAAAACCTGACCAAAGATCTCCCTCAAGAGCCTTTAACCCTTTCCCTCACTTTTGACGACTGTAAAAGTCACTTTGTGAAATCATTGTGATAAATAGAGCATTTGCTTTTCTCTAGTTAATGCTCCTTTTCGGTAGATTTATTCAAAGATGTTGTATCTAAAAATAGCATAGGATGTAATGGGTTAAAGTGGATGTGCCTGTTCGTAAATTTCTAATACAGGCCTACTCGGTTTCCGCATATTAAGAACCAATGGTTGAAAATCTTGTTTAAACTGTAAAAGAAGCAACGTTGTTACCAAATCAATCAGTAGACACACATCTGTAAAAGATGTAAATAGGACAGATACTGACCGGACATCTCCCACAAAACTTGTCTGATCTGGGTCCACCCTAGTTTGCAAAGACATAACAAGATGAGGTTTTCAAATAAATGTATAAACATGTAGCTAATCCAGGGTTGGTTTTAACACATTGGTACCCGGTATCTCTTAAGACGGACAGAGGCAAACAGTGTAGACCAAGATCAGAGGGTTCCAAATGCAAATACCACCCAATGTTTGATGCACCACATCATCGTCAAAAATGGTTCCAAAACAAGATCTGGGAGCGTTTCCCTTAAATAAAAGGAAACTACATGTAAATAGGTTAAACAATGGCACTGTCTGGAAAATTACAACGTCTGAAAACATGCCGAAAAATGTAGCGATGTTTATATACAACAAATTATCGCTGGTGAATTATACATCATCCCATAATGGTTAACAGAGATAAGAGAAGAGTGCATACCCAATTTTATCTTATACCCCTACCCCGCTGTTGAACAAATTAAAATTTGATCACAAATTTGTATATTGTGCAATTTCAACTACTTCTAATTCGATTAAGCGTTTGAGAAACTATTGACCGAGTGTCAAACAGCGTGGATCCTGATCAGATGCCGAGTTACTCGGCGTCCCATCTGGATACAAACTGTTTGCAAATGCGAGCCAGGTCGCGGTTTAATGATAGAAGGGTTAATGTACTACACAACACCATGACGTGGATGAAAAAATATTTATTGCGTTCGTTAGCACACCCACACCCAAAACAGGAAATCATTAAATCCACTCAAAGTATCAAACGGTCTCAGTATAGATGTTGTGTTTGATTTGTGTGAGCTGTTACTTCAGATACTTAACCTCTATCCCGCAGTTCGCGACATAACTCACACGTGCAAACACTTTGGATCAAGAAGAGACACCCAATCAGGGTCCAAGCTGTTTGAGACTTGGTCAAGAGTTTTTCTGAAGCTTTAACCAAACGGAAGTAAGTCAACATTGTGTCAAGTCAGTGTATTTAGTGGACACCATTTTGACGAGTTACAGCTGGATCCATTCGGATATATCTTGAGGGGGACACCGTGTAAGGACACTGAAAAAAAGATCTGGATAATAGTAGAGGATCCTATCAGCTACCGGTCTCCGGATGTTCGTGGGCGTACAGTATAAGTGTTTTGTTTCTCTAGATAGTGTGAGGACGGCCTGATAACTTACACTGATAGACAAGAGGACAAAACATATATTTTTCACGCCTTGCGAGGTATATGCTCGATAAACTTTGTGACGAGTTTCACTGTCGAACTTGGCAGAAGTCAACGAGTTTAACATGTGAATGTGGTTCAGAAATGAACAGAAAAAAATGGAATTGAAGAATGCGGCATATTTTATCGACGAAAGTTACTTTGTATTTAAAGGGTTAGGAAGAACAGGTGACACTGGATAGTGGAGGTGAAAAGTCTATGCAGATGTCCAAGTGTTTGGTGTGGCTTTGATATGGATTCTGTTACCTTCATAATATATCAGTTGCATAATATTGCATTCTGATGCAATTATGAGCACACAGTATAATTGTAAGCATCTTACATGTATCGGTGTAGTGTTATCGTAAATATCCCACATGTATCAGTGTAGTGTAATTCTGAACACTGTACATATATCAGTGTAGTGTACGTAACTGTGTGTCTGGAATATTGGTGATAAAAACTTGTTATGAGGTTTTAACTATACATACACCGTCAACAAAGTTCTTGGCTGTATAAAAGATACCTTCAACAAAGCTGGATATGAGGTGATGAATGCATATAAACACCTTGTTGAGACTTGCACTTTAATAATGGCCGACATATCGGATAATGAGCAACATGACATTAGCGCGACGAATGTTAACATTACAGAAACAAACGACGTTACTTTGACAGAGTTAAACAGGGAAGAGGTGCTCAGACAGATACCGCTGATCATTTATTTAGTGTTGATAAGCGGCATTGGAATACTGGGCAATGTGTTAGTCTGGTTTGTGTACAAAACAAAGTACGGATCGTCTAATTGTCGCACTTTCCTGCTGTTTTTGTCATCGATTGACCTTCTTTCGTGTTCACTTGGAGTACCTTTTGAGATTTTGTTTGTGATGAGACAATATAACTTCCGGAATGCTGCAGCGTGTAGGATATCAGTTCTTCTGAATACCTGGCCGACGCTTACTGCCGGTTTCGTATTGTTGGCTATTGCTGTGGATAGATATAGAAAAATATGTCGACCGTTTGGCTGGCAGATATCCATGCGGTACTCTGTAGTTTTATGTGTACTCTGCGTCGTTCTGGGGGCATCTTTCTCATGGCTGTCCCCGCTAATATATGGCATAGAAAAATCATCTCATCATATATACAAAAATATTACAATTTCCCAGTGTACAGTTACTGAAAAAATGAAAAACGAGACACTGTTTCCCTTGATGAACAATATCTCATTCGCCGTACTATTTCTGGGAGCTCTTGGGGCAATGTCTGTTTTGTACTGTTTCATTGGTGCTGGCGTAAGAGCTCACGTCAAAAGAAGAGATAAAATGAGATTATCGCTGCCTAAATCGTCTTTCAACGCAGACACATCAGATGCGAGTGAACTCACAATCAAATCTGGAGTAGTGGCTCTGGGACGAATGAAAGAGTCGAAACACAGAAAGGACGAAACTAAGGAATCCTTATTCTGTACCGAATCTTCGGAATCAAGGAGTAACGAACAATCGAGTTCAGTTCTAGACAATGAACCTTGTTTGCCTGAAAGGCATTATATAAACCCTTCAAACACAGACAATAGTAGGCCAATCTCAAACCGCAAGTCAGTGCTAGATCGGATGTTATCCTTGGGAAGGTATTCGATAAATGTTCTGTCAAGAACTTCGTCATCCGCTACATCATACAGCGGGAATACAATCAGACGTAACTCACGTGACCGGAAATCTCACTCGGAACACGATAGAGCAAAGAAAATAACATTTGTAATGTTTCTCATTTCGCTTGCATTTGTTCTTAGCTACTTACCACTTCTCTGTATACTTTTAATCAGAAGTATTAACACAAAGTTTGTGGGTAATCTAAGTGATCACGGTCGGGCGGCGTATAACTTTTTCTTGCGGTCCTATTACCTGAACTGTATGATAAATCCCATAATTTATGGACTGTGGGATGCCAAATTTCGAAAAACATGTAGGCGCTTATTCTGCAGACGTTAAGTATGTACTCCTTTTAGCCTTTTATTCCATGAATAGTCATTTAAGAAATAATTACCAGGAATATTAATTATGTCGTGTAAACAGGGGATACCGTTAAAAACTTAGAATCGGATTTATGTTATTCCATACCAAAACAAGGCACACCGATCAGACGGATTGTACAGGACAGGAACCTAGATAAGATACGTAAATTGAAACATTTTCAAGAATGATTCCTTTATTTCTCCACCAAACTCATGTTGTGACAACTCTTTAGAATCGTCTCTTCGAGACGATTCTAAAGTATGGTCACAAAATAGGGTTTGGTGGAGAAATGACGATTTTAGTATCTGAGTACGCTCAGTTATCAGCTGCTCTGACAGGAGCTGTCTGATCTGGGTCTACTTTATTTGCAAAGGCATCAAGAAGCATATCTACTATTAAGTAAAGGTGGATGTATATATTGACAGCATCTCTCCATAAAAAGTGTGCATTTGTAGTATTGAAAACTATAGACACTGCTCGAATATTTCTTATCTTATTCTAAGGCGAATTCTTATCATTAGACCAGAGCAACACATACAAGGTGCGTACTCAAGCTCTAAAATCGTCATTTCTCCACCAAACCCTATGTTGTGACTACGTCATTCTAAAGAGCGATGCTTCTAAAAAGAGGCCACAACAAAGGGGTTTGGTGAAGAAATAAAAACGTTAGTCTTGAAAATGTTTTAATTTGTGCATTTTATCTTGACCTCTGCACTGAGACTGTTAAACGCGACCTATTTTACTTTCAGGATCCATATTGTTTGACACTCAGCCAAATGGTTGTCAAAATGAGTCGGAGATAAATAAAAGATACGACTTATCAGAGTACAGTAAAATCCCTCTAAACCAGCTTCAATGTTCAATGTAGATTTTTACACATCTTCCCAAAAACTAAATCAAAATGACACACCACATGGATCCCTTTTCATTTGGATCCAAACTGTTTGAAAATGTTATCATTTGTTTCGCCAGTAGAGAGACGAGGCTAACCCTTATCCTACAGAGTTACAGATAACGATGCGTACCACAATACTAAAATCGTCATTTCTCCACCAAACCATATACTATGACCACTCTTTAGAATCGTCTCTTCGAGACGGTTCTAAAGAGTGGTCACAGTACCGGGTTTGGTGGAGAAATAAAGAAGTTGTTCTTGAACATGTTTTAATTTACGCATCTCCATCCTATCAAAACCCATGTTTACTAAAGACCCAACCTGCTGCAATTTTGCTTCTGAGTGTCAAACAGCGTATATCTTAAAGAAACACCCGCAGAGGGCCAATATCAGATGCGTAAATTTAACTAAGTTCAACAATAACTCCTTTATTTATCCGCTAATCCCTATACTGTATCCCATCCTTGGAATCTTCTCGGTGAGACGATTCTAAAGAGTGGTCACAGTATAGGGTTTGGTGGAGAAATGACTATTTGTTTGTATTTTGGTACGCACTTTAATTTCCACTCATCAAAAATTCTAGGTATTTACTCCATGCATATTGAATTACTCCATGCATATTCATGTACATGTAAGTAATGATGACATCATGAATATTTATTAGCTGAATTTTATGCGTTTTTTATATCCATTATAAAAACTGTAAGTTCAGATTTATATAAATACATGAATATGTCTTGACAGTTAACCATTCGCTTGCTATTCACGTCAATACATGTATACCTACCTGTAAATAGTGAAGACCCAGATGAGACAGCTCCTGCAGGAGCTGTCTCATCAGGGTCTGCACTATTTACAAGTTGATTGTGAAACCAGTGCACTCCACATCAGTGATTGCACAGCGAAATACTTGTACACAGTGAAGATATATGTAATTATACAACAGGGAATGGGTAAAGAAGGAGAAATTTGTTTTAAAATTCAGCAAGAGAAGGGTTAAGGTACTGTTTTAATGTGTAAAACAGTAAAACCTGTCTTAAGCGGCCATCAAATAGCGATCCATGCAGGCAAAAAGTAATGTGGAAATGCCCTTTAAGAGCTTTCTGCATTGCTTTTGCCCTGCATTTAGCCACAATCTGTTATTCACTACTCATATTTTCAATAAAATACCGCTTAGGACAGATTCTACTGTATATCAAATATTACTCACTACATTATATTAATCTTTGCTTCACTGTAAAAATGCCTGTCCATGTTTGAATCTGGTGCATTGTTACTACTTCTACTTCAAAATAACTTTTATAATATGCAGAAATCTCCTGCATTAAGCTACAACCTGCTTCTGCCACCCAGAATTATGCCCATTTTGGTGGTCGCATTACAGGGGTTTTACTATATATTAGAACATGCCTTAAGCAACATTAACACTTTCCCTGTTCAATATTCAGTAAGAAATATCGACATCATGCATGCTTATTAACTAAACTTTAATAATGTTAACTTTTCAGAGAATTAGTTTTGCTTTGGCGAAAACTGTAGAATCAGATCTATATCACTATCAAAAGCAAACAGAACAGACCATGATCAGACGGCTCCTATAGGGGCACCTGGTCTTGGTCTACTGTTTGCAAATACGTGCAAAGGCATTTATATGAGGGAAGGGTATCATATATTACACACAGCAATCTTACAAAAAATGAAGCAAATGCTTAATACATGGTATGTAGAAAAGTCCTTTCTACGTTACTTTTTATTTACCTGCATTAAGCTACCATATGCCTTACATACCCATAATTAGACCCCGAGGCGCTTAAGACTGATTTACTGCATTCAGTGTTTGTTTCTACGCATTTAAGGCAACTTACAATATATTTCTTTTGTACAGAATGCGTGAGAATGATCCGTCATTGTGCTCCACCGATTAATACTTAATCCTTTCGCTGCCAATGCCGGATCTGTGATTACCTATGCAAACAGTTTGGATCCAGATGAGACGCCGAGTAACTCGGCGTCTCATCAGGATCCAAACTGTTTGTTACTGTTACTATGTGTTTGAAACAAAAATGAAGAAAATTAAAAGAATGAAATGTTGTAGCAGACGACAAAGTTAACAGACGACAGAGTCTGACAGGGTTTGGCAGCTAAAGGATTAATGGGTCTAAAGAGTTCAGTTTCAGCTCTTGTCCTCTTTTGATATGATATTAATAATGTTTGAAATGGTATTTAAGTTGTCAGAATTTTATATAAATAATTAAATTTGAATCCATGTACTATTGTTTATGTTATCAGTCAGAAATCCAGTTACAATGCACGGATGTCGCCAATGTCGCCAAAAGGCACAACAACAAATAGCGCAGTCCCAGATCAGACGCCGACTTTTCAAGGCGTCGTTTGATCAGGGACTTCACTTTGTGTCTCAAACTCTTTTTCTATATATGTTCTTTATTCCTTTGAAATTTGCATTTATTAATCCCCGTCCCTTATTTTGCCGATGTATTTAGCAAAATTGGGTTGCAGACGACAATTAGAAATTTGGCGCCGAAAGAGTTAAAACATGTTCAAGAATAGCTCTTTTAATTTCTCAATCAAAGCCTGTATTGTGACCACTCTTTAGAATCGTCTCTTCGAGACGATTCTAAAGAGCGGTCACAGTATAGAATACTGTTGAGTACACCCAGGTCAGACGGTCCATGTAGGAGCCTGTTCTACTTGCTTATGAAATAGTATTGGTTTGATTAAAAACTTCCTCTTATGCCAAACCCTCATCTGTTCAAATGCAATTATAAAAAATCGGTTAATTAACAGTTTGATGGCATTATTTCGTACATTAATATTCATAGAATAATATAGTTCAATGCGGGGTAATTTAAACTACTTTGTTCTATAATCAGTCATACTGTTTTATCTCATTTTCATTAAAACTTATCAACTCTTAACCTAATGACTATTTTATATGAGAAATAATAATGACAGAATGAATATTTATTACATGTAGCTATACCTTATAATGGCATATGGAGGACAGGATTAATTTGGTATTGGTAGAAACTGTATAGAATCCGATCTATATCAGTTCAAATGCACAGGGGTCTATACCGCTTTATGGCAGTCTTTATATTATTGCTGTGATATGGTGAGACCGGGGTGAACATACGTTTGTCAATGACCCAGAAAACACGTGAAGTTTTGAGAAAATCATTGTTGGATTGATAATTGTGCAAAAGTTACCGATTACATTTTATTTGATAGTAAAATATATTGGCTTTAAATAGCCGAAAGATTTACAAAATTATGATTTATCATTGAAATTGCAAGCGTTACATTCATATTTATACTTGTGGTACACGAATGTCCGTTCAGCTAGTTGGAACCCTTGATATTATATCACACATATAGACCCCCATGAAGCGGTACAGACCCGTGTGTTCAAATGCAAACAGAGCCGTCTGAGTAAAAACAACTGATTTCTATTGGACTCTTACACAACTGTGATACCTTCATTTGATATTGATTAAACATTTTTATAAATAAAAAACGGACTAACCGGTAAGACCGGTTTAAACTAGGGGCTTATATTCGCTTTGATGGAGGAACAGTTGGCAAACGTATACATATTTGTTTTAATTGAGTTGTCCCTTCATTAGAACATATATGCATCTTATAACTGTCTGGACAATGACATGAACAGACTCAATGAAGCCGGGTCCGTAATTTTCTCGTTTAGCATTGCTACGAGGGGCATTCGTTAAAGATTTCCCCTGACCTACTTCCAATGGGCAGAGAGGAACCAACCTTGGTACAAATATCAATCTTTCTCTACATAGGCTCCTGCAACGGAGATGCACCTCTCCAATCGCTTTATGCAGTTTTGGAGGCCTCTACTGTAGAACTCAGCAGGTTGTGCCTGCAGCCATGCCTGACTTCGGGAATGAGGCTTTCGTCGCCTGAGAATCGCTTTCCCTTTAAAAATGACTTCATGGATGGAAAGAGGTAGAAGTCAGATGGTGTCAGGTCGGGAGAGTACGGAGGGCGAAGAAGGATTTCATAGCCGCAGGACCGAGCTTCTGTCCGGGCAACATGTGAGTTGAGAACTGGAGCATTGTCCTGCATGAGTCGAAACCCTCTGGTCAGCATACCACGCCTCTCGGTTTTGATGGAACTTCGCAATTTCTACAGAAGTGATGCATAGTATGCCCCATTAGTTGCGGTACCCTTCGCCAAGAAATCCATCATCACTACTCCGCGCTGATCCCAAAACACTGTCAATATGATTTTGCCTGCTGAAGGTTAGACACGTGCATTTTTCGGAGGTAGCGAGTCAAAATGTTTCCATTGTTTGTCTTTGGATCATAGTGATGCACCCAATTTTCGTCCTGTGTAATTAGTCTATCAAAAAGTCCTCTTGATTGTCGCGGCACATGGTCAAAGGAGTTTGGGAGCACTCAACTCGTTCTTGCTTCTGGAAAGGTGTGAGCAACCGTGGAATCCAGCGAGCAGACACCTTTCCCATGTGCAAATAGTCATGGATGATATTTTCCACAGACCCTCGCTGATCTTGACCCCGTTGGCTAAATGGCGCATCTTCCAAAATGGCGGCCTCCGCCTGTTTGATGGTGGCATCATCAATGGCGGACTGTGGGCGCCTAGGAATTGGGGCCGTTTGCTCAGATGTACGATATGCTTGAACTGACGATGCCAGTATTTGACAACATCATATGACGGGGCATCCTCCCCATAAAATGCCTCTTTCGGTGTGCAACCTTTTAAATACAGGAACCTGATGACTGCTCTGTACCCAATTTGCTCCATCACTAAACCTTACATTAAACCAGCACGAGTAAACCGGAAGCGACTTATATATGAGAACTGCAAATTACCATGTGACATATAGAGGTATATTCTAATGTCGGTGTACAATTTCAACTTCCTACCTAAACCGGAAGTGGTCAAGGGAAATCTTTAATGAACACCCAATTGCTTCCCAATGATCTCCCACTTTCAGAATATATTGACTAAGGCCTAGTACCTGTTGTGTACTTTGCCATTTGACTCAACCCTTTTCTTCATATAAACGTGTTTTCACGCATTTGCAAACAGAGTAGACCCATTACAGACGGCTCCTAGAGGAAATATAATAACATAGTATAATTCATAATGAAGAAAATATTCCAAAATAGGGAATTAATATAATAGATAAATACTTGAATTGCTCTGATCTAATATTTCGACCACTAAGGGCCTTTTTCAAAGATTATCATGTCAAATTACACGTCACATTTTTGTTACATGCATTCAGTCATAAAATCAAAGAGAATATTAATTTATATATACGGCAAAAACTTACTAAAGCGACTGCTAAAACAGAGTATTATTCTTGGTTTTAAAGATAGGTGGTTTGGTTTTGGTTTTTATCGGGTTTTACGTCGTTTTAACGGTATTTCAGTCATATCACGACGTTCAGTTAATTACAGGTGGAGGAAGACTCCACATGCAATTCTGTGCACGGAACCAATTGCATTGACTCGTGCACAGAAGAACATCCAGATGGAACGTCGTGATTCCAGGGTTGACACAGGTCGTTATCTTTTGTGCATGCTGTTGCATGTGGACGTCATTACAAACACGCCGGCACGTTACTAAGTTTGGCCTGTAGGGTTTCTGCCTATGTTATTACAAATACAAACACCACGTTATATATGTTGACACAAACACTTGGCGTTTTTGCATGTTGTTACATCTGTATGTCATTACAAATACGTCACCGTCTTACCAGGCGGACGTAAACAAAGAAGTTATGCGTTTTTACACACTAACATTTCATTGCAAACACGTTGCCACGTTACCAGGCGGACGTAAACACTTTGCGTTAGCGTTTTGACATACTGTAACATCTCATGGCAAACACGTCACCACGTAACCAGGTGAACGCAAACACTGGACTTTGGTGTTTTCACACATTGTAACATCTTATTGAAACATGTTGCCACGTTACACTTGCCATAGGCGTTTTAACACACTAATACCTAATTGCAAACACGTTGTTACGTTACCAGGCCGATGTAAACACTAGGCGTATTTACACCCTGACATCTAATTGCAAACACGTTGCAACGTTAGCAGAACAAAACAGAACATAACTCTATTGTGCACTGATCACCATCTAGGCCGATCATGGACTGGCTGCCATGTGCATGTTTTTATCCCCTTGCTATATATAACTGTAGGTATAGCTGTTTCCCGGCATTACTGTTTTGTGCACTTTTTATTATGTACGTGACATTTATAGTATTTGAAAATGTATAAATGTTATGCTGATGTCTCCCACATTGTTTGGGACTTGTGCATTTATACAAATAAACTTGGAAACTTGGAAACTATTTCACCCAGGTATATAAAATACAGCATGGGGTGTAAACACTTGGCATATTTACACCCTAACATCTAATTGCAAACACGTTGGCACGTTTCCAGACGGGTGTAAACACTGCATGTTAGAGTATGCAAAAGAATTCAGGAGCTGAAACATTTGTTTTTGGTTCATACGCCATATAATGAATATTGAGCTATTCAATATTTGTACTTATATGCTTTTTAGGGTTTCAGCTTTGCCGAAATCCTTATAAAATGGATTGCGACTCAAACTTTCACGGAAAACCCTATTGCACGAGCTCTACCTAGCGGGAATCCCCCTAAGAGAATACGCGCATGTGCAGTGCTTGGCTTACAATCCGGTTCCGGAATCTTACAAAATATTTATAATGAAATATGGAAGATGGATCCATTAGCAAACAGAGCAGACCCTGATCCTATGGGAGCGAGCTGTCTTATCTGGGTCGAATCTGTTTGTAGATGCATGAAAACAAGTTTATATGAGGGAAATTAAGGGTTAAATAGACTTCTTCTGTTCTTCACATCAGAAACAGTAACTACAGTATAAAGGTTACAGCACTGGTGGTCAGTAGTGCAGGGCAACTGTTACATCATGCTAAACTATTTAGAGGTCATACGCTTACATGTAACTCTTTGCTAGCTAGCGGCAAAACTGTGATTACCTATGCAAACAGTTTGGATCCAGATGAGAGGCCGTATAATTCTGCGTCTCATCAGGATCCAAACTGTTTGTCATCTTTTTGACCATATTTTTGCATAAAATGAAAGAAAGTTTATTGAAGAATTGAAGCAGACGGCAATTGTTGCAAACGAAAAATCACTCAGCATTGTAAGGATTAAGCAAGCTGTAGAGATCTGTAATATCGTCTGCTTCAGGTTTGTCATCATTTGAATTTCTAAAAGATCAGTTTTAGGCATTTCGACCTAAGGCAAAATTGTAACAAGTTGTAAACAGTTTAGATTTTGGTCAGACAGTTACTTGGTATTAGATCTGAATCCAAACAGCGTGTCCCACTTTGCCAACCTCTGTTGTTTAAGTAGCTTGGATGGTAGTATTAACAATTACTATTATTTTTGTATCCTTTATATTATTAAAAAATCATTAAAAGGAAAAAAGGAGAAAGGCAAACAAAATGAGACAAAGCACTTTCTTATCTTTTAATTTATATACATTTAATCATTTATTGATTTAATAGTATCTTATAGTGTCTTATAGTATCTTAAAGTAACGTATGTAATTTATTTCTAATTCATATCATTTATTTCTATGACGCCGGTTACTGATCAGGGTATGAAGTGTTTACTACAGCACTGACTGTAATTTGCATGTATGACTATCATTTATTTTTAATTATATCATTTATTGATATACTTGTTACATGTATGATGCTGCAAATAGCGAAGACCCTGGCCAGTTGTGGTAAATGATCGGGGTATTTATTGTTTGCAGCACAGACTCACAAATTGGCCCTGGACAGACTCACACTCGCAGTCTCCTCAGGAAAAAGTAAGAAAATACAATGCAATCACACAAAAAGACAAAGTATAGGCATGGATAAACTATTCTATTAACTTCAGGGTCTTTTCTGTTTGCAAAAGAGCATAGAAAGGCTTATTTTTGCTCAGACCAATTGTACCCGATATGGAACGCTGAAATCGTCTTCACTATATAATATAAAGTGAAACAATATTATGTGTCTAACAACCCATATACCAAATAGGAGGTTTTACTTCAAATTTTCACCCATGATAACCTGTCAACCTTGAATGTAATTATTGCTCTGACCATTTTACCAGAGTTATGGGACTCTGAAATTTTCTTCACTGTATAACACATAGTCAAAAGTGCTTGATTTAGAGGCACTATTGTTAGGGGGAGGGGTGCATCAGTGTCTTGGAAACAATTTTCTAGTTAATTTTTCAATCAATATAATATATATTATGTCCGAAACCTTCAGTACTGTCAGTACTTTGATTTACATTAATGCGAATGGAGTAAAGGAACTTGTGTGTTTATAGCACCCCGGCATTATCCAGATGTGTGGTGTGGATAAAGTTTCTACTAGCAGTGTCAAATTATGCAGTGACTCGTCGTCTTATCAGCCTCTCATGTCCATTGCAGACAAATATACACATGCAATATGAAATACAATAATACACTAGGCAGTCCTACTTGACATTGTGTAATAGTAGTTTGTGTATATTAGGAAAACACTTGGTAAAAGCTCGGCCCTGTTCATGTTGTGCACTCTTCCAAAGCTGTGACTTGAAAGTGATTGGAGAATAATGGCAGCGCAATGTTTTCGGATAGTAATGTCTCTGCTAAACGTTCAGGCAGTACGAGGTAAAACAAATGTTTACAAATATTAAGAATACTGGTATTTGTGTTTAAACTATAATGGCGCACCTTGCTTTAATTCTTATAATACGGAAATTTGGGTTAAATAGTCTTTGCAAACAATGTTGACCCAGATCAGAGGGCCACTGGTGTAGACCTCTGATCAGAGTCTGCATCGTTTGCCATATCATACAGTTATGGCAAACGTACCCCTCGATATTCGACATGAAATAGTACAATGTCAAATCTGAAAGGTTCCATTTGAAATCGAAGTGTTGCAAGGATCAACATATTGTATTGGCACGGCCACGCGTTTTTATAATTATTTTTGTAACTTCCTAAAAGTCTAAGATTTTTTTGTATCTTACGTATGTTCGAACAATACCAGATCGTTACAGGCTTCAACCTCAAAAATGGGAGATATATCAATATTTTTGAGGGTCAATATTTAGTCATGTTTTTTTAGTGAATTTTTAAGTCATTATAAATATTGATAATAGCGTCATGTAAATAATCTACAGTGGATCCTCGATATCTCCTACAGTGCTCCCTCCCTACAACGGCCCTCTCAATAACGATTCCCTCCTTACAACAACGCATGTCACTGTTTCCGAAACAACAAGGCTCCAGAAACAAATTTTTTCATCGCATTTTCTTTATGCCTCCATCAAACCCTATGTTGTGACCACTCGTTAGAATCGTCACTTTGTGACGATTCTAAAGAGTGGTCACAACATAGGGTTTGATAGAGGCATAACGGTTTTAGTTCTCGAAATACACCTTATCTGGGGATCTGCAAACAAGCTAATTATGTTTGATTTTCCCACCCTATAACAACTCCCTCTGAACAACACATACGATCTTCGTATCCCAAAGGGTGTCGTTGTAGAGAGGGAGCACTGTACTTACAAATTACTTCGAGATAACGGGAGTTCGAGTCTGCCGATTTCTAACTTAGGAGATTTTCGATGTGACAGTTGAACCGATTACCTCATAGGATATTTTTAGATCCAACCTCTGAGTAAATCTACCGAAAAGGAGCATTAACTAGAGAATTGTTTTAGAATGTTGTAGTTTGAAACCATTGTGATAGATAGAGCATTTGCTACTAAAGGAGCAAGTGTTCTATTCAACAGGTGACTTTTAGAGAGTGGTCAAAAACTTCAATATCAGGGAATGGGTAAATGCGGGGCTGGTGGTGTGTAATCGTTACACACGTACAGAAGGATGGAGGGGAAAATCCCTCCAATGCAACCACCAAAAGGAAGCATAATTATATAATATATCGACCCCCTATCGTGGATGTACATGTATTTTTGCAAGGGAGTCACTATATCTTTTTATTGAAATGACGGGGGGTGGTCATGGTACTATATAATATATCGACTCCCCTGATGGATGTATTTTGCAAGGGAATCACTATATTTTCTAGTAAAATAACACGGAGATCATACTACGATATAATATATCGACTCCCCTATCGTGGATGTATTTTTGTAAGGGAGTCACTATATTTTCTTTAGTGAAATGACAGGGGGTCATAGTACGATATAATAATAGAGGTATTTAGGCAAGGGAGTCATTATATTTTATAGTAAAATGACCGGGGGTCATATTACTATATAATACACCGACCCCCTGGTGGATATATTTTGGCAAGGGAATCACTATATTTTATAGTAAAATGGCACGGGGGTCATACTACTATATAATATATCGACCCCTATCGTTGATGTGTTTTTTGCAAGGGAGTCACTATATTTTTTAGTGAAATGACAGGGGGTCATAGTACTAAATACATGTAATATATCGATCCCCCCGGTGGAGATATTTAGGCAAGGGAGTCACTATATTTTTAGTACAATGACCGGGGGTCATAGTACTATATAAAATATCGACCCCCTGATGGATGTGTTTTGCAAGATAATCACTATATTTTATAGTAAAATGGCACGGGGTCATACTACTATATAATATATCGACCCTCTATCGTGGATGTATTTTTGCAAGGGAGTCACTATATTTTTAGTTAAATGACAGGGGGTCATAGTACTATATAATATATCGACCCCCTGGTGGAGGTATTTAGGCAAGGGAGTCACTATATTTTTTAGTACAATGACCGAGGTCATAGTACTATATGATATATCGACCACCGTGGAGGATGTAGTTTTGCAAGAGATTCACTGTATTTTCTAGTAAAATGGCCGGGGTGTCATGGTACTTTATTAAATATCGTCCTCCCGTGGATGTATTTTGTCAAGGGGGTCGCTATATTTTATAGTAAAATGACACGGTGGCCATAGTACTATATAATATATCGACCCCACGATGGATGTATTTTGCAAGGGAATCACTATATGTTATAGTAAAATGACAAGGGGGTCATACTACTAAACATATATAGACCCCCATATCGTGGATGTATTTTTTCACGGGAGTCACTATATTTTTTATTGAAATGACAGGGGGTCATAGTACTATATAATATATTGACCCCCCTGGTGGAGATGTTTAGGCAAGGGAGTCACTATATTTTAGTACAATGACCGGGGGTCATGGTACTATATAATATATCGACCCCCTGATGGATGTATTTTGCAAGGGAATCACTATATTTTCTAGTAAAATGGCACGGGGGTCATACTACGATATAATATATCGACCCCCTATCGTGGATGTATTTTTGCAAGGGAGTCACTATATTTTATTTAGTGAAATGACAGGGGTCATAGTACTATATAATATATCGACACCCTGGTGGAACCAATAAGGCAAGGGAGTCACTATATTTTATAGTAAAATGACCAGGGATCGTAGTACTATATACTATATCGACTCCCTGGTGGATGTATCTTTGCAAGGGAATCACTATAATATTATTATATAGTAAAATGGCACGGGGGTCATACTACTATATAATATATCGACCCCTCCCCCTATCGTGGATGTACTTTGCAAGGGAGTCACTATATTATTAGTACAATGACCGGGGTCATAGTACTATATGATATATCGACCACCGTGGTGGATATATTTTTGCAAGAGAATCACTATATTTTCAAGTAAAATTGCACGGGGGTCATACAACTATATAATATATCGACCCCCCTATCGTGGATGTAATTTTGTAAGGGAGTCACTATATTTCTTTTAGTGAAATAAAAGTGGGGTCACAGTACTATATAATATATCGACCCCACCTGGTGGAGGTATTTAGGCAATGGAGTCACTATATTTTTAGTACAATGACCGGGGTCATAGTATGATATCGAAAACAGTGGTGAATGGATGTATTTTTGCAAGAGAGTCGCTATATGTTCTAGTAAATTGGACTGGGGTCATAGTACTAAATAATATATCGACCCCCTCGTGGATGTTTTTTGTCAAGGGAGTCACTATATTTTATAGTAAAATTGCACGGGGCCATAGTACTATATAATATATCGAACCTTAACCCCCCCCCATTGTGGATGATTTTTGGCAAGGGAATCACTATATTTTATAGTAAAATGACAAGGGGGACATAGTGCTACATAATATATCGACCCCCCTGTCGTGGATGTATTTTTGCAAGGGAGTCACTATATTTTTAGTAAAATAACTGTGGGGGTCATACTATTATATAATATATCGAACCCCCCTGGTGGAGGTATTTAGGCAAGGGAGTCACTATATATTTAGTAAAATGACTGGGGGTTATAGTACTATATTATATATCGACCACCGTGGTGGATGCATTTTTGCAAAATAGTCACTATATTTTATAGAAAAATGGCATGGGTGTCATAGTACTATATAATATATCGACCCCGTGGATGTATTTTTGCAAGAGAGTCACTATATTTTGTAGTAAAATGACCGGGGGTCATAGTACTATAAAATATATAAACCTCGTGGTCGACCTACTACGATAAAAAGAGTGGGTCACAATACTATAAGAGGGGTTCATTATACTATGGCAAGGGAGTCACTTTACTTTATAGTAAAATGACCGGGGGTCATATAGTTGGGCATCCGAGGTGTAAAAAGTCGCTTAATTTTCGACGTCCATGGCATTTTTTAGTAGAAATGTTTGAATACCATATTTGTGTTGCCAGATAGTAATCATTTGTGGTTCTGGTCCATGCCACTGCCAAAACCCTCTTTGAAGGTCAGAAACTAGGTCAAAGATCAAATGAGTGCAAAAACGTAATAAAATCTCTATATAGTATAAAATAACAGACATTTTGAAAATTTCGACACTTTTTTTGCATTTAATTTCTTAGCAATGTCTCCACAGTAAGTATAGATATATTTATGGCACATTTAAGGACTATTTTAGTGACCTGTGATGATTGCAAGTTCGGAAAACATCGTTTTGAATACGTTTACAGTACATTATCATACGGTATAATTATAACTTTGATACAAATCTGTGCAAGTTATCATACCTCTTCACGCAGATGTATTATTAAGAGATGATAATAAAAAACGCCCGAAGATTAGTCTCTTATTGCTATAGTCTCAGAGTAATATTGGTCTGTTTGATTGTACATGTACACAACTTCTATTAGCTGTCTGTATCATTAGTGATTGAAACGCCATAGCTCCTGGTGAGTATGGCGATGTTTTTACATAATGAATTGATATATTTTACCTACACCAGCAGTACCTATGACAATACCCTTTCTACATTTGCAGGAAAATGAATCTCTCGGATATTGATTGGCCGTTTTAACAGTTACTGGCCATAGGTATCCACTCTCACTCAACAATGAACTCATAGACATATTCAGTGCCACTGGATATGAGTAACATTCCCTATCCGTGATGACAACACTGTATATGTTATTGCCACAAACGGTCACTAGTTAAACAGATATACCTCAATACCCGGAATACGTGAGCATGTCATACATGTAGTCTGACTAAAGTATATTTCACGAAGGAAGCCTATCCCACATCTTGTCCACATGTGGAAGGAGGCTAACACATGCTCTATGACCCATCAAAATGACTGAGTTTGCAGCACACTTGGCAAATCAGCCCCTTTACCAATCTGTACTCTATTGGATATATTCAGAAAACCCTCAAATTAGTGACCCCTTCTAAATTAACATCCACCAGCTTCAGCCAGCTATAGTGCAACTCCGCCATCCGCCATTTCTCACGAAAAAAGAAATGTGCATACAAAAAAGTGCTGAGGACCAATGTACAGAAGAACGGCATATACAAGGAGCTACAGAAAACTTGCAAAGAAGAAGTGCAATGAAGCTCATGATGGGTATGCGATTGACCTAGTGACAGGTACCAGCTGTAAGAAGCTATACGCTTCTGTTAGGAGCAAGACATGCGATAGCTCGAGAGTAATCCCACTGACGAATGATGACATTAACCATGTCGATACACAAAGCAATGTTGAAATACTGAACCGCTTGTTCTATGTCTTTACACATGAGGACCTATCTCTCCTTTGTGACATTTGGGAGTATCCTTATTCGGATGCCCTTCCTATTCATGTCACGATAAATTGTGTCTGCAAGGTTCTTAAGGGCCTTAACCTCCACACAGCTACTTGTCTAGACACCATCATATCAAGGTTCAAGAAAGAAGTGGCACATTCCCTGGCGTTTGTTCTTGCTCTGATCTTCCAGGCAGCTTGACCAGGATAAAGTCCCCAGTGATTGGAAGACTGTTACGTTAATCCTATTTACACAAACATGGTCCAGAATAGCCCCTTCAAACTACTGGCCTGTGTCCCTAACTTCTGTTACATGTAAGATCATGGAATACATCATACACAGTAACCTGGTTTTTCTTAGTGCCTTGACATCCTCAGTCAATGCCAGCATGGACTCGGGAAGCAGCGATTCTGTGAGACAAAATGATCAATATGGTCAATGACCTTGTGTCAGGTCTGGACTAGTCATTAGATTGACGTAATCTTGCTGGACTTTTCCAAAGCATTTGGCAAATGTCTTACAGACTCCTGCTTCTTAAGCTCCATTACTATGATGTGTATTGCAAAATGCTTGATTATATTCAACTAATCACGCTGGAAGGTGTTTCCTCCGGGTCAGTACCGATAACATCCGATGTTCATTAATGTGCCGTTCTCAGTCCTTCCCTTTCCCTCACAGGCAATGATGACCACACGGAATTCCTATGCTCTCCCTGCCGACTCTTCGCTGACGCCTCACTTTCGTGTCGAGTCAATAGCAGATGCAGACGTCTTCCAGAATGACATCGACAGTCTGTAGGAAAGGGGAGAAACTGGGTTCAATGCAGAGAAGTGCTATATCCTGCTTATTATCAACAAGCGGACACACATAGAGACCAATTATACTGCTCATAACAAGAGACGGAAGACAACAAAGAAAGCAAAATACCTTGGGACGCTACCGTTTTCTCAATTGTCTTGGAAAGCCCATGTCGATATGGCCATAAAGAATGAAAACTGATCTACAGCTTTTCTTAGCAGGAACCTTGGATCCTGCCAAAAGTCAACCAAGGAGGCATGTTACAAACCCCTGACCAGTCTGCAGGTTGAGTACACATCCTGGACCCACATACCAAGGCCATGAAAAACCGTGAGGAGATGATCCAACATAGAGCTACCATATTTGTTATTTGAATTATTGCAAAAGAAGCAGCATTGGTGCCATGCTCAACATGATTTGCTCAAACAGGCAGAAAAAAAGTAAAGGCCGCGATGTTCTATAGGTCCGTGAATGATTTTGTTACAGCTGACATCCACCTTCTGACGCCCTCACGGTGCAACTACAAGAGGACACTCTTTAAGATTCGTTCCATGGTTTTGCAGGACCAAGTTCTTGAGGGAATGTTGCTTTCACTCTGTTGTCAATATCATCTGGAACAAGCTACCATAACATCAGTTGATAGCTCCCAACTTTCCAGGCTGGGATCTCAGCTGTCATGTAATATTCTTCTGTTTGCAATGTTTTAACTTGCTTTTATAATTTGAACGTTGGACCCTCCCTCACCTGTGTGCATATCACAATGGTGCGAGTAGCCTGCTTTAAAGCGGCCAAGCACAACAAAATAAGAAGCAGAAGCCACAGACAAAGAGTTGATGTAGTATACTAGTATTGCAGTATTCAACAGATGCATTGGAATATCGTCATTCAAGGCAAATGCAGACATGAAGTGTCCCAAATCATGACTAGGTGGATACATAGATTGTCTTGCATGCCTTCAAGGTTTGGATGCTGCTTGAAAGGGTCAAGGCTGGATAGTTGTCAAATGCCAATATTTTGATGTACTAGATTGGAGTCTAGATGAGGGCTGGGGCCTCCAAGAAAACAAAATTGTATTTTCCGCAAGTTATCTCAAGATGTCTGCCGGAACAGTTTTGAGTTTCATGCAATAACTGGATGTGACGCAACCCTTGATTTCACAGGAATCGGAAAGAAGACCTGTTGGAGGAAATATTTTACATGTCCGATCTGCTCTGCTTTCAGATATTTGAAGAGTTGTACGGTCATACACAGACGTTTGGTGTTTGATGCCAATGGAGAATCCATTGATGATGCAAGAATTACTCAATATGGTTAAGGTTAAGGAACAGCTTCCACCAACAAAGGATGCAGTAGAACTAAACATTGCTTGAGCAAACTATCAAGCTGGTATATGGATCTGAGATCATAGATACAGAAATTAATGCTATTGATACTAACGCATAGCAAGATGGTGCCGAACCCTTACAGGTGGTTTGGAAATGTACCAACTGCACCTGATGCTTATGGGTGCAAAATCAAGTGCAAATCTATTCGCTGAAATGCTTCAAAGCAGCTTAAAAAAGCACACTAACATGTGTTTGCGATGGTGTTAATTGTACCGATCCAGCAAATATCCATACAAATTAATTAGTTACTTTAAACAGAACTGAAAGTTTTGTTTAGGTGTTCATTTACCCCACCCACTTTACTTTAAAAAGTAGTGATGTTACAGGTTAACCGGTAAACCGGTTAACCGTTTCTGATCCGGTTATCCGGTTACGATTTTGCAAATAGATTAACCGCTTGGGCATATTGAAAGCAGGTTGCATTTTCAAAACAAATACATAGTTCGATGCGCCTCTCATAATAAGTAAGTGTCGCATTGGTCCATTACCCTCTTCAAATCAGGCCAATCCACACGTTGTCATTAAACAGCGGGGTCAAGGGCCCCGGACATTTTGTCCCCACTCAATTTTGCCAGGGTGGACGATTATGTACCCCATGGTTTTGCAAGTGTGGACATTTTGTCCCTCGTGATTTTGCAAGGGTGGACATTTTGTCCCCCGTGTTTTTGCAAGGGTGGACATTTTGTCCCTCATCATTTTTACAAGGCGGACGTTTTGTCCCTCACTTAATTTTGGACAAAATACCCTCCATAAATCTGGCTTAACCCCTTTACTCCACAGACAAAATGTCCCTCACTTAATTCTCCTAAGTGTTACATACAACCCTTGAAATGACACAAGTGTTGCAAACAGAGAATACCCAGATCAAACGGCTAATTTTTTCTAACATAAATATTCATGGAGTAAAGGGTTGAGCCATATTTATGGAGGGTAGTTTGTTCAAAATTTAGTGAGGGACAAACACGTTTTGCAAACAGAACACCCAGATCAGACCGCTCATTATTTCTAACATAAATAAAGGGTTAAGCCGTTTGATCAGGGTATACTGTGTTTGCAAACTTTGCAATGTCGTTAAAAGCTGATGTATGGAGTAAAGGGTTAAGGGTTAAGAGAATATTTATACGTAAACATATATACATGTATAGCATCTCTTCGCTTTTTAAACTGTTTGGTTAACTAGGGTATCATACGTTTTGCATAATCGTTTAACATTACAACAAGGAGCGTACGGTGTTAAATCAGCACTTAACCAACTAGTTGCGTCATGTTTGGCAAAGTTTCATACAATCTGTAACCAGATGAAACAATGCCAGCGCGGTGTCTTAGCAGGTTCCAAACCATTTGCAACTCGATCAACAGTTGCTGAGAAAGTTACAAATTTCGGATTAAGCGTAAGTATGAGACGGAAACATGTTGAAGCAGCTGTCACAGTGCATGTTTTCCTTATTGTTTGTAACCCGAGTTGCTATCATGTGCATGCATTTATCTCATATTACAGGCTTCGTAAAGGATGGCATTGTGGTAAATATTAATGTCTGTATATTATCCTTGTATCATGACCTCCAATGTCATGTTGTGAATAGAAGGTAATATCCAATCACAATGGACTGGAGACGACGACGAAAACAACCGCAATTTAATACACCGGGTCTCTTTGTAGATCGCAAACTTTTATTCAAATTATTCAGTTACTGAAGGCGAAAGGTGGATGTTAAAAACCATATACCAACATTTTCATCATGGCTTTAAAGCTTTGTTTTTTGCAACGTGAGCTTTAATGCATATTAGAGGGTAATGCAATACGAAGCATACAGGCCACAGTTTGTCTCTTGTTTCACTTTAGCTAGTGATCTACACTGTTTTCACAGCATAAGCACCTAACCCTTTCAGCCCCACATTCTGACTGTTCGTCCAAATCAGATGTTTGACACTGGTATAAACCACTGACATCCACGGGTTCAACGTCCTGTCTTGACCCTGATCAAATAACTCAACCAGGAGTCCTCAGATCTTGGTCAATACTGTTTGCATGTGTCCAAGCTATAGGATCAGATCTTTGTCAATACTGTTTGCATATGTACAAGCTATAGGATCAGATCTTGGTCAATACTGTTTGCATATGTCTCAGCTATGGCATCACATCTTGGTCTCTACTGTTTGCATATGTCTCAGTTATGGCGTCAGATCTTGGTCAATACTGTTTGCATATTTTGCTTTACATGTATTTACAATTTCTAATTATAGAAGTGTTACAGATTTCGGTTTGGTATAAAACACTGCCAGCTTACAAAGAACAAATTCGGTCTAACAGCACGTCGGAACTAAGTAGATCATCAATATACATTTGTATCACTTCATTCACTTTAATACTAAAAACCCCAAATTGTCCGCAAACTCTCTTTGGAATGAAATATCCATATTGAATTCTATAAAAATCGATGCAAAAAGCAAGACCATGACGATGGTGATATTTTACTGGAACCAAATTTGCCTAGGAAGTAGACACCGACTTTGTCAAACAACATCTAATTGGCGTTGTTTTGTAAAGTTTGTGTTCATTTAACAAAGGGAAGAAACCCGAAGTCACGATAAATGATAGTTATAACCAAACTTTTGACAATGTCTCTTCAATGATTGTTGATGGGTGGTGTAATACTTCGAACTTGTCTATGCAGCATCTGAAGTCTCATCCGATTAACCAGTTACGATTTCTGTAACATCACTATTAAAAAGTACTTGTGCATAATATATAGCTCGTATGACTGCATACAGTTATTTGTTCCAGTAGCATTCTGTCTAACCTTTATTTTGATGTCATTTATGCTTGTTAACTAGCAACAATGGCGAAAACATGACAACATGTATCATCGTCACATGTTGATTTTAACGATTTTGTACTGTTTTTGGATGTTCTCATTAATATTCACGAATATTTAAATAATATATTTTACACAAAATAAGTGCAAATTAAAGGCCAATGTTTAACCTTCATTTTGGTACTATGTTTATTATTTTACACCTAAAATTGATAAAGATATAATGATTTCTCAAATAACGTATATAAAATATGCACTTAGTTGACCTTTGACCTAATTAAGAGAAACAAGGGCAAAATTTCAGGTGGCATGGGGTATTTTCTGAATACTAAGACATCAAATATTATATATCCAGTGCATGCCAAATTCTACTATTTCATGCCATGGCTCGACTCATTTTCCTCAGTTGGATGCCCAACTAATAGTACTATATAATAGATCGACCCCCGGTCGATCTACTACGGGGGTCACTTTTCCTCATTACACCGGCGAGGTGATCCTAGAATATGTGAACTAGGCATTAATACGGAAATGAAACGGTTTAATACGGAAATTAAAGCAAGATGAAAGTAAAACAGAACTCTGCTATGGGAGCGTTCTGTTTTACTTTCATCTTGCTTTAAACAACCACCTGCCTTTAACACAAATTACTTGATGAAATTTAGTGGCTGTTATAGAGAGGTTTTACTGCATACATTGTATGACTATAGTTTCTGTAACGGCAAAATCCTTTCTTCAGCATGACATTATATAATCTACCTTGTTGATATTTATGTTGACATTTTTCTTACATGAATATTTATGGAGGAAGGAATTAAATGATGCAAAGAGAGGATAATGTATTCATAGACAAATCATTTCTGACAACTGAAACAGAAACACAATATACACTCTGACATGCCTGACACCCGTAACATTGTATTAAGCGGGTCAATAGGGACAGGATGTAACTGAGTTCTGCTTGAGCCCCGCCTAAGGTCCGCTGTTAGCAAACCAAGCCTGTTCTCTCTCAGTTAGATGATTGCAACATGGCTCGTATTTGCAAAAACCTTGGACCAAGTGAGACGTCAAGAAACCCGGAATCTCATCAAAATCCAAATTGTCAATAGTTTTTAAAATGCTTGATCGAACGGAGGTATAATTGAGCTTCGATATCTCGTACCCGGATAACCAAGATAACTCGAAGTAAATGTTCTGTTCTTTCACAATTTACAATACAGAATGTTGCTATAATGTATCCCTGCGCATATTAAGAAACACAGTGACACCTTAATGCAGGTAGAAAGTAATGATGACAGCTCTTACTTCTATATTTTAAGCCGAGAGTTTGATTTGAAATCGGATGAATCGAACCTCTGTTAACTGGAAGTAATTTGTATGGCCCCTCGAAGTTCGAGCTATCGAAATTCAGCTGTAGTTAATTGTATCAGATCCAAATTTGACATTATTTTCTCCCAGCGGGGAAATTGTAAAGCGATTGTAGAAAGTATAGACACACATCGATGTAACCGAAATAACGCCCGGTTTTGGGCTATCAAGATAAATGACCCACTAATGTTTGGTACGAACGTGAAGCTGGGACCTTGTACTTTTCAAATAATATAACTTTTGATACATTCCGACTAAGCCGTAGCCAGTGCCGACGTGAAATTCTTACAAAATACGCTGATTTTTTTTACTCGGACGAGAACTCGCAACAACTTGACTTAGTTTCTACTTGGCCGGTAACAAGGCACTTGATTGACCTAGGGATGGTGCCCTGTGTTCTCACTAACGCTTTTTGGGTAAGCAAGGTAACAGACACGCGGATGTTGTTATTGTAAAGGAAGCGGGTCACGTGGCTCGTAGTAGCCTGACAGAGATTTAAATCTGCTAATTGCACGAAAATTCGCCTGCATTTCGGATCTGCATCAGTGTCTGCAGATAGTTTGAGAGGTAAACGATAGCTTTTTGTCATATATATTGATTGCACAATCGTTTTGTCCCGAGGCATCGCGAGCCGATTATGGCCGTTTTACGGGGGTCTAGCGGCAAATCGTTGTTGCGCGATCTCGTTCGAGTAAGCTAAATCAGCGTATTTTATAAGAATTTCGCGTCGGCACTGGCTACGGCTTAGTCGGAATGTATCAAAAGTTATATTATTTGAAAAGTACAAGGTCCCAGCTTCACGTTCGTACCAAACATTAGTGGGTCTTTTATCTTGATAGCCCAAAACCGGGCGTTATTTCGAATCGGTCGTGAAATCTGCGAATGGGTAGTTAGACCCCTTGTATATAATATAACACTAAATCGACCCAATCAATTGTTTTGACTTTTTAGACCATGTAGACCCACGAAATGGTCCCCTGTGCATATTAGCGTCCGTCCTGTTTGCTTAAAGGGGGTGTCACACTAGAGCGTATGGCACGGACGTATGCGTGCGTATGAGAAAAATGCTCATACGCTCACATACGCTAGGGGTAGGTTAGGCATACGTCGTATACGCAGATATACGCTAGGGGTAAGTTAGGCATACGTCGTATACGTTTCAGGTACGCTGTCATAGGCCGAAAGTAATTTTTTTACATGTTCAAAAAAGTTCATCGTATACGAGCGAATGAATTATACGTTATGCATACGCTCATCATACGCTAGGCACACGTTGAATACGCTAGAGTGTCGGTAAAGGTACGTTACTTATGTGTCAAATACGTTTCACATACGGTGGCATGAAGGCAGCCAATAAATCTATCATATGGATAGCATATCAGTAACATAATTGTAACGTATGTCTGACGAATGACTTGCGTATTTAACCTATTTCTGACTATCCATACGCTACTCATGCGCTCTGAGAATGAAGTACGGGACGACTTTTTACGGCCGCCACACAAGCACTTATCACCTGCTGTTGTGAATTACATATATTCTGAAAATGGGTGAGCCTTCGAAAGCAAAAGTAGAAATGCAAAAAGAGAAAATTGCAGAGCTGGTTTTATTGAGTCTGTTCATGAGTAGTACTTAAATTTGCAACACTACTCACGCCCCCTAGCACCGGCTTAAGCAGTATTCAATTTTCAAAACTAATAACATCAAAACGAATGATCCCGAAGGACCAGAAAATATAACAACACTGAGAATGAAGTACGGAGAGACTTTTTACGGCCGCCCCACAAGCACTTATCACCTGCTGTTGTGAAGTACATATATTCTGAAAATGGGTAAGCATTCGAAAAGCAAAAGTAGAAATGCAAAAAGAGAAAATTGCGGACTCGGTTTTATTGAGTCTGCATTTCGATTTTATTTAAAGCATTGCCTGCTTGTTTTTAGGTAATATGATGTTTCGGCTATCAAATGGTCCTTCATGAACGTATAAACACTTAGTTCTAATAAGAATATTTAGTTACAATTGGAATACATATATGATAATCTACACAAATAGAGTTCCTCTTGACAAACCGCTGAATAAATATAAGTCTTTATCAGGATCTAAACGATCTTGCATTGCTAAACAGGCTGTCTGCTTATCTAGGTGGCATCAAGTTGTAGTTAAAATACTTGAAATCCAATGCATATTTTTTTGTAATCATTTCGATCAAATTGCCGCTAATATTAGCGTATGCTCTTACTAGTGCCCGTGCTCTTTGTTCTTCGATCTCTGATCTCGTAAGTGGAAATTGACGAATAATACTAAGAACAGTTTCAATGAAGAACGAGCTATTTCTGTACATATTTTTTGTCTGGAATTGCTGGTGTGGCAAGTCTACTCGCTCATCGATATACCCTTGAATCTGAAAGGATGTCCACAGTCGTTCGGCCACCGATTTCCAGTTGAAACACTTTTGGTGCCTAAGTTCGTGACTTCTGTTATAAACGTGTTTCACTATTCCTGGGATAGAGTAGTCTATTCTTAAGTTTAACAGCATATCTGTAATTACAACTAACTCTGTTTTGCTGATTTCTAATTCATGCAATACAAACAAAACATCGTCGGCAAATGTTTCATGCTTTAACAGAAAGTTTGGTTTCAATGCACACGGATCACAAATGGCCGACATAGGTTTAGCATGAGGGTCTTCATTTGCAATGTGTTTCGCTGTCATTGTAAAGTTCAAGTATTTTTCAAATGTCGCTCCTGTACAAACGTCAGATCGATCATATCTCAAAAGGAACGCTCTGTCCACATACGCCGAATACAACCTCGAATATGGGTTACGTGAAATCATCACCATATCAGCTTTTTTTCTCCGAGACACGCTTACATGTTCGGTGTATTTGATAGCCTCCTTGTGGAAGGTTTTTCGTTCAGTGTACATCACACTTTCCAGATGCTCCACACCATGTTCCAGTATTCTAACAACCTTCTGCCAAAAAGTACTGCCAACCTTGGGAACTGCACAGAAGTGGAAATTGTACTTTCGAGAGTAAAGAAAACGCTCCTTAGCTACAGTTGCAAATGTGTTCCGGGTTTTTGAGCACACGGTATTCAAGTGTTCCACACGACTGGCGTGTAATGTTCGATGTCCAAGACCGACAATGTCACCAAAACTAAGAGCTAAAATTCAAAAAGAAAAACTTAAGATAGATCTACACAACGTAAACATATTTGCATCTTCACATCAGGAACCTCTAAACACTAGCAATATACAATGAGGAAAATATTCCAAAACAGGGAATTAATATAATTAATACATAAATACTTGAAATGCTCTGGTCTAATATTTCGACCACTAAGGGCGTTTTTCAAAGATTATCATATCAAAATACACATCACGCTTTTGTTACATGCATTCAGCCATAAAAGCAAAGGGAATAATGTTGATCCAGCGTCATGGTGACATTGGGTTGTTATTTAGAATATCATGACGTCATCAAAAATGTCATCACATGATGTCATGGGTGCAACGACGTCATGCATGCATTAGCACATTATCCTCCCAGATGCTACGGCCAAATGGTGTGTAAGTTCTCAGCCTCCATATCCAATTAGACTAAGGGCCAGCTGTACCCTAGGTCCCCCCTTGCGGGATTTTATGACACCTATATCACTGTAAAGCTTAATATGTCCTCCATCGAATGTCACTTGTTGGATGTTATATGGATGCTGATTAAGCTTACAGTATGCGATTGATTATCTGCCCCTGAATTCGTAATATTACGTTTTTATTTTTTGTATATAAGAGATTATGGAGTCCAAAACGACAAGTTCTCAAACCCCATAGCTTAAAATTATTATATTTTATGTCGATCAACATATTTGAAAAAGAAAAGATAACTTTGAACTGAAAACAATTATCTCCCTTGTAACTATAAAAAAAGAAAATACTTAGTTTTAATATACGTACAAGCTATTTTTTTTCAGTTATATATGGAGAAACATTTTGAATAAGGCATTGAATACAATGTATAATCATTAGCGTCATTGAAAATGCAGGAGCCCTATAGGAATAACATTTTCTGTATGTCTGTCAATCTGTCCTTCCGTTCGTCCGTCCGTCCATCCGTCCGTCCGTAAACACTTGATGTGACGCGATAACTCAAAGCAGTACTTCACATATTGGTTTCATATTAAGGACATATGCTTAGTATCACCAGAGGAAGATGCCTATAGTTTTGGGGTTGAATCAAATCACTATGTCTAGATTCATCTGCTCTTGATTCATCCAAAATGTCAACAGTTATCTGCCCTTGATTCATAAAAATTACCATAAATTTTGTGAACACTTTTGATGTGAAGCGATTACTCAAACAGTACTTCACATATTGGTTTCATATTAAGGGCATATGCTCAATATCATCAGAGGAACGGACCTATAGTTTCTTTTAGTTGAATCAGCTTATTATGTCTAGATTTATCTGCCCTTGATTCATCCAAAATGTCATAATCTATTGTCAACACTTGATCTGATGTGATAACTCAAAATAGTACTTCATATAATTGGTTCATATTAAGGGCATGTGCTTAGTATTAGGAGAGGAAGACACCTACAGTTTTTGGGTTGAATGAGGTATCTGCCCTTTATCAAAAATGCCATATTCGACACAATTTCATAACATATTTATCATTTCTATACTGTAATTGTACATGTAATATTTAATGTGCTCAGAAACTATTTCCTATTGTTGCACTTTGTTTAGTTATTTGTCAAATGATGTTTGAGAGGCCACAAGCAGACCTAGAGAATGTACCAGTAGTTTGTTCCGAGAGGATGCAAAAGGGCGCATATAAAGGAAGAAAATGTAGAGCTATTCTTCCAGGAAGCAGCACTAAGGATCTCATCCAACGGGGCGTGATTGAAATATGCCCAAGAAGTGGATAGGACCGAGACTGAGCTCATAGGTCCTTCTTCTGATCAGTGGCCCTTCTGGCCGAATAGAGATAACAGACGCAGGGTATCCGCCACCCGTTGTGGGAGAGATCCTGATTGTGTTGGAGTCCGAAGGAAATTCAGTCCCACAAAGATGAAATCTTTCGATGGTATGAGACCTGATTTCTCCGGAGTCGGTACTAGTTCCAACTGAGACAATACCTCCCAGCTGTAATGGAGGTTAAGAAGAAGAGAATGACGAAGCAGCCAATTAATCAGAGTGAAACCAATCTGCTGGTGATATTTTCCTATTAGATCTAACTGTTTGTTTCTTTACTAAAGAGGCAGATCTGTCACGTTTATCCACCCTTACCAACTGATTTTCTATCATTCTGCCACTATATCCTCTTTTCCTCAACTGACTCTTGAGTTTATTTCCTTCTCTAATATAGTCGGATTCTCTTTCGCATATACGCTTAATTCTTAGTCCCAAACCATATGCTATGCTCTTCTTTGTACGAGGATGATGACAGGAAGAAGTGTTAAGGTACAGCTGTTAGCCTGTAGGCTTAACATAAAGATATGTATATTCAGTGTCAGGTTTGACATTAACATTCTCAAACAGATAAGATTCAGATCAGAAGCTATGTAAATAGAAGATCTTACATGAGCGTTCTTGATTATTGGATTTATTAAATGAGTCTTTTTAAAATGATAAAAAACGAGCTTTAGCGAGTTTTTTTTATCGTTTTAAAAAGAAGAATTTAATAAATCCAATAATCATGAACACGAATGCAAGATCCTATTTATAACATAACACACACAAATGTTATTTGCAGCCAATATTTCAGCAGTAACGCGGATTTTTATAAATTCTCCTTACATATAGAAATGATGAATGAAAGGTGTTATTAGGTTCGCTAGGTAACTGGGACAAAGTAGGTCCAAATTTTCGAACTTTTTTTTACTTACTGTCATATCAACCAGGATCTAATTCAGACCTCTCTGGTATTCAATTTAACTGTCGAAATGCGCCTTCGTTTTGGTATATTAAGTCCTTCATTAGTGTTGTATGTATACACATGGACATTGATAGTTCCATCGAGAAAAAAATCTCGATTCAAGTTCAGTGAAAATGTTTGAAATGGACAAAAGATTCAGTACGAACTGCTGCATAAAATGTGTTGGAACAGGAGGAAGATTTTCGCGATCTGCTGAGTATAGCATATTTGAAATATGTTTGTGCTGTGCTGGATTCAGATGATTGTAGTTGTTGATTGACGAGATATTTTTATGAGTAGAAATCTGCATAAACAAAAGGACATGCGGTGAAGAAAATGCAAAGTTGTGGAGGCATTTTCTATGTAGAATGGATTGTATGGGTCAGAGTAGCTGGTAGGTCTTTTTTGGCATACATTTTGTATATAACTGACAGCGATTACAATTTGTATTATTTTATCGAAATTAAGGCGCAAGTGCCAACAATCCTTTGCATCTATCGTGACTCAATCTTGGACAGGTAGGTCGATCACCGTCCGCCAGTTTGTTTGTTTTGACAGCGCGTATGAATACAGTTCGGTCGTTCGAATGTTATTCACTAGTGAATATATGCCCGTGATTATCAAAAAATAAATGATAGTGTTACGTCACGCTGAAGCCACGAGTTATGTTATAAAGCGACATCTGATAAGTTTATTTTTCTTAGACTGGTGATTATTTCATAATAGCAGTAAAAGGGTTAATTATTATGTTATAATGTTTTTCAGTTACGTAGCAGCTGTTTGTCCTCTTGAACAATATTAAAAACATGTTAATTCCTTCGGTGCCAAGTTCGACAACTCTAACATTTTTAAACAGATAATATCGATCCAGATCAAAAGCCATATAACGTGATATCTGTTCAGAATCAAAACTGTTTGTCATCATTTGTTAGACTGTTTTGATGTCACATTACCACATTTGCTTTAATAAAGTGAGTCTTACTGATTATGATTTTTAATTTCATAACAACAATGCAGAGTCAGATCAGAGTATTTCTATAGGAATAACTGACTAGAACTTGCACTTCGATCTTTTATCCTAACTATAGATATCACGTTCTTTCGTATAGTCGGTAAAACCTTCTCTGCGATGTTTTGTTACATTGTTTTGGTTGCATTGTTAATAATGTTTCTGTCATACTGCTAGTGATGTTTACATATATATTTTGTCCTCATGGGCTTTAAAGCTCAATGGAATCATTTGAATAAAACTAACTAACTAACTAACTATATATGGCCATTGTCTATTTTAACTAGAATGTCCAGAAATTCTATCTGATCCAAACCATATCTGAGCTCTATATTAATATTAGGTTGAAATTCTGACCAATCAAAAACTTGAGAACGAACTCAGACTCAACTAAAAAATTTATAAGCATGGACCCAGGATCCAAACTGTTTGTTACTGTGATTTGTTTTTTGAAACAAAAAAATGAAGACATGTAAAAGAAAAATGCAGCAGACGACAAAGGTTGCAGACAACAAAATTTGGCAGTTATTTGAACTAATTAATAGTCACGACGTCTTAACATGAATTTTGAACAGAGCGCTAAACTGAAATAATAACAAGAACTATCTTTAAAAAAGATATTCAACGGAATTCAAATATTGACATATATATGTATAAAATAAAAATGGTATTAAATCTGACATATTAAAATCAATGTTTTGATATTTTATAGTACAGGGAGCTAGATCTATGAAGGTTTACTTGTTATACTAACAGATAGGTGTGCAACGGAAATCACTGAAACAAAAGGCAGATCTACTATTTCATTCAATTTTTAGGTGATTATAACGTTTGAAATGAATTAGTGAACGTGGAGTAGAAGAAACAATTATTGAAATGTAACTTTTATAGAAAATCACAATTAAAGGTACATGAAATGCAAAACAACCAAAACAGCACAGCAAATATGTCTTTTGATCATATGACTGCCGGAAAATGTAGCACATTCAGAGTACTATGAATAAATTATTTCGCGTAAGAATTAATTCATATATTGAAGCGTGTATATTTATATTGATATGAAGATAAAAAATTGAATACACTTTAAAGCATATAGAAAGTACTTTTTTGTTCAGAGTCTGTAATTACCTAAGAAGAACAGTAATTATCTAGCCTAGATCAACGCCGTAATCTACTTGTGTGCATCATCATTAGTGACATCATTAACCGAATCTACTTCTACAACAATATAAAGTTAGCAACCTCAACCTTCTTTAACGATCCAAAGTCCCAGGTGATAGAGCCGTAGTAATCACCTACAGTAAGTAGATTCATATCAGAGATAGCCAACAACCCTGAAGATCGGTGCTAGTAATTGACACTATTAATGTCACTACTTAACCCTTTCCCTCATATAAACGTGTTTTCAATCATTTGCAAACAGGGAAGACCCAGACCAGACGGCTCCTAGAGGAGCAGTCTGATCAGGATCTGCTCTGTTTGCAAATAGAATTTGATATATCTGGTTCTTTACTTTCTAAAATGTCTACAATGTTTCACCTTCCATATTTATTTATAACTATTTTTCAATGACTATTCGGCAGGCATTGAAATTTGGCCTAAAAACAGAACAGACAAAGGGTTAATATATTAAACAACCTTTCTTCTTTATTTCCTTTGATTACTGCCAGTGGGTTATGATGGATTCGTCACTACTAGTTCGTCAAACTGGATTTTATGATCAACTGTGGTATTAAAATTGATAGCAAAGTTTTAAAGTTTGGTACATATGTTGGTAGTGGTTTCGTCAAACTAGTAATGATGCTCAGCAATTATAACCATAAGGTGATAAGAACGATAATTAGTTTGGAACTTGTATAAATTGTGGCACCAGTGTGTTGGTATTTCAATAAGTATTATTTATTCATTATGATAATAATAACAGTATTTATATGTGAGAAATTTTCTTACGTGTATGAATGTTTTTATACCATTATTAGAGCTTTTATTTATACCCTTTTCATTCAAATCTTAAATGTTGAAACAAATACCTATTATAACATGTTATAGGTATTTGGATGAAGATGATGAAGCTATTATTATTGTTGTTTTTATTTGAAATGATGATGATGATGATGATGGTGCCTAAAATCTGAGCTGTTTGAAAGGCTATTTAACCATTTAAACTCTAGTAACGCTTATATGTGCGACTTAGAATAAGTATACAGTGTAATCTCGATATTTCGAACTCGGATAACTCGAACTTCGGATAACTCGAACTAAAAGTTTTGGACCTTCAAAAATTTACCATAAAGGATTGCTCAAAATATATCACCACACATATCTAGAAATACATATAGCCGCTTAATGTAGGTGTAACGTAATGCTGAAAGCTCCTATAGAAGCTTTCAGCATTACTTTACACCTGCATTAAGCTGTGAACTTGAGAAATTGTCCAGATTAGAAATCGGATAACTCAAACTTCCGTTATCTCGAAGTAATTTTCATGGTCCCTTGAAGTTCGAGATATCGAGGTTCAACTGTACTTATATAGAGTAAACTATTGAGTACACTGGTCCTATGCTATGTAGACCCAGCTCTACTTATATAGAGTACACTATTGAGTACACTGGTCGTATGCTATGTAGACCCAGCTCTATTTTGGCTGGTCAAACCGGCAACTTTCAATGAAACGGCCCCATGAAAAGGTCGGCTTGCCTAAAAAAGTGTACTGGACTTTTAAATACGGTCAAAAAAGTGGATTGGAATTTTTAAATACGGTCAGGTGGTAGCGTATATGTTGAATGAAGTATGTCAACGGTAATACAGTAAACATCACTGCTTAATGCAACGTGAAAGTAAAACAGAAAGCTCCTTTATCTGCCTTTCGTATACGATCAATTAACCTTCTTTAAGTGGCCGTAATAGAGGAGGACAACAATGCGGCACATTTATACTGTACCCAGTTTTACGAATATACCGGTAGTTTGGCGAAACCGTCGGTTTGACTTTCTAACTCACTTGAGAATTATGAAACAACCGTGCTTAACTTTAGCCTGCTATGGGCGATGAGTGAATACCTATGCAAACAGTTTGGATCCAGATGAGACGCCGAGTAAATCGGCGTCTCACCAAGATCCAAACTGTTTGACACCCGATTGCATTTTGGTAGGCAAATTTATTATAGCATGGATTTTGAAAATGTAGTAGGTGAACATTTCAGTAAAAATAATTAGGCTGAAGTTTAAATATGCAAAACCGTGTACGTCTATTTTTATTCATAGGGGATTTCCCTGAAAGCATCTATTTTAAGAACAGAACTTTCGACAGCATTCCATGCTAAATTGTAAATATAAGCGAAAATAGACTTTCTGTATTATATGGCGTTTTGCCTGAACTCTAAGAAGTTTATAGAAAAGGTCTGTATTACAGAATGTCTTACATTTGGTTAATATTTATCGATTGCATGGATTTCAGTTTGCGAAGTAGCTAATTATCATAAGCATGGTGTTTTGAAATAACTAATATTTCGTAAGAATGACCCCAGATTTTCATCACATTAGCTGACTGTATCTTGAACTTGTACACGTTTTGCCATAAGATAAGATAAGATAAGATAAGCTTTATTTTGAGTCGGCAAGACATATACAAATAACATAAGCTCTCAAGAGCTTTTATAACCGACTATATAACAAGTGTATGTAAACAAACATAAAGTAGCTACAAGTAAAATAAGTAAGATATAATTTAGCCTATGAGAAAGCTGCCAATCCTGTCTTTATAATACACTTATTTAAAGATTATTTTCCATAAAATCTGCAAGCAGATTAAATTAATTAAAAAATGGAAATGGATATTCAGAATTGGCATTTTTCTGATAGGTGCATTTGTTAAATATCACATTAAAGCAATTTAAGCACAGCTAAAAATAAATTTACATAAAAACTAGAATGTTTAACATTATTAAAACAAGGAGGGTTTATTAACCATTGGTGTTGCAGTTGGATGTCACATCACGGACCTGCATCATGAGGCATCGTTCTGAAACACTCAATAGCACTAATTTTTAAAAGACTATATCACAGTAAGATTGTTTCAATAAAGTTTATGAAAATATTATGACCAGCCTGTAAGTCAAGATTTAGCTAAGAGAGTTTCGTAAGCAAAAGAAAATATAAACAGTTTGATTAACCCCTATATTGCTGGACTATCGGAAAATTTAACGACAATGTAACTATTGTCTCTAAAAGAAGCACTGAAATTTATAGCAAACTGCATAGTCCCTGATCTGAGGGCTCCTTCTGGAGCCCACTGATCTGGGTCTACCTTGTTTGCAGGAGTGTAAATCTCGGCTCCAGCACTGTAGGGGTTAAAAGCACACATAAGCAGATATAGCACATACATGCATAATATGACAAGCCACAATAGTCACCTATCAGGCACAATAGACATCCTTCTGATCTGGGATCCACACTGTTTGCAGAAAAATCCCCCCCCCCAAAATAATAAATAAATATTATTTATGTCGCGTTACAAACAGTTTTGGGCCACTTAAGACGCTGAGTAACACTGCGTATCAACTGACTCTGCACTGTTTGCTGTTACAAGTCCAAAATGAAAACATTATCCCTTTTTATATGAGGAGTACAATATTGTATTCTAAGCGTACTACTATATATTTCAAGCCATTGCCCCATTGCCTGAAGCAGGTTGAAAGAAAAGCAGAGTGTGCCTTAAGGCATATATTCTGCCTTACTTACAGCCGGCTCTAATCAATCATCTGATAGGATCTATAAAGATTTCCTATGTACGAGTATTTGATGAAGTTTTATGAAAATAACCAGTCTCAACAGGGAAAGTAACATCTAAGGAGTAAAAAGGTATATGTTTGGGGAATGGATTAAATAAATAGAAGCAAGCATACTGCACAAGGCATACACAGTAGAGCAACATTTACATAGTGCACAACACAGGGAAAAAGGTAGATAAACTAAACAAGCAACACAAGATACAAACACTTTAACATCAAAAGCACATATATAAGCAAGCAAACTTCTGAATTGCAAACATACAGGACAAACAGATATACATATCATATTTTCTTATGCTGTTCCTGTGCTGTTGATCTATCCCAGGAGCAAGAAGCACATTTACATTCAAGACCATTCCATGACTGGATAAGATTTTTGAATTGATTAAAGTTGTTAGAAGATCTAAATTCATCTGGGAGGGAGTTCCACAACACAGGAGCAGCATACCTGTATGAGTGCTTACCATAGGTTGTCGTGTTGACTCTTGGTACCTGTAAAATATTAGAATATCTAAAATTGATTGCAGAGTTTCTCTTTACAATAAGATCTGAAAGAACCACAGGGGCAAGTCTATTTAAAATTTTGAAAGTTTCAATAGCCATTGTTCGCATTCTCCTAATATGTAAAGATGGAAGATTAACTTTTTGTAATAGATCAGAATATGAAGATAAATAGTCATTATACACAACTCTGAGTGCCCTTTGCTGTAGTTTTTCCATTTTCTTAGTGCAATTTTCTGAACAAAAATGCCATGTCATAGGACAAAAATTAAAGTTTGAGAGAATGAAAGTATGAAAAACAGTTAATCTGTTAAGTTTATTTAAGTGTTTGCCTATTCTTTTAAGAACGTTTAGTTGCCTGCCGGCCTTCTTACAAATATTTCCGATGTGACTCTCAAAGTTTAATTTATAGTCAATGTCTATGCCAAGTAGTGTAACAGTCTCATCACAAGTTATGCTGCTGTTGCCAATTTTGAAAATAGGTTTTTTAAGAAAGGATGTTTTGCCTACTGCTATAGCTTGAAATTTGTCTGGGTTGGCTTGCATTTTGTTAGTTCTAAACCATTCTATAAGGGTATTACTTTCTTTTTGAAGAACATCGATTACATCATTGAAATTTGGAGAGTGAAAAGAAAGGGTGTTGTCATCAGCATAATTATATAATGAGCTGTTATGAATACGGACCAAGTATAGAACCCTGAGGTACTCCTTTACTAATGCTAGCCCATGAACTTACAATATTTCCAATTTTGATTTGTTGTTTCCGATTTGAGAGATAAGACTGTAGGAGTTTGGAGGCCGGCTCTGAAATTCCGTAATCTTTTAATTTTAGTAGTAAAATATCATGTGGTAAACAGTCGAAAGCTTTAGAAAGATCCATTAAAATTGCTGCAATATATTCATTATTATCCAGAGCCTTCCTCCAATCCTCCAACAGTCTTAATAAGGTTGTTTGACACCCATAGCCTTTTCTGAAAGCACTTAAGAAATTATCAAAAATGTTTTCAAAATAGACTGTGAGCTGCTCTGATAGTACTTTTTCAAAAATCTTGGATGGGATGGGTAATATGCTTACTGGTCTATAGTTTGATTTTACCAGGGGATCATTCTTTTTAAATAAAGGAGTGACCTGTGCTTGTTTAAGTTTATCAGGAAAACAGTTTGTGGAGATAGCAAAATTGACTAAATTTGTTATAGGCTCAACTAGTGCTGGTTTACCAAGTTTTAAAAGCTTGACAGATATCTTATCAGCTCCTGTTGCTTTTTTAACATTAAATGTGTCTATTATTTTAGCAATATTTGATTGGCTGGTATGTTCAAAATTGAAATGTTCAGTAGCAAATTTTCTTTCTCTGATTTTGTTCAGACTTGGATGATTGTTTGGATCAAAAACAAAGTCTTTACCGATATCTTCAGCAACAGTAGTAAAGAAGCTGTTAAAAATCTCTGAAACTTCCAAATCCTCGGAGACCATTTTTTCATTTTCGTTTAGAATTATTTTTGGTTTATCCGTCATACATTTTTTTGACATGTAAGGCTTTATAGCATTCCAAAATTCAACAGTTTTACTACCTCCAACACACCGTTCTTGAAAATAATTATTTACAGATTGTTTTTTGAGTTTGTTTACTTGATTTCTACATATCCTATATTTTTCCCAGTTTCCGGTTGATCTATGTTTCAAATACTTATTAAAATACATTTTCTTATTATATATTGCTTTCCTAAGCTCTCTGTTCATGTAAGGTAACTGTGGTTGGCTTTACGGTACATCTGTTTTGTTGGAGCATGTTTTTCTATTACTTCTGTAACTTGAGATTCAAAGTTTCTATACATAGTATTTACATCTTCGTTAGATTCAACTAGAGTAGATGGTTCTGGTACAGAAATAGCAGAAAGATCCATGTTGAAAGAATCAGCATCAAAATTTCTGAAACTCCTGTACTGAATTTTTTCCTTCTCATTTTTTGGAGTAGAGTTATTAATGACCGTACACACCATATTGTGACAATCACTAATTCCAGTTGCAAAATTTACCGTATTCATACAACGTTTCTTATTATTAGTGATAATAACATCTAACAACGAGGGAGGACAATTTTTCATAAAACAAGTGGCGGATGTTATCAGATTGCTGAAGTCAAAAAGTTCAATAAAATCTACTAAAGGTTTTGCATTAGCAGTTTGAAGGAGATCAAAATTTGTAGTGGCATTATAAAAAGGCTGTATGCCAGTCTAGGTATTAACCAATGAAAACACAGTTTACTATAAAATACTAGTGGGTCATATGCAAATTACAATGTAACATATTTCCTGATTGGTGGAAAACTAGAACAAGAATGAAAATAGACAGCTAGCCGTGGAAAAAATACCAACGGCGTGCTGATACAATTTGTCACGAATTGTCCCGAAACTAGTTGCACTACAGATCAAGGCAACATATACGCCTTATCAAAGAGGAATATGCTTGGCGATACTCTTAATGGATGATAGGGTAGACTAAGACTAGATATTGTGTTTCTATTTTGTTCCACAAGTCAGAACCCTTAGTAATCGTTCCAGCCATTGCAGGATCGGATCAGATATTGTGATTATCCGTTATAACCTAGACCAAAACCCACCAATTATGTCATAATATGAAACGTTTGAGTAACAGAACACGACCCAATGTTATAAAACTTCTGAGTCTGAGATCATTCTCAAGTATCTAATTGGTCAGATTCATTCTGAGCAGGCTCAGAACCTGACCAATCAGAAGCTTTAAAATAATCTCTGACTCAAGCAAAATAAGTTATTATCATCGGAGCCAGAAATGACGCAGGAGTATCACAGGAATCCCCAAAATACAAAGTTTCAAGTTTCAAAGTTTATTGGCAAATCGGCATATACAATACCTTTGGCCATTTAAACAATGTTAGTACAGATGGCCGTCACATAGTTATATACATTTCATACATATACATAATTTCAATTAATACATAAATAGTCAAACACACAATTTTCAAATTTCTAAGAAGCAGTTATATCATTTAGTTTCTCTTGTCTCCTTAACGTAGCATTATGCACATATTTTGCTTCATTTCTAATAGAACCAGTATTTCTGCATGACAGTGTTCTTGCAAACTTATGTATAGAAGGAAATTGCATATGAATTCCATATAATTGTCTTAGATCTCGATAAAGTGGACAGCATAGAATAAAATGATACTCGGATTCCACAACATTCATATTACAAAGTCTACACAGTCTATTATTTCTCTCCACATTAGTACATCTTCCCGTATCAATTTCTAGAGAATGGGAGGACAATCTGAATCGGGAAAGATCTTTTCGTAACGTAGTATTATCAACTATATCCAGATACTTTTCATATTTAAATAGCTTATAATAAGACAACTTTGGTTGATTGGCTATGGTAGCGTTCCATTCTTGTATGTATTGATCACTAAGTCTTTGTTTAAACACAGGTAAGTAATTATTATTTACATTAAAAGAATTCCACAGGTAGCCGAAGCCTAGGTTATCCAATAACGAATTAACATTACTAGCCCATGTAATATTTCTATTTACAACATAATTTTGCTGCTGCTCAATAAAGAAAGTGTAAATAGGACTATTAGGACTTTTCATAATTTTGGCCCAATATTTGAGAACACGTTCCTTACATTTAACAACTAGGGAATATCTACCTAATTCCCCAAGTACTGCAGCAGTAGATGTCTGCGGCTTAACTCCTAGCAAATATTTACAAAATTGAATATGTAATCTGTCGACATCTTTATAATTGTAAATTCCCCATATTTCAGACCCATATAAAAGTATTGGGGTTATCATAGAATCAAATAAGCTGAGTTTGGTTTAACATCCAGATTTACCCTGCTAAATACAGAAAGTAAACTATTGTATGCTTTAAGAGCGTGTTCATATAACGTTTGTACAGCATACTTCATACAACCAGTATAATGAAATCTGATTCCAAGATATGTAAAGTAGTCAAGAATCTCAATATTTTCATTATTTACCGTCCATGTGAAGTTATATATAGATTTTCGTTTCTCAAAAATACAGACCTTTGTTTTATTTACATTAATTTTTAAACCCCATTTGTAGGAATATTCAAATACGTTATCTAATAATGCTTGTAAACTGTTAGCATCGGTAGTAAAAAGGACTATATCATCTGCAAACAAAAGCATATATACTGATAATAATTCTATATCCTCAGCAGTAAGGTTTTCTAAATTCAATGACTCACTGATGTCATTAATGAATAGAATAAACAGTAGAGGAGAGAGTGGTTCCCCTTGTTTGACACCCAGGGATACATCAAACAGTTCGGATAGGTTCAGGTTTTTACCATTACGTACACAAGATTTAACATTCAAATATATTGCTTTGATCATGCGTAGCATTTTGCAGCTAATGCCTGACTTAATAAGCTTTATCCATAGTGCTTCATGGTTCACTGTGTCGAATGCCTGTTCATAATCAATAAATGCACAGTATAATTTTGATTTACTAGCTAATACCTTTTGGATAACACTATGTAGAATGAAAATACAATCAGTGTTGCTATGCTCATCTCGAAAACCATACTGTGAGTCATCAAAAACATGTGAATCCTCGCACCATGCATTTATCCTATTTTGTAGGGTAAGAGAAAAACCTTTGCCATAATATTTACAAGTGTTATACCACGATAATTTGACGGATCTGATTTATCTCCCTTTTTGAATACTGGAACAATTATACATTTGGACCAAGCCACTGGATATACACCTGTGTCGAAAATATAGTTGAAAACCTTAACTAAATATGGTACTATAAAATCTTTGCTATCAATAAAAAAAGTCAGCAACATTTTTTGTAATGTCTGCACTTTTGTGCCTATTTAACATAGATATAGTTTTATGAATTTCTTCATCAGTAAAAACACAATCTAATTCTTCGATATTTACACCATCGTCTCTGGCTATATTATCGGTTTCACCAAAACAAGCACAAATGAAGTCAACTCCCGACCCCCACGCACACAGGGTCGTAGCTACTGGCGCATGTGCGTAACATCAGTATTAAAGGGGATGTCCCTACATTTGACGCGTTTCATAAACACTTAAAATGTACAAAACTCATTTGCTTATATGCTGAAAAGTAGTATATCGCAAAAAGCCCCATCCAATTACCGTTTATAATGACAAAACATCCATGTGTTTGATATCGCCGATCCCGGTTTTACTCCCCGATGTTTCAGTTTTATTCGGGTTGGGTTTTAGTTTCGTAACTGTTCGCCATATTCGCGATTCTCCGACCACTTCCGAGAAAGCTATTACGTAAACAATGGAGGGATCGGGTGATCATCGGCAAAACGCGGAAGAATTTAACGGAAAAGGCCGATAATATTGTGTTGTAGAACAAAAATTATCAGTATTGGTGAAATCGGTTTATTTGTATCACAGGGGCATTTTTCGATATAAGTTCAAATTGGCAACCTTCATAATAATGATAGAGCATAATAAATACCAAGTTTTATGATATTATTGAAAATATGAGATCATTGTAGGGACTCCCTCTTTAAAGGTGAAAGCTTTAACCCATTCCCTCATATTAACGCCTCTGTAAAAGGCACCTTTTTAAACCATTTTGATAAATAGAGCATTTGCTCCTATAGGGGCAAATGCATAATTATTTATCACAATGGTGTCAAAACTACACACTTTTAAATTTCCCAAGGGGGCATGCCCTCGATGCGTCCATACATATGGATACAACTACGCTCAAACCATAACAGAACCATTCCTTGCCTGACCACTATCGCAAACACAACTGTGGCCGTAAGGCGTATTGTGGTGGCATCCTTTTTTCTAACTCTTATGTAAGTTTTGACATAATATATTGCCTTATATTTTCGACAATGAGCAGGCACTAAACAGCCAGGACTGTGAAAATTGTGTGTGTGTGTGTGTGTGTGTGTGCGTGCGTGCGTGCGTGCCTGCCTGCCTGCCTGCCTGCCTGCGTGTGTGTTTGGTGTATATGTGTATCTGGGCGGTCACAATTCATTTTGTGTTTCTGGGATCGCCATTGACTTTCGTGAAGTATTTCCTGTCTGATTTGCACTTTCTATTTATCAAACTCTCCACAGTGATCTCCCTTATCACTTCGTGTGGTCATCACTGCCACTACACGTTTTTAGCTGCATTTTAGCTAATATTTGTTTTCTATTTTTAATTGTTTTTAATGTTGATTTCAGCAGTTTTCGATTTTGTTTCATATTTAAGCACCGGTAACGCTAATTAAGTAGAAAAATAATCAGCTTTCCTAAAAAAAGGAATTTTGGTAACGTTTTACACGATTTTTATCAGGCCACCGGTTGTTAAATTTGTCAAACTTAATTCGGGACGCTGTATATGAATATGATTCTCAAATTTACCCAAATCCCGAACAGATTAAACGTTTTTAATATTTCCTTGCGGGACGAGATGTAATAGTAAATTTATCGGTTGGCTACGGTAAGTGTTTGCAGCTGACATGGCGTCTGCCATAGTTTGATCACATGATGTACACCATGGTCACGTCAATGTTGTGGTGGCGATGGCAGAGGTCTCTTCTATGTAGCGATTAGGGGAGATAACTGTGTTGGAGATTGTCTTTTTATTGCCCTGGGAGATATTGTCTATGGTATATCTGTAGTTGGTTGATTGATTGGTTGGCGATAATTGTGTCGCCATTGCACATACATACTTCAAATTTGGCGAACACTTTAGATAGATAGATAGATAGATATGGCATAATAAATAGTAATTCGTAAAATGATGCATAGTGAAAACCCACGACATGCTTTCTATACCAAGGATAAGACAATAAAGAGCATGCTCTTATTTCCATTGTGGTCCTTAAAGGGGTGATCAAGATCATGCATCAAGGCCAAAGGTCATATCCGGGGGATAGTGTTTCACAAACACACCTTGTTCTATATATGACTTGCAATATGTTGATTCTTTTTTTCTTATAAAGTTTATCGTATCTATTGTTATTACTTACATGTACATGTGCTTGCAGCAGCGATTGGTGTGGTCCTGTGCTGAACATCACGATTAAGCAGATAGATGATTAGCCATCCACTCACAAACACTATTGTGATAGGTATTGCCACCTTCTTCTTTTGGAGTATGTTTAGAACCAATCCTTTTCTACAAATAGATCTGTAACGCAAACAAATAAAAGCCTTTGAAACCGAATAGATCCAGCTCAGACGTCACCTAGGGTCTGCTTTGTTTGCTTATGAAATTATGTAGATATGAGTCGAGTATCTCTGCGTCTTATCAGTATCAAAACTGTGTGTTACTGTTGTAATGTTGTTGTTTTTCAAAACGGAAGGCCATACATTCAAGCCAACGGAAATTGAAGCGGACGACATGGTTATGGTAACAGTTGAAGTAACAGTTACATTTCTATATGATCTCGAAGTAAATATGTTCTCAACATATTTTATATTATTAGATTATTATGTCTCCCCCATTTATGGGGAGATATATTGTTTTTGTCCGTCTGTCCGTCTGTCCGTCACAAACTTGTGTCGCGCGTATCTCTGAAACCAGTTGGGCTAGAGTCACCAAACTTCACAGGAATGTTCACCAGCATGAGTTGTTGTGCACCTGGGTTTTTTGAATTATCTCCTCCTGATAATTTTGGAGTTATTGCCCCTGATGACTTAAAATTAGAAAAACTTTGTGTCGCGCGTATCTCTGAAACCGCTAGTATTAGAGTCACCAAACTTCACAGGAATGTTCACCAGCATGAGTTGTTGTGCACCTATGGTTTTTGAATTATCTCCCCCTGATAATTCTTGAGTTATTGCCCCTGATATGAATACTTAAATTTATACAAACTTTCTGTTGCGCGTATCTCTGAAACCAGCAGGGCTAGAGTCACCAAACTTCACAGGATTGTTCACAAGCATGAGTTGTTTTGCTCTTGGTTTTTTTAATTGTCTCTCCCTGTTAATTTTGGAGTTACCTCCCCTGATGACTTAAAATTAGACAAACTTTACTTAGTGTTGTGCATATGTCTGAAACCACTAGGGCTAGAGTCACCAAACTTCAAAGGAATGTCGACCAGCATGAGTTGTTGTACAACTGGGATTTTTGAATTGTCTTCCCTTGATAACTTTGGAGTTATTGCCCCTGATATGATTACTTAAAATTAGAGAAACCTTGTGTCATGCATATCTTTAAAACCACTAGGGCTAGAGTCACCAAACTTCACAGGAATGTTCACCAGCATGAGTTGTTGTGCACCTGGGTTTTTTGAATTGTCTCCCCCTGATAATTCTTGAGTTACTGCCCCTGATATGTTAACTTAAAATTAGAGAAACTTTGTGCTGCACATATCTCTGAAACCAGTAGGGCTAGAGTCACCAAACTTCACAGGAATGTTCACCAGCATCTGGGTTTTTTAATTGTCTCCCCCTGATAACTTTGGAGTTACTGCCCCTTATGACTTAAAATAAGAGAAACTTTACTTTGTGTCACATGTATCTCTGAAACCACTAGTACTAGAGTCACCAAACGTCACAATAATGTTGACTAGCATGTGTTTTTGTGTACCTGAGGCTTTTAAATTGTCTCCCCCTTACACTTGTGTATTGGAAAGAGGATGGGAGGGGGAGACATCTGTTTTTGTGACAAAAACAAACCTCTAGTTTATTTATTTATTTGATTTAATTTATTTAATTTATTTATTTATTTATTTATTAATTAATTTATTTATTTATTTATTATTATGTTTTTGTTTATTTTTTTATTTTTATATTTCATATTTTTAGTTTTTGTTATTGTCGCTGTCTAATTATTCGACAAAACTGTTAGCTGATCTACTCTGGTACTCGAAGAATTGCCGGACACACCCAATGAGTATTTTCGATTGTAAGATGAGCGGCCATGTTTAATACATGCCATATCAAATTGTTGTAACTCTTCGCTTGCTGTTCACGTCAATATACCTACCTGTAAATAGTGAAGTAGATCATTCATTTCTCCTTCCGTAATTTGATATATACAGCAACCATTATGTTAACCATTCGCTTGCTATTCGCGTCAATATACCTACCTGTAAATAGTGAAGACCCAGATGAGACAGCTCCTGCAGGAGCAGTTTCATCAGGGTCTGCACTATTTACAAGTTGATTGTGCAACCAGTGCACTCCACAGCAGTGATTGCACAGCGAAATACTTGCACAAAAAGAAGATATTATGTAATTATACAACAGGACATGGGTAAAGAAGGAGAAATGTATTTTAAAATTCAGCAAGCGAAGGGTTAACATCATAGCAATGGTGATTAAGATTGTATGTATAATCAAAATCATGATTTAGGAAATAAAACGCACCCCAGATTATCTAAATGCAAATGAGCTACTGCAACGTGATCGTCACGTGAAGTCTGCTCTCAAATGAAGTAAATAAAAATGGGGACTTACACGATGGAGTCCGCATTCAAAGCTGATATCAGAAGAGAATAGCAAATAACAGTCGTCCCAGTTGGAACACATCGTCAGCTAAATCTAAGAAAGTTAGATAATACGGAACCAGTTGCTTGCATTAGGCATATTCGACTGGAGGTTTTTTGTTGAGTAAATATTAGCTCCGCCCACGTGCGCAGTGGCATATAATTACGTATAGTTCGATGCCCAGTCGAATAGAAATAATTACTTAACACAGGGAAATTACTTAATAAATGTGCCAGTCGAATACGCCTAATGTTTCCAGTTCTAGTTTCTCCTTTGTTGTTTGGTCGAACGTATCGATGTATTTAAAAATAAAACAGAATTTACATGTTCACGTGATTCACTGACAAAATCTTATACAAGCTAAATTTATATTTTTCTGCTTGTTCCGCAGTATTTTTTTCTGTGTCGCTTTGGAGCAAACAAAACGTAACTTGATTGATATTTTGTCGATACCAAACCTCGTGTAAAGCTAACTCGGGCGGACTTTATGAAACATATAATGGGACTTTAAGTGCAACCAAAGCCTGCAAAACTTTTTTTCAGTTTTGGTTCAGTCAGACACTGTACATGTATACACAATCTTCGATCTAAGCTCTTTCGCTGTCAATGTCGCATCTGTGATTACCTATGCAAACAGTTTGGATCCAGATGAGAGGCTGAGTAACTATGCATGTCATCAGGGTCCAAACTGTTTGTTACTGTGATAGTGTGTTTTCAAATAAAGTGGAATCATTTATCCCTTTACCTCATGTGCTATTTTTAGATATGACCTCTTTGAATAAATCTACAGAAAAGGAGCATTAACTAGAGAAAAGGAAAACTTTAGAACGTTGTACTTTGAAATAATTGTGATAAATAGAGCATTTGCTCCTAGAAAATGTTCTAGGCTATTTATCACAATGGTTTCACAAAGTGACTTTTACAGAGTCGCCAAAAGTCGTCAATATGTGGGAATGGGTTAAACAAACGAGTATTGTAGCAGACGATGGATACTGAAAACGACAATATTTGCAGACGACAATAGTTGCAGAAGACAATATATGCAAACGACAATACTTGCAGAAGACACTATATGCGGACGACAATATTTGCAGACGACAGTATTTGGCAGCAAAAGAGTAAGACACTCAGAAATTAACCCATTCCATGCCGAAGACATAGTGTCTGCTAAATCTCCTGAATTTACTGAAACTATCACCCATGACGTCCGATTCGTTCAGTCCTGTGAGAAACTATTGACCGAATGTCAAACAGCTTGGATCTTGATGAGAGGCCGAGTTACTCGGCGTCTCATCTGGATCCAAGCTGTTTGCCAATGCGAGTCAAATCGCGCTAAGCATGGGAAGACCTAATCTGTAATAACCATGTTACTCACTCATAGCAATGGTTTGCATTATAACATTAGCTTACTTGCCAGATGAAGCGTTTTATTTACAAAAAAATGATTGCAAAGGTAGCAACAGATCGTTGGTTACTTTACCCATTTCTCCATGGATTTGTAAATAAGGAATTATAAAATTCTTTGATTTAAAACAAGGGGTCAAAGTGGGTGTGTCAAATGGTAACTGTCCTATCACACAAATTAACAAATACACTAAACTGCTGTGATTACTGACACCAAAACGAGGCCACATTGTTTATTTTAAAGGCAGGCCGAAGGTTAACCCTTTTTTCAGCTTTAACCCCACCGCCAATAACAGTCTAAATGTGTAGTTTAACCCTTACAGTGTGGGATATGAGTCACTTATGTCCTTTGTGAAAAGTGTAGACCTAGGTGAGAGGGCTCCTTGATGAGAACTGGTATGTACTGTTTGTCATGTTTCACTTTTCTTTAAACGAAATTCCTAATTAATCACCACACGCTTTACTCAGTTGCATTTTGGAATAGTTCATTTCATAATTCAGCGTTGTAAGGGTTAAAGGCAAGTCGTAGGTTAACGGGCGCTTGTCCATGGTAGAATGGTTCATACAATACACTGACACAAGCGCTTGTCAGATAATTATTTATGGGCAAAATAGTTAAAATGAAATATGGACAGTGTAGCATTGCAGCTACAATAAAACCTCTATATAACGACAACTAAATTACATCAAGTATCTTGTTTTAAAGGCAGGTGGCTGCTTAAAGCAGCGTGCTATAGGAGCGTTCTGTATTACTTTAACATTGCTTTAAGCAACCATCTGCCCTAAATACCAACTAATTAACACAATTTAGTTGCCATTATAGAACGGTTTTACTGTATTTTGGAAACTAAAGAAACAGATCTATCAAATTTCACCAGCAAACAGAGCAGACCCTGATCAGATGGATCCTATAGGAGTTGTATGATCTTGGTCTGCTATGTTTGCAATTGCTTGAAAACGCGTTTATATGAAGGTGAGGGTTAGTAATGTATTATAATCACGGGGATTTCTCCCGATCAGAAATGTTTAACAGTTGGCGCACCTCCTCTTGATAATTAAATTTCCCATAAACTTGTTGAAATCCTGTCATTAATTGCTGAGAACTAGCGTGGGCAAGACCTAGCGACATTATGACCCATGCGTATATGGTGTTTATGATGATGGTGGTGATGATGTTTATGATGATGGTGACGTTGTTTAGGATGATGATGTTTATGCTGAAGATGATGGTTACGATGTTTGTGATGCTGTTTATAATAATCAGCCACACGAAAACACAAATGCCCCAGCTGGGATTCACAGCGTCGAGGGGCATTGTCCGTCGAAGACCATAACCATTCGGTTACGGAGTACCCAATTAGCGATCTTACTAGTTTTATTTACCAAAACAGCTCCCCTACCGAGATACGGTAAAAGGGGAACACGGTATAATATTTCAAGTTCTGACGGACAATATAAGACTTTAGAAGTAAAATGCTGTCTCAAACATTGTCAGTAATTATGCGACAAATCCGCCTGTAATTAACTTTTAAATTATGCGAGATAAAAACCCTATACGAACAAACGAACAAAACGTCGACAGTAGAGCTGAACTAATGATACAAATCAGTCTTGAAAGTAGTAACATTTAGTCTGCTGAGTAAAATAATAACAACACAGTTGTACGTTGAGATATACCTGCCTTGATATTAATAACCATTAGCCTGGTGAGTAAAATGATAACAGCACAGTTGTACATTGAGATATACCTGCCTTGATATTAATAACCATTAGCCTGGTGAGTAAAATGATAACAGCACAGTTGTAATAATGAGAGAAATCAGTCTTGAATTAGTAACCTTTAGAGTGTTGAACAAATTGCAGATCGTAACGCTGTAATTATGGTACAAATCTGTCTTGAAATTAGTAACATATATTCGACGGTATAGCCGTTTCAACCCTTATAATGGTGAAATTTTAAATGGACTATTCCAAAATTCAAACTGATCAAGCTTACAGTGAATATTAAGGGACTTCGCTAAAGAAAAGTGTAACATGACAAACAGTGCCGACCCTGATGAGAGGACTCATCTAAGACTCCTCCCTCTCATCTTGGCCATACACTGTTTGCAAAGAACATGAGTAACCACCTTCCCGCATTGTACATGTATCTGTTAATGGAACAAATCTGTTTTTATATTAGTAATCTTGTGGAGCTGGACCAACCTTTACGTACGCATCACTTCGGGAATTCGATATTCACTTGACCTGTGCGGAACACACTATTTAAGAACAACCCGATTGAAATTCATACACACAATCTAGAACACGGTTGCAAACTATAAAGAATAAACTATAAAGAAAACGACGGTGTTGTGCTAAATTGAATGAAGTTACTCAGGCGGTTACAAGACTCCCATTTTTGTCAAGTTTTGGCCATGTTTTAATTTTCATACGACGGATGTTAACCCCTGATCCGACAGAAGCGGCTTTTTAATGGCTTTGCAAACAGAGCAAACCCAAATCAGACGGTTCCTGTAGGAGCCGTCTGATCAGGGTATACTCTGTTTGCAAATGCGTTAAAACACGTTTATATGAGGGAAATGGTTCATCATCAAAATGTCATTATGTTTTAAATGAATATTCATAGATGAAAGGGTAACTCCTTTCTGTTTACCTGATATTTATGGTTTTAGTTAGCCCTTTCCCTCGTGAATATTCTGTTTCATGTGAGAAATAATGAATGTATGAATTTTAATTAGCTGAATGTTATAATAATATTCAAATATGATCGAAATGATTGTACTGTGCCTGTAATAGTTAAAAAATCCAGTGTTCATATGATAGCAGATCAACTAATAATTCACGATGAGGTTATTTATTTTTTCACTAGAAAACAAAGGGCTTACCTGTTTCTCCATACATACGCCTTTGCACAGAGGGTAGACCCAGTTCAGACGGCTTCTGTAGGAGCCGTCAGCTTAGGGTTCGCTGTTTGAAATGATATATAAATACTTGAACTGTCCAAAATAGGGAATTAATATAATACATAAATACTTGAACTGCAGTTCAAGTATTTATGTATTATATTAATTCCCTATTTTGGAATATTTTCTTCATTGTGAAATGATATAGATATGTTTCTACAATTTCTGCCATGACCAAAATGTCACGTGTTCATGTGCCTGAATAACAATAATCTAATTAATATACTGTTTACTTATACTATTGTCCTGTTTTATTAACCTGTAAAAGTTGAATATGCCTACGTCACTGAAAGGATATATTTAGTTTGGGTTGTGTTTCAAACGTTTTTCACGAGATTCACAATAAATATACAGGTACTTGAATAAACCAAGTATGAAAGCTTTTATTAGCGGAAACAATCGATATCAATCGAAGCTATATATGGCGTGTTCAGCAAACGTATAATTATTTAAATTTTGACAGGTTAATAAAACAGGACAATACCAACTAGTGTTCTACACTTCGTCACCTATACACTGTCGGTGTGTGACTGCATAGTCTTTAAAACTGAAACGCCAATTCGTATTGAAAATAATAAATATATCGTACCTTGAAATGTTCTTGGCCAACATTGTCCAATATGATCTAGATTTTAGTATAGAATTGTATCGAAACTACTGAAAATGTCTATTAAAACAGTAATGGTATATTCGATGGTTGAATATTTTCCCAGTAGACACGTCTGAATTCACAGTGTGTATTACTATTATCCTCCCAATTTGACCTGAGACTCGATTAAATTTCGGCGTGTGTATCGGGATTGTCCGTAATACTCTGTGAACATAGCAAACCCAAAGCCGGTAATAATCACGAGGATTGTACAGTAGGCTAAAACTCCTCTAATGCGACCACTTAATGAATAAACATGACTATCTTTATAAGCAGATGGTTGCTTAATGCAGGAAAAAAGTTATGCAGAAAGCTCATACAGGAGCTTTCTGCATAACTTTCGACCTGTATTAAGCTACAAACTGCCTTTGCCACTTTGAACATGCCCCCTTTTGCTGGTCGTATCAGAGGAGTTTTACTGTATTTTTATAGCGCATTCTTATATAGATATATAGATTACCGACGATAATAAACGGAATATGCATGAGTCTCAGGTCAAATTTGTAGGATAATAGGCGTATTCGACTGGAGGTTTTTTGTTGAGTAAATATTATCTGCGCCCACGTGCGATGCCCAGTCGAATTATTTTTTTCATTTCATTACTTATTGCTGGCCGCTTGCGAATTTGATAAGAGCATAATGGCAAAGCGAAAACGATCTGTTATTTCTGGACGACAGCAGTTCTGACAACGATTCCAACGACTAACATGATAACATCGCTGGTTTGGTAATCCTACTGCTGAGGGCTAAACGGTGGGTACACTTTTTTATATCTACATGTACTCTATTCACTACATCTATTAACATTTAGCCTGCTATGAGCGGATGAGTGAATACCTATGCAAACAGTTTGGATCCAGATGATCTCGGCGTCTCATCAGGATCCAAACTGATTGACACCCTGATTGCATTTTGGTAGACATATTCATTATAGCTCGAATTTCGAATCTAGTAGGTGAAAACAATTGCCAAAAAGGTTGCACAGCAGGCTAAAAGTTAAACTTGTCATGTCTACTTTCGGTTTGGCGATGTCCGATTCTAAGTCGATATTCCGAGTCAGACTATTATTTTTTTAATGGAATAAGCGTTTTGAATTTCTGTTATTTTGAAGTATTTAGGTGCCTACCGAACATATCTCATGTCGTCAGCTTGGTTAATTAATTAACAAGTTAATTTGCATTATACATATGCAGAACTGCCTCGCGCTAAGATGGTGATATACGAGCCCAGTTTTGAGATTCCATACCAAAAAGCAAAAATAGTGTTAACCCATATCAATGACAGCTTTGAAAAAGTTGCATGTGGTCAGGATCTGTACACTAGTGAGGTGTAAGAGTGTAGAGCCTAATTAGTTCACATTCGTGTACTCTAAATGGTAATATCGAACTACTTTCGGTTTTAAGGATATTCCGGCAGATAAGACGGCAACCACCACAAAATTAGCATGCTGTTTCACAGTTCGTTGGTGACCAGAGCCTAATCTGCATACTCATTCCGAATGCGACAACAGATCTGAGTCTACACTGTTTGCAATGCAACCTTTAATATATAAAATTTGGTCTGACCAAAACCTGCATAAACATGTACCATGCAAGATTCCCCAACATCACTCATTGTTGTAACCTTTCATCAGAATTGTCTTTACCAGACAATTTCAAAGGGTGATTACAACTTAGACTTCGACGGAAAGGTGTTTTATTCTCAAAATACTCCTCTTATCTGAAGCTCGGATAAGGGTTTGTCTTCTCAAGAGTACTTATATTTTTCTGTGTTTTGTTTCCAGACGGAGATCTCGATATAGACAGAAGAATTACATATCAGAAACAGTGTATCTCTCTTCAGACTGGATGAGTTCAACACGTTTTTCAGACTGAGTACAATTAGTGTTCAGTACATACGGGCATCCGTTGGCAAGATCATGTTTCTAGAATAGCCTGTAGACAAGGAACTGGTAAAACTTCCAAATACCTCTAGAAGACCAGGTTTTGATATTCTTATCAAGTTATGGCACATGGCAAGTCAAGTTATAAGTATTCAGCTATATCTGATAGATTTGGTGTTAGTTTGGTCTAATTCTAATACATTTTATAACATCGACTCTAACTTTCGAAGACGAACCTTCCAGTGCGCATGTGTAACAAAGCTCCACCCACGACTAGAAAAAACGAACGAGCTGCCATGTTATGAACTTATGACGTTATCGACACGCGAACGTGTACACAAGTCGGTTCACGTGTGTAAAACGTGGGGAGGAAGACTATGTAAACAACTGAGAGGCAGAATTGTAGATCCAGTAATTGGGCTGTCGTGGACTAAAATGGCCAAATAAATCAGGAAACATCCCACCTGTTGGAGCATGATTATTGAAAAGGACTAATGTAGACAAGCAAATAATTCAGGAAATATTAACAAACTTGTAGATTCTATTTAAAACCGTAATTCGTTCAACAAAACGCAAACGATCAAACCTGTAATCTATTTAAGCCTTTACCTGTTTATTCTTATTTCTATATTCTGCCCATAATGAATATTTGATATAAATAAGCTGTATTTTATATGGGGTTTCAGTAGCAGTGAAGATTTAAATTTGTGCAAACCGAGTATACCCTGATCATCCAGCATATGAGCTGTCTGATCTGGGTCTTCTCAGCTTTCCAAGTGGTCGAAAGGCGTCACTTACTATAAGGTAGAATAAGGTAGAGGGTTATCATTTAAATATCCATTGCGATTTTGCGCAAAATCCGTCTTTCGCAAGAATTATTTTTTTCAGTCTTGGGAATACGTATAGATTGCTGTCGGCCATTATTATTTGGACTACAGAAAATTCTGTAAAAATGTTTACGCACAGATGGGGAATATTTGACTACGTGACACAGCCAAATAAGGCAATGTTTACAAGAAAAAGGCGCGAATCCAGTTCCACTGTATAGGATTTTCAAAACATAAACACGTGAGAAATTTAACAAAGACGACGTTTGTTTGATTGGTGGGTTTTCTGAGTATTTTGCAATAAACGAGTGTGGCTTTTAGGTGGATCATAATCACGTGACTATATACAAGTCTGCCATTGCTCAGTGGGCGGGTCTTATAAACTCAGCTTGTTGAAAAGTAGGGCAATCACTAAATCGGTTAGAGCTTATAAACTGCAGTCTTCGAAAATAAGCCGGCCTAAAACGCTTCTCTTCGCTCGCGTTATTGGCCTTCTTATTTTCGAAGACTACAGTTTATAAGCTCTAACCTATACCTAAATAGCATTCTTCCATCTTTCTCCTACTTTATCTTTTACCAACAACACTGACTCGCAGCTTGCACATAATACTTGAAAATTGATGTTGCAGAATATATATAGAAACAGAGATAGATAGAGAGCTAGCGGGACATTCCGATCGGAAATTATTCATTATTTTGACGGAAAAAAATTTGACTTGCAATTTGTACAGGTACCGATTTGTACAGTGCTCCCTCTCTACAACGACACCCTTTTGGATACGAAGATTGTATGTGTTGTTCAGAGGGAGTTGTTATAGGTAGGGGAAATCATACATAATTAGCTTGTTGCAGATACCCAGATAAGATGTATTTCGAGAACTAAAACCGTTATACCTCAATCAAACCCTATGTTGTGACCACTCTTTAGAATCGTCACAAAGCATAGGGCTTGATGGAGGCATAAAGAGAATACGATGGAAAAAAGTAGTTTCTGGAGCCTTGTTGTTTTGGAAACAGTGACATGCGTTGGTGTAAGGAGGGAATCGTTATTGAGAGGGCCGTTATAGAGAGGGAGCACTGTACCTACAGCCTTGATTTTCGGTAGACACGTTATATTTACTACATACATACCATGGCTGTCTGTGAATAGGTCACATAGTTTTGAAATAGTTAACTTAACATTTTCAGTTTGTATGTGATATTTAGTTGAGAAAAGTGTTAAATAGTCGGAAGAATAAGAAATCGTTTAACCTTTCCGCCATCTTGGTTTAATCACGTGACTACTTACAGCTGGCTAAAACGCGTTAGAATTTAACCTACAGTTTTAGCCAATGAAACTGCCTGTTGCACCTCATTAAGTACAGCACTTAATCATTAAGAATTTTATTTCTTTCGACCTCGCACGGTATCTGCATGCGCTATCATAACCCCGCCTACCTAGTACCTAGTAGTAAACACTGCCATAATTGGCGATCTTACAACCAGAACTCATTGTTAATAATTTCAGCCAGTGTTTGTTATTACTTCCTATAAACTCATATTTTCGTTTTTTGCAAACAGAGTAGACCAAGCTCAGACATACACTGTAGATCTATGAGTTGTTTGCTCGGAGTCTACTCTGTTTGCTTGAATAATGCTATGTTCTGATTCAAAACTGTCTGTCATGGTAAAAATATCTTGTTAACACGTACGCCTGTATAAAACATCCAGGTACATGTAAGTAATATACATGAAGTAAAGCGTTCAAGATTAGTCATAAAAAGAAGACTAGAGCTAAATAATTTAATAAAAATACTTAAGTAGATTTAGTTTCAAACTTTAATTTCAAGAAACTTTGAAATTAATCTTGAATTACCGATGCCGTCGCGGAAACTGTTGCGTGGGTATGTCGAATAGTTGAGTAAAAGTAGCAGAGTCTATCTCCTCGAAATCATCTTCTATTAGATGGAAAAGTAGTAAAGTCAAGCAGGCAAAGCCACATACAAGACGCAACCACCACCAAAACACCGATAGACAGCATGACACACACCCAACCACACATCCAAACGCACACACACATACACACACGAAATGAACACAGAAAACACCAAAAGACACACAAGAACCAGAGACAAACGTTCCACACATGAACAAAATCACAAGCACAAAGACGCAAGGCAAACAAAAGGAAGGGTGACAAAGAGAGTACCGCCTTGGCACGGTCAGTAGCAAAAACACCACTGGGGTTTAAACCGGTTTACGGACGTCCTAACCTCACACTTCTCTCAAAGTCACCCTAGCTTTACAAATATTGTAAATAAAGGTATCCCCGCTAGACTTACCCATTAGAGTTTGAATACCCCGCGGTCGAAATCACTAGCCGTTTTGTACTGCTGATAAGGAAAAACATTCAGTGACGTCACACTTGGCGCGTGAAGTCCAGTGGGCGTGATACTTTTGTTTACTAGAACGGTGGGAACGAGTTATTATGGGTCAATCAAAATATAGGTTATATTCTAAGTAAGTTAGAACATATTAAGTGAAATCTTAGTGGCTAAGAAGAGGCTCGCTCGCTTTCGCTCGCTCCGCCCCTTCTTAACCACTAAGATTTCACTTAATATGTTCTAACTATAACTTATATATCGTCAGCCACTATACTTAATTTCATGACTTCACGACGCCAGTCAAATAGAAATAATTACTCAACACATGGGAATTACTTAATAAATGTGCCAGTCGAATACGCCTAATGTTTCCAGTTCTAGTTTCTCCTTTGTTGTTTGGTCGAACGTATCGATGTATTTAAAAATAGAACAGAATTTACATGTTCACGTGATTCACTGACAAAATTTTATACAAGCTAAATTTATATTTTTCTGCTTGGTCCACAGTATTTTTTCAGCGGCTAGCTGTCTATTTTCACTTTTGTTCTAGTTTTCCACCAATCAGAAACTATGTTGCATTGTAATTTGCATATGACCTACTAGTATTTTGTAGTAAACCGTATTTTCATTAGTCAATACCTTGACTGGCATACAGCCTTTTTATAATGCCTCTACACATGGCCAAACTGAAGGTAGGACGTTTCGGCCTAGGAAGTTTCGCCCAGGATCTTTCGGCCCAGGACGTTTTTGCCATCTATTTTTTCGGCCTAGGACGTTTCGGTAAAAAATGAAAATTTGTATTAAAAAGCAAAAATTGAATAATCAAAATCATTGAATAACTATCTACATGTTAAATATTGATATGTGGTCCAATTGTATTGGTTTATACAGATCAGGATATTAGCTAAGCAGGTGCCATATTCACACTTACTCAACCTTGGATACAAGGAGTGATAAAGAGGTGCTTTCAAATACTATAATCACATTGTTTAGTCATTTAAACAACCCCAGGCCACATAACACCTTACTAATGATTTACTATCCCATTCAGTTTTGATTTTGGTCTTGGTCCAAACTGTCTGCCACTCACTTTATGCTTTTTGTTTTCAGCCAAATTGTTGTTTAGTTCAACTTTTGGTGGATTCAAATACATGTATAATACTGTAGTCACATATTTGTTTATTACCATGACCAGTAAAGAAATATGAATTATTTATTACTTTGGTCATTATCAAAACTAGAGTATATAATACATAAACAATATTACTGAGTAAAACTATATAGATCTATTATCTTCAAAAGGTGTGGATCAATTTTGACTATTCAATTTTTGGTGTGCCATACTTTATGTCAGTTCCTAACCCAATATCGTACTTATCACCTCATGGTAATGATTGCTGAGCATTATTGCCAGTTTTCCAAAACCACTATTAAACTTTTATTATCATTTTGTTATAAATTTAATACCACATTTGATCACGTCCACTTTGACGAACAGGTAGTTTGCCGAAACCACCATAATTCACAGACAATGCTATAGGAAATAAAGAAGAAATGTTATTTAGTATATTAGAGTAGTGACATTCATAATGTTAATTACTATCCCCGACCACAGCACCAATTAAGGCTCTGGTTGTTCGCTCTCTGTGATATAAAGCTACTTACTGAAGACTTTTGTTACAGCTCTATCACCTGGGGCTTTGAGTCGAGTAGTAGGTTGAGATTGCTAACTTTATATTGTTTTAAAAATACATGCAGATTCAGTTAATGGTGTCACTAAATAAATGATGATGCACACACGTCGATTAATGCGTTTATCCAGGCTATAGATACATACCGTTCTTTAAGTAATTACAGACTCTGCACAAACAAAAACTGAATTCTGTATGCTTTATTTAAAGTGTATTAAATTAGTTATCTTCATATCAATATAAATATACGTGCTTTCAAGTAAAGTTTTATAATAGATAAAATGAAGAACTAACTTCAGATAGTTTTTAAAAAAATACTTTGACATTGTACATTTCAATAGTGATTTCCTATAAAAGCAACTTGAATTTTTTCCATAATTGCTTATTCTACTCCAAGTCATTGCCATTGCATGCTTCTCTGCTAGTATAATAACAAGCATCCCTTCATAAATCTAGTTCCCTGTTCTAACAGAATATCCAAACATTGAAATTAAGTTGGCAGAGATTTAATATCATTATTGTTTTGTACATTATGTCAATATTTGAATGCCGCTGAATATCTTTTTAAAAGATATTTCTTGTTTCTTTGTCGCTTTGGAGCAAACAAAATGTAGCACTTGATTGATATTTTGTCGATACCAAACCTCGTGTAAAGCTAACTCGGGCGGACTTTATGAAACATATAATGGGACTTTAAGTGCAACCAAAGCCTGCAAAACTTTTTTTTTCAGTTTTGGTTCAGTCAGACACTGTACATGTATACAAAATCTATTTAGCTCTTTCGCTGTCAATGTCGCATATATGATTACATATGCAAACAGTTTGGATCCAGATGAGAGGCTGAGTAACTATGCATGTCATCAGGGTCCAAACTGTTTGTTACTGTGATAGTGTGTTTTCAAATAAAGTGGAATCATTTATCCCTTTACCTCATGTGCTATTTTTAGATATGACCTCTTTGAATAAATCTACCGAAAAGGAGCATTAACTAGAGAAAAGGAAAAAAATAGAATTTTGTACTTTGAAATAATTGTGATAAATAGGGCATTTGCTCCTAGCAAATGTTCTATTTATCACAATGGTTTCACAAAGTGGCTTTTACAGAGTCGCCAAAGGTCGTCAATATGTGGGAATGGGTTAAACAAAAGAGTATTGTGGCAGACGATGGATACTGAAAACGACAATATTTGCAGACGACAATAGTTGCAGAAGACAATATATGCAAACGACAGTATTTGCAGTAGACACTATCTGTGGACGACAATATTTGCAGACGACAATATTTGGCAGCAAAAGAGTAAGGCGCTCAGAAATTAACCCATTCCATGCCGAAGACATAGTGTCTGCTAAATCTCCTGAATTTGCTGAAGCTATCACCTATGACGTCCGATTCTTTCAGTCCTGTGAGAAACTATTGACCGAATGCCAAACAGCTTGGATCCTGATGAGAGGCCGAGTTACTCGGCGTCTCATCTGGATCCAAGCTGTTTGCCAATGCGAATCAAATCACGCTAAGCATGGGAAGACCTAATCTGTAATGGCCATGTTTCTCACTCATAGCAATGGTTTGCATTATAACATTCGCTTACTTTCCAGATGAAGCGTCTTATTTACAAAAAAAAATGATTGCAAAGGTAGCAACAGATCATTGGTTACTTCACCCATTTCTTCATGGATTTGCATATAAGGAATTATAAAATTCTTTGATTTAAAACAAGACGTCAAAGTGGGTGTGTCCAATGGTAGCTGTCCTATCACACAAATTAACAAATACACTAAACTGATGTGATTACTGACACCAAAACGAGGCCACATTGTTTATTTTAAAGGCATGCCGTAGGTTAACCCTTTTTTCAGCTTTAACCCCACCGCCAAAAACAGTCTAAATGTTTAGTTTAACCCTTACAGTGTGGGATATGAGTCACTTATGTCCTTTGTGAAAAGTGTAGACCTAGGTGAGAGGGCTCCTAGATGAGAACTCTTGTCTTGGTCTGTACTGTTTGTCATGTTTCACTTTTCTTTAAACGAAATTCCTAATTAATCACCACACGCTTTACTCAGTTGCATTTTGGAATAGTTCATTTCATAATTCAGCGTTGTAAGGGTTAAAGGCAAGTCATAGGTTAACGGGCGGTTGTCCATGGTAGAATGGTTCATACAATACCCTGACACAAGCGCTTATCAGATAATTATTTATGGGCACAATAAAACCTCTATATAAAGACTAAATTACATCAAGTATCTAGTTTTAAAGGCAGGTGGCTGCTAAAGGCAGTGTGCTATAGGAGCGTTCTGTTATACTTTAACATTGCTTTAAGCAGTCATCTGCCCTAAATACCAACTAATTAAAACAATTTAGTTGCCATTATAGAAAGGTTTTACTGTATTTTGGAAACTAAAGAAACAGATCTATCAAATTTCATCAGCAAACAGAGCAGACCCTGATCAGACGGCTCCTATAGGAGTTGTACAATCTTGATCTGCTATGTTTGCAATTGCTTGAAAACGCGTTTATATGAAGGTGAGGGTTAGTAATGTATTATAATCACGGGGATTTCTCCCGATCAGAAATGTTTAACAATTGGCGCACCTCTTTTTGATAATTAAATCTCCTATAAACTTGTTGAAATCCTGTTATTAATTGCTGAGAACTAGCGTAGGCAAGACCTAGCGACATTATGACCCATGCGTATATGGTGTTTATGATGATGGTGGTGATGATGTTTATGATGATGGTGACGTTGTTTAGGATGATGATGTTTATGCTGAAGATGATGGTTACGATGTTTGTGATGCTGTTTATAATAATCAGCCACACGAAAAACACAAATGCCCCAGCTGGGATTCACAGCGTCGAGGGGCATTGTCCGTCGAAGACCATAACCATTCGGTTACGGAGTACCCAATTAGCGATCTTACTAGTTTTATTTACCAAAACAGCTCCCCACCCGAGATACGGTAAAAGGGGAACGCGGTATAAGATTTCAAGTTCTGACGGACAATTTCAAGACTCAGTATAAGACTTTAGAAGTAAAATGCTGTCTCAAACATTGTCAGTAATTATGCGACAAATCCGCCTGTAATTAACTTTGCGTAAATTTATGCGAGATAAACCCTATACGAACAAACGAACAGAACGTCGACAGTAGAGCTGAACTAATGATACAAATCAGTGTTGAAAGTAGTAACATTTAGTCTGCTGAGTAAAATAATAACAACACAGTTGTACATTGAGATACACCTGCCTTGATATTAATAACCATTAGCCTGGTGAGTAAAATGATAACAGCACAGTTGTAATAATGAGAGAAATCAGTCTTGAATTAGTAACCTTTAGAGTGTTTAACAAATTGCAGATCGTAACGCTGTAATTATGGTACAGATCTGTCTTGAAATTAGTAACATTTATTCGACGGTATAGCCGTTTCAACCCTTATAATGGTGAAATTTTAAATGTACTATTCCAAAATTCAAACTGATCAAGCTGACAGTGAATATTAAGGGATTTCTCTAAAGAAAAGTGCAACATGACAAACAGTGCCGACTCTGATGAGAGGACTCCTCCAAGACTCCTCCTTCTCATCCTGGCATACACTGTTTGCAAAGAACATGAGTAACCACTTTCCCGCATTGTACATGTATCTGTTAATGGGACAAATCTGTTTTTATATTAGTAATCTTTAGACTGAAGAAATAAATCGACGGTGTAGCTGTAATATGGCAACACAAATAACCTTAAGCATGGTTAGTAATATGTTGATGGTGTAGTTATAATGAGACAAAAAAAAACATTTCGTCTTGTGAGTATAATTTCGACGTTATACCTGTAATAATGAGACAAAGCTCTTTTAATCTTTGTAGCATTTAGACTGATGAATAAAATTCTGACGGTGTAGCTGTAATGCCCATTCACACTGTAGCATCTCCCTCAATTCTATTTAACCCCTTTCTCCATAAATATTTTTATATGAAATAATGACATGCATATTAATTAGATGATTTTAATGGTATATGAACACAGAAACTATAGAATCAGTGAACAGAGCAAACCCATAACTAGGGCTACTATGTTAGCGAAGGTGTTAAACATACGTTCAAGGTTATTGGTTTAAATTAGCTCTGTAATGTGGTTTCTACAGAAACACTTTTTAGACGATCAGATACTTGTTAAACGTAGGAGTTGTTTAATGCACGACTAGGGTAATATAGATAGCTCCTTTTGAAAATGAACGAACAATCCTTAACGTGAACCCTCACCTTATCCTTAAATGTAGTATAGTATCGTTCTTGGAGACAGGTGGCAGCTTAATACAGGATGAAAGTCATGCAGAAAGCTCCTATAGGAGTTTTCTGTGTGACTTTCACCCTGCATTAAGCTGCCACTTGTAGAGGGGTTTTACTGTAGATGCTTAGCATAAGGAATTCCTAACAAATCAACTAGCAACCTTTGTTGTGTTCTCCTCTCTCTGGTGCGTCCAATGAAACCATAGTTGGCAGAAACGGACGTTAATCAACACAAAAGCAAACAAACTGTTTTTAAGTATCGACTAAACCAGGTTATCTTTACAAAATATACAGTTATCGCTGTCAGAGTATAATATCTCAATTTCATATCAACATTTCCGGAGCTGCCTTGGTCGAGTGGTTATTGTCTTCTACTGACAATCACATCCCCTCGCCGTTGTGGTTCGAGTCCCGGCTTGGGAAACTTTGATTTTTCATGTGAGGAAGCCTTCCAGCTGGCTTGTGCTAGGTCGGTGGCGTTACCCGCGCGTTCTTCTGTGCTCGAAACAATGTAATTTATTTCGTATACGGAAAAAACTCGAGGGGTCTCCATCCACTTGTAATTAGCTGGACGTGGCAATGGGGGGGGGGGGGGGGGTAATCCTTGATATGGCCTTTCTTTGAAATGGGAGACATTCTCATTTACCTGTTGGACACTCCTGATATGTAAAATTAAGATTAACCATTTCGCTGCTAAACTCTGTCTTCTGCTAACTTTGTCGTCTGCTACAAAATTTCATTCTTTTGATTTTCTCCATTTTTGTTTTAAAAAACATAGTAACAGTAACAAGCAGTTTTGATCCTGATGAGACGCCGAGTTACTCGGCGTCTCATCTGGGTTCAAAACCTTTTTCGTCTCATCTGGATCCAAACTGTTTGCAAAGGTAATCACAGATCCGACATTGGCAGCGAAAGGGTTAACAGTATTTAAACTTTTAATTCTCGTTTCATTTCCATAAGATCTAGCTAGATCTAGATCTATATTAAAATATAGATCTACATTCTCACTGCGTTCATCTATGTGTTGTAAAATGTCTTTTTTGCTACTGTACGTACAGTACCGTAAAAGATATAGTAGACGTATTTTACAGTAGATATAGATCATATCAATCTACACTATCTTTAAAACTAGACTTTATATTAATCTCAATTTTAAATTGGTTTAAAACGTTTGGATTTAACTTTGTACTGAGCCAAAGCTCTACAATTATTCAAAACATAGTTTTCTTTTATGTTGGAGAAGCTAACAGATCATACTTTTAGATCATTGGGCACATTATTTGGTATTTCTGTTACGTAATAGTTCGTAACTTTGATAAGAAAGCAGTGGTGTGATCACTGTCAAGACCACTGTCTCCTGCTGAGAAAATAGCTAGGGGATTTACTGACCATCTGGCAGCTTTGATCGTATATTTAGGCTGGGTAAATAATAACTAAGACAATTTATTTTCATGCATTCATAACAATTGTAGAGTTAGTATTTTTTAAATATTTGAATGCGGGGAACAAAAGTACTGACATTTGAAAGCAGTGTAAACACAGACAATATAGCTATAAAATCAGGGTGTTGATCAGGGTCTTCAGATCAGTATTTTCATAGGCCTAATTAAAAACCATCTAGCAAATTTAAGCCTGATAATAGTGAATGGAATATACAGTTAAACAATGATGGGCCATTCCACTTTTAAATTTCGGCATACAAAGGTTTAATCTTCACAAAGTAACAAAATAATAAGAACGTTTTCATAGTTATATGTGAGCATGAAATATGCTTATTTGTTTAAAACGCTTTAGATCTACCTCATAATGATGAAAACACCTTTGAAAACGTAATAGGTTCAGATCAGGTTTCTCACGTGGAAGCCGTTTGATCTTGGGTCTGCATTATTTGCTTATCCCATTACATACACATGGATATAACACTCTAACGCCTTTGCAAACAGAGTAAATCTAGACATGAAGGCTCTTTTAGGGGTCGTCGGATCAGGGCCCACTCTGCATATGAAATTATAAATTAATAGAGTTGACTATATTTTCTACAAATATCAAAAAGGCGTGTGCACTTATACCGTTGTTAAATTCAGCAAGATCTAATAAATACTCATGATGTAATTTTTTTCTGACAGAAATATTCAAATGGGAAAGGGTTAAGAAACAGAATAGATCTGAATTCTTTAGTAGGTTTCTTCATTCTAGATCCAAAATTTGGTGGTTTACTTTGTGACAGTTTTTTATCTGAAATGTAGAAACCTACTTAAAAAGAACTAATTCTTCAATCCTTTTGTTTGATATACAGTGGATATCTGCTATTATAGCTTTGTACAAACAATATTTAACAACATATCGTTACCTAAATGAGCAAATCGTCGACACTAGCCAGGATTGAACCGCTAAACGTTCGTTGAGTGATGAATCGATTCTTATTTTGGCTAACCCGTTTTATTCGGATTTTTTTTGAAAACGGCTATCATCGATAAGATCCGAAATCTCCGCACGAAACGGAAAACTTATGCACCTACCGCAACTTCTCTGGTATAATCGTTTCTTTACGCGTTTAACGCGTGTAAACCGTTTATCGTTCGTTAACCGTTCGTTAACCGTTCACTACACGTTTCTTACGCGTAGAAAAACGGGTAAAAGGATAGGAATAGCGTATTTACCACTGTACTAGTAGTTGGGGGTACATATTAGGAATTCTAAACACTTGATAATTTAAGCGTTGGGCGCTGTTCATGCCGAACACTCTTCCAATGCAGTGACTTGAAAGTGATTGGAGAATAATGGCTGCGCAATGTTTTCGGATAGTAATGTCTCTGCTAAACGTTCAGGCAGTGCGAGGTAAAACTCATGTTTACAAATATTAAGAATACTGGTATTTGTGTTTAAACTATAATGGCGCACCTTGCTTTAATTCTTATAAAACGAAAATTTGGGTTAAATAGTCTTTGCAAAAAATGTTGACCCAAATCAGAGGGCCACTGGTGTAGACCTCTGATGAGAGTCTGCACCACTTGCAGAATGTTACAATTAATGGCAAACATACACTTTAAGATTCAACAGGAAACTGTCCAATGTCAAAGCTGAAAGGGCCCATTTCATATCTCACTGTTGAAAGGATCAACACATTGTATTCGCACGATTTTTTATAACACCGTAATTCCTTAAGTGACTGTTTATGTTCGAACAAGAGCAGATCGTAATAGGTTTCAAACTGTTCGGCCTTTAATGTTATGTGTTTACTGGTATGGCTACTATCATTGTTAGACTTCACTATTTAAAAGGCATACAAGTACAAAAGTTGCTGCAGAGGCAGCAACAGAGAGCGTGGGAAAACGAAATGCTGGGAAGATTGTGTAATAGAGTTATAAATTGTCAACTGTATGAATTTAATATGGTTGTAACAACTGTCTTTTGTTGATATATTCAAAATGCAGACGGTCTGTTTGAAGTAGGGAGTTTTGGACACATCTAATGGTATAATTGCGAAAGTTTTGACATCGTGTATGGCTTATAAATGTCAAGTCTTTTGCTAGTATGACATTGAAGGTAAGGAGGAATAGTTTGAAAAGACAAGCTTAAGTGTTTTTGTTGTGAGCTTTGAAATGAATAAACTGATAATATAGTAGAACATAAAGGCCAAGGTGGGTCTGAAACAAATGACACAATGTTGGTAAATAAGTACAATACAAAGCTGTAAAAGCAGGATCTATATTGTAGCTATGTTTCATTGTCTGAAATAATTGTAACAATCAAACAGTTAAAAGGGTTCTAAAGGCAATTATGTTGTGGAAATTGTCATTTTTAAATATGTTCAACTGTAAGGCAAATGTGAATAATTGACTAGGTGTTTATAACAAGGAAAAACAAGCATATTTTAATTGATGACTAGTGTATTACAGAATATCTGCAAACATGATGTTGTATTGTGAGACGGAACTAAATAGAGACAATGTGCATAATGAGAGATATGACGTTTATGTACAATGAAACCTGTGTAAACGAAACAGAAAATGAGCATTATTTTAGGAACAGAACAGAACATATCTTTATTCAACTTGTACAAGCATGTACATTGTTGTTATAAATACATATACATAGAGTATGTCACATAGGTCAAATGATATTTCAGACTGACAGTATATTACAATTACAATTGATTGAATTACGTTGTGCATTAAGTGCTATCTATTCAGATTTGAGATGACTTACATGTAAGCGTTAACAAGTGCGGTTCTCATGCAAAAGGAATACTTTATATATAGAGCCAGTTTAACTAATTCCTGACGGTTTTGACGTTGTAGTAGCTTGTAGTGTAAAACTTTACAAAACTTGGTCTAGCATGATAAATACTGAAAGGGGGTGATCCCCGAGTGCAAAAATTACAACACAAAAAGAGAAAATTGCAGACTCGGTTTTATTAAGTCTGTTCATGAACAGTAATTGAAAGTGCAACGCTGCTCACGCCCCTAGCACCGGCTTAAGCGGTATTCAATTTTCAGAACAAGAAGTACTGAAATTCATGATCTCGAAGGATCAGAAGGTATAACAACACTGAGAATGAAGTACGGGGCGACGTTTTACGGCCGCCACACAAGCACTTAACACCTAAACACTTGTTTAGATATTTCTTACGTAGGTCTGTGTATGGACTACATAAAGAACAACATGAAACTCGTCTTCAATATCTCGAGTTTCACAGTAACTACAATATCTTTCATTTCTTGGTATGCGAATTTTGCCGTATCTCCCTGTTTCTATTTTAATGAATGTGAAGACAGACGCAGCCTAGCAAGATAAAATCTAAGTTTATATGACAATGTATCTAAATATGCTTCAAATCCGAAACAGCTTTTAAAATGTCTGTATGTGGCTTCTCAACCTTGTATAAAACTATCCACTAATCTTTGTTTAAATATTTTGTGAAATGATTTCGGGTTTACAATTATTGGAGCCATCCAAACATGAGCAAAACCATTATTTACTAGTAATGCTTAAATACTTGTAACCAAAGTACAGAAATGAGTTACGCAGGAAACACCACATACAGAACAAACAGCTGCACGAACAGCAACACAGGGAAACAGCAAATGTACATAATTATAAAACCATCAGAAGACGCACAAAGACAAAACAAACATACTGTAGGGGGATGGAAGTACCGCATTGGAACGGTCAGTGACAAAAGTCAATGGGGGGGGGGTTAAACCGTTTTTTGGGCGCCCAACCTCACATTTATTCCATCCCCACCCAACTTTGATTAACCATTTCTATAATCGCCTAATAAATTATTGTATACAGTAGATAATATTAAATTCTGTATTGAAACTAGTTTCAACCAATATTTAATAATTCTAACGATTTATATACAAGGGATATCGACACATTTCACCATATATATTGTATGTCGATGTACACCTCTTCACGTGTAGTAACCTCTTAAAAAAGTGGGTGTACTCGTTCTATTTGTTTAGATTAAGTATAACCCCATACATCACAGCTATAATTCAAAATAGAACTAACAAATGCATCGAATAACTGACATGTAACACTAAATTTCAGGTTCAAACCGTTAATATTGGCCATGAGTGCATTCAATGATCTCAGTCCTTTACCTACTATAAACTCTTGATTTACAACAAAGCTCCCAGTGTAGTTGAAAACCGTCCCAAGGTAGTTAAAGTCACTTACTTTTTCTAAAATCTCACCCCGTACGACCAATTTTCATTTTCATTTAAACCACCCCTTTTCCTAAACTCCATTACTAATTTTCGAGCAATTTACTGCCAATCCCCAAGTTTCGCAGTATTCATTTAATTTATCTAATTTATATTGCAAGTCATGTGGCGAGCTACCAAAGACAGCAATGTCATCGGCAAAAAGTAAAATTGCAAGCATAATATCATCTATACTTATTCCTATAAGATCTGGATCTTGAATATTTAACTCTAAATCCTCAAGAAAAAGGACAAACATTATGGGCGAGATTATCTCCCCTTGCATGAGTCCAGTATAATTATCGTAGATCTCAGAATAAGTATTTCCTTTTCTAATACATGTCTTGACTTTATCGTACATATCATTTAAAACACGTAAAATTTTACAGTTAAGACCCAACTTATACAACTTGAACCACAAATAATTTCTATTTATACTATCGAATGCCCTCTTTAAATCGACGAAAGCGCAGTACAAACGTTTATTAGACGCTATCATCTTCAGTACAATAGCGTGAAGAATAAACACCGCGTCTACATTTGACCGACCCGATCTGAAGCCGAACTGTGCATCTGGTGATATTATTTTCCTCACACCATGCCGAAATTCTGTTTTATCACATAGTCTACCTTGTGGGAGTGCCGTAACTGAGTGCCGTAAATCTCGGAAACTAGTGCATATTTTATGCAAATTAGCAATCGTTAGCCAATCGTAGCGCTCATGTAAGCGTCAGCCAATTATAGCGCTCCATGTGGGCCGTCCGTTGTATTACTGCGCTGTTTGTAAGGAATGGCCGAAACAGCCGTCAGCTATATAGCCTGTTTCATTTTCTTTGGCATTTAAGGCTTATGTGATAAAAAGAACCTTGCATTCGTGTTCATTACACTTTGTTTTCATAAAACTCGTTTACTATTATGAATATGACACTCGCTAAAGCTCGTGACATATCATTATAGTAAACTCGTTTCATTAAAACAATGTGTAATGAACACTCATGTAAGATCCTCTATATTTAATACCACTGCAAATAGTTCAACAAAGCAGCTAATCAATGTAATATTCCTGTATTTGGAAGGGTTTTCACGATCATTCTTTTTATATAATGGAATAACTATGCCCTGGGTCCATGAGTCTGGATAAAATCCAGAATTCAAAATGGCATTGAATGAATCGCACAAGTGTTAAGCTATAATATCAATGGATTCAATAAAGTATGAATTCAGTAGAATATCAGCCCCTGCCGCTTTATCTGAATTGCGTTTTTTTAACAACTGCTAAAATTTCTTTAACAGTAATATCACAATAAAGCTCATCAAAATTGCAATTAGGATTGTCAAAATCATGGTTAGAGCAAAACAACTCTGCGTCCTCATTTACAGTTTGTGTAGTAGAGCCCATCATTGTTTAAAATTGTTAAAGTAAACTCGTCTACGCTTATTTCGTTAGTAGCATGTGGCTTCTTCCGGAAGAGCGACCAAAACTCTGTCGGCTCAGAATGGCGTAAACGTTCATGTTATTAAACTTGTTACGCTTACGAGAAATTAATTTATTGTATGCTATTTTGCTTTCGCATAATACTATTCTATTTTCAGGCGATGGCTTACTGTTGTAACTGTGTAAAGCACGGAGGTACACTTTTCTAGCGTCTCTGCATAGCATCAAACAATTCACTATCTTTTTCAGCGGTTAGCTGTCTATTTTCACTTTTGTTCTAGTTTTCCACCAACAAGAAACTATGTTACATTGTAATTTGCATATGACCTACTAGTATTTTCTAGTAAACCGTATTTTCATTAGTTAATCCCTTGACTGGCATACAGCCTTTTTATAATGCCTCTACACATGGCCAAACTGAATGTAGGACGTTTCGGCATAGGAAGTTTCGCCCCGGATGTTTCGACCCAGGACGTTTTGGCCATCTATTTATTCGGCCTAGGACATTTCGGCAAAAATTGAAAATTTGTATTAAAAAGCAAAAATTGAATAATCAAAATCATTAAATAACTATCTATATGTTAAATATTGATATGTGGTCCATTTGTTTTGGTTTATACAGATCAGGATATTAGCTAAGCAGGTGACATATTCACACTTACTCAACCTTGCGTACAATGAGTGATAAAGAGGTGCTTTCAAATACTATAGTCACATTGTTTAGTCATTAAAACATCCCAAGACCACATAACACATTACTAATGATTTACTATCCCATTCAGTTTTGATTTTAGTCTTGGTCCAAACTGTTTGCCACTCACTTTATGCTTTTTGTTTTCAGTCAAAATGTTGTTTAGTTCAACTTTTGGTGGATTCAAATACATGTACAATACTGTAGTCACATAGTTGTTTATTACCATGACCGGTAAAACAATGTGAATTATTTATTACTTTGGTCATTATCAAAACTAGAGTATATAATACATAAACAAAATTACTAAATAAAACTATATAGATCTATTATCCTCAAAAGGTGTGGATCAATTTTGACTATTCAATTTTTGGTGTATCATACTTTATATCAGTTCCTAACCCATTATCGTACTTATCACCTCATGGTAATGATTGCTAAGCATTATTGCCAGTTTGCCAAAACCACTATTAAACTTTTAAACATTTATTATCATTCTGCTATCAATTTAATACCACATTAGATCACATCCACTTTGACGAACAGGTAGTTTGCCGAAACCACCATAATTCACAGGCAATGCTATAGGAAATAAAGAAGAAATGTTGTTTAGTATATTAGAGTAGTGGCATTAATAGTATTAATTACTATCCCCGACCACATCACCAATTAAGGCTCTGGTTGTTCGCTCTCTGTGATATAAAGCTACTTACTGAAGGCTATTGTTACGGCTCTATCACCTGGCGCTTTGGATCGAGTAGTAGCTTTAGATAGCTAACTTTATATTGTTTTTAAAATACATGTATATTCAGTTAATGGTGTCAATAATGATGATGCACACACGTCAATTAATGCGTTGATCCAGGCTATAGATAAATACCTTTCTTTAAGTAATTACAGCCTCTGCACAAACACAAACTAAATTCTGTATGCTTTATTTAAAGTGTATTCAATTAGTTATCTTCATATCACTATAAATATACATGCTTTCAAGTAATTTTTTATAATAGGTAAAATGAAGAACTAACTTCAGATAGTTTTAAAAAAATACTTTGACATTGTACATTTTAATAGTGATTTCCTATAAAAGTAACTTGATTTTTTCCATAATTGCTTATTCTACTCCAAGTCATTTCCATTGCATGCTTCTCTGCTAGTATAATTACAAACAACCCTTCATAGATCTAGTTCCCTGTACTAACAGAATCTCGAAACATTGAAATTAAGTTGGCAGAGATTTAATATCATTATTGTTTTGTACATTATGTCAATATTTGAATGCCGTTGAATATATTTTTAAAAGATATTTCTTGTTTCAAATCCTTGTCTTTAAAGCATACATGTTTTGAAAAAAGAGGACCAGCAACCGAACGCATAGTTGCAACAATAACTTTTATAATACTTTTTAGGAAGTGACTGTGCAGTGCTGATTGCAGGATAGCTGATTGAAGGAGTTCCTGCAGGGGTTGTTTTTTGGCATTAAGCAGTCATCTGTTTTAAAAGTGTAACTTACTGTTAAATATCTGTCCGCTTTAGAGAGGGTGTCTTTTAATGTGAGAAAGTGCAATAACCTTAAAACTTCATACAGTATGGCAATACTGATTATTCCCAAAGTAAGGTGACACAATAATAACTTGTCTCAGTTTAAATCTGTCATACAATAACATAAGAGATATTTACAGGTGTACATGATGTAGACAGTGAAATAAAAGCTATACAGTAAAACTTTTATTGAGTGATCATACTTTAAGTAAAATTGACAGCTGGTAAGTAAATGGAAGTGGGAATTAAATGCAGGTTAAAATGCAGTACATATTGTGGAAGTTTTGGTATGTCTTTCAACATGTGTCTCACACCAACTAGTATGAAAGGCAAATTGTTTGACTGCTTACATGGTGTTTTATCTCATTACCTAATTAGCTACTTTTAAAATTTAAATTTTTGCAATAAATAAACTGAAAAGGAGCATTTACTAGAGATTGGGGAAAAAGAAGTGTGTGGATTTGTAACTGTAACCATTGTGATAAATGGAGCATTTGCTTATTTGGGCAAATGTTCTATTTATCACAATTGATTAGAAAAGTGACTCTTATATTGGTGCGAAGTGATACTTGAAGTAAAGTGACGTAGGTCATATCATGATCAGTTGTCTCGTTTAATTATGTCATAAAATAATATAAGAAGTATTTACAATTGTACGTAATGTAGACATAGTTAGATATAAGCTATGCAGTAAAAACCTATATTGGGTGATTATAACATTAGGAACAGTAACAGCTGGTAAGTACTAGACGTCGGCATTAAATGCAGATTGAAATGCAGGAAATTTTGTTGGTGTTTTGGTCTGACATTAAACATGAGTTTAACACCAATCAGAATGAAAGGCAAATGATTTGACTCCTTAAATTGGGTTTTAATCCATTACCTCATAGGTTAAATGTTGCATCAATAACTTGAAAAGGAGCATTACTAGAGGAATGGGAAAAATAAGAAGTGTGTAAATGAAACCATTGTTATAAATTGAGCATTTGCCTCTTTAAGAGCAATTACCGTATTTAGCACAAGTATATCAAAACGTGTCTCCTACATAGGTGGAGGTGATTCGGAAAGTAAGGTCACATAATAATAAGTTGTCTTAGTTTAATTCTGTCATACAATAAAATAAGATATATTTACATGTGTACATGATATACATGGTAAAAGGAAAGCTATACAGTAAAACCTGTATCGAGTGATCATAACTTGGCAGCTGGGCATTAAGTGCAGTTTGAAATCAAGGAAAATCTTGTGGATGTTTTTGTTTGACTTTCAACTTGTGTTTATCAGAAACTGGTATGAAAGTTCAACGAGTTTACTGTTTACATGGTGTTTATTGTTTAACCCTTTCCCTGTTCTATGTTTTTCTCAATTTCAATACCTACTCAATATTCATGGACAAAACAGTAATAATGAAATATGGAAGATGGAACATCACAGCTATTTTAGAAACTAAAGAAATAGATCTATCAAATTCTTTTAGCAAACAGAGTAGACCCTGATCAGACCGTCTGATCTGGGTCTACTCTGTTTGCAAATGCGTGAAAACACGTTTATATGAGGGAAGGGGTTAAACCCATTACCTCATAGGCTATTTTTGACATCCACCTCTTTGCATCAATAATCTGGAAAGTAGTATTTAATAGGGAAATGGGAAAAATAAGAAATGTGAAGTTTTGTAATGACTGGTATAAATGTAGCATGGACAGAGGGGAGTTGGACAGGGGCGAGTTGGTCCTGGGCCGAATGGAATTAGGCGATGTTGGAAGTGCTTTACTCTTACGGTGGTGCACATGTAAAAATGCATCTGCCCAAATTGCAAGTTGTAAATAGTTGGTACGAATCAGAGACATTGTTTCGTGTTGCAAAACATATTTTATATTGTGATACCGAACACGACGATCTTGTTCCGGATAGGAAAAATGTGGATGGTGGTGATGTTGCGATTTATAAAAACAATAAAAACAAAAACATTCCGGCTCCAGTACCAAAGCAAATTTCCCCATCACTAATTGCGCGGGCCCCTGATGGGGCCCGCGCAATGAACTTTCATTTCCGGTGTACGTTTGTGTACATAAAACAATGGGAGATTTTAATATTTTTGACGAGACAATATTAACCCTTCGCTTGCTATTCACGTCAATATACCTACCTGTAAATAGTGAAGATTCAGACATCACAGCAGTGATTGCACAGCGAAATGCTTGTACACAGTGAAGATATACGTAATTATACAACAGGGCATGGGTAAAGAAGGAGAAATGTATTTTAAAATTCAGCAAGCGAAGGGTTAAGTCATGTTTTTGTGATTTTTTACAATGTCATAATGAACATTACTATCAGTGTCATATAAAGTGTCCACAGAGACCCCAAGATATGTCGAACTAATAAATTATTTCGAGATAACGGGAGTTCGAATCGGCCTATTTCTAACTTGGAAACTTTCTCCGTGTGACGGCTTACTGCTGGTCGCAAGTAATGCTGAACGCTTATGTAGGAGCTTTCAGTATTATTTGCGACCAGCAGTAAGCTGTCATGTGTACAGTGGTGACATTTAGAGCAATTCCGTAGTGCAATGTTTGGAACTGACCGAATGTTAAACCTTCTCTTGCTGAATTTTAAAATATATTTCTTCTTCTTTACCCATGCCCTGTTATATAATAACATATATTTTCACTGTGTACAAGTATTTCGCTGTGCAATCACTGCTGTGGAGTGCACTGGTTGCACACTCAACTTGTAAATAGTGCAGACCCTGATGAGACAGCTCCTGCAGGAGCTGTCTCATCTGGGTCTTCACTATTTACAGGTAGGTATATTGACGCGAGTAGCAAGCGAAGGGTTAACCCGATTTATATTGAAGTCGTGTTATCGAATATCTAGGCTCCACTGTACATGGAAAAAACTAGTGTCGACTTATAGGTGTTCGTTATGCCATGTGTACAATGGAGTGAAAACAATGTACCCAAATATTGGGTAGATACGGGTGCGTATTGAAATAATACAATCGTCACAACATAGCGTTTTGGTAGAGATATATATTCCCGGGTACGCCGTATTGAAACGTTTTGAAATTCTCTCCCATTTTCAAATGTCACTGCCGTTTATCTAAAAAAGTTTGTAAATTCCCGACGACATTTGAAAACGTTTTCAAGTTCACAGCATAGGCCTGTGCCATTCGCATGCTATATCTCAACAACAACTCCATCACAAATACATTATTTTTTAATCACATGTCATAAGTATATAAAACATACCAAAATATAGTTTTCTGATCCAACCAAAAAAAATATTTTTTCGCGAACACCCCTGCTCTTATTATATAGAGCAGGGGTGTTCGAGATTTTATTTTAATTTTTTTGGTTGGGTCAGAAAACCATATTTTGTTATGTTTTAGATAGTTATGACATGTGATTAAAAATAATGTATTTGTTATGGAGTTGTTGTTATTGTTGAGACATATCATGCGAGTGGCACCTGTGGTTCACAGGGATTGGAATTGGGGTTCGCTTTGAAGTTTTCAAGTTCTCGGTTGGGTAAACATTGTCAGCCATGGCGGAATTACACCGTGACGGAATCATATAACGTCATATTCTGACAATTTGACTCTTTAGAATATCCGTGTAAGAAATAATGCCATCAGGAATATTATTAGGATAATTGTTATAATAACGCATGGATACGTTTTTGGCCACGGCAGAAACTGTAGGCTCGTATCTACATCATATCAAAAGCAAACAGAGCAAACCCTGATTAGCCGTCTTTGCAAATGCGTAGAAAGGTGTATTTATGGAGTAAAGGGTTAACTGGAGTGGTGCATGTATTTCATCCCTTCATTATGCAAACCTACTAATGCAATTTGGAAGAAAAATTCTAGGACAGAACGATATATTCATAATACAGGATTTATAATTTACGGTGTCGCGTATTATTGATATAAGCTCTAAAACAACATGTAAACATTTTTCATGACAATGAAACATCAGAGGGGGCATTTAAAAATGCCCGTTTACACCCGTACAAAAGAGCAGGATGGAGGTGAAGTCCCCTCTAGTGCGACCACCGATAGGAGGCATAATTGTGGGTGGTCGCGGTATGTGGTTGCTTAATGTAGGGCAGAAATTATGCCGAAAGCTCCAGTGAGCTTTCTGCATTACTTTCGTTCTGCGTTAAGCTGAATGGTTTTATGTTTTCATAATAATAAAATTATATAGTAAGCACCCTCTGAACCGGAATTCTTGTAGAGGAGGATATAGATACTTTTTGGCAGGTGGCTGCTTAATGCAGGGTGAAATTCATGCAGAAAGCTGCCACCTGTCACAAAGACAGATGTTAACACAATATCTAACGTCCGGTTTAGAGGGGTTTACTGTACGCGGAATTCAACTTGACAATGTAATGTAGCAGGTGTATTCTGGATAAAATTATATGGAAGAATTTCTTCAATTTTCAGATATATGTTTTTACTTGTATCTCTTATGGATCTACAAGCAACTCTGTGCATCTGAACATGAATACGTCAAGACTATTCGAATTGATTGGAAAAGGTATGCAAAATAAAGTAAAACTTCTCTAAACCGGACGTTAAATTTAGTAGAAAATCTGCTTGGAGACAAGTGGTAGCCTAATGCAGGCTGAGAGTCATTTAGAAAGCTCCTCTATAAGCTTTCTTCATAGACTTTCACTCTATATCAAACAGTCACCTGCATACAAATACATGTATCTAAAATCTTCTTTATTAGAATTCGGGTTAAGAGAGATTTTACTGTATTCCTAATGCGGTAAAATTCCGATTACTGGAGATTTGAAATCAAGACACGATGAAATTTTAGAAAATGTTGAAATATTTGAACATGTTCAGTGTAAATATAGAATCGTCCAATGTTGTCGTTGAAATAGTAAATATACAACACTGTGCTACAATGGTTATTACGTGCAACTCACCTGGAATTAAATTGCTAGACATATACACACGTAGTTATGTTAGAATAGTGTATTGCAGATGTGGCGAAGATGCCGGGGTAAGCAAAGTTACATTTTTATGTCTCAGGGTGAAAGTTTGATTAACCTTTAGCCTGCTGCGCAAATTATTTTTTACAGGAGCTCTCACCTACTACGTTTTCAAAATTCAAGTTATAATTAATTTGTCTACCAAAATGCAATCAGGTTGTCGAACAGTTTGGATCCGGATGAGACGCCGAGTTACTCGGCGTTTCATCTGGATCCAAACTGTTTGCATATGTATTCGCTTATCCGCCTATAGCAGGCTAAAGGTTAATTATATTATTATATCTGAAATGTTTTCTTTGACAGGTTCAAAAGACAAACCTATTCATAGTATTTCAATTCAATTCAATCAATTCTACTAATGTTTATAGAAACTTAACGTGGCAGTCATGTCGGCTCAAGGCCAATGTCGCATTTGAAGGTCAACTGTCTGTCCATAACAAGTTCATGTCCGCTCCATATCTCCTATACGCCTTGAAGGATTTTCATGAAACTTGCCTCACATGTTAACCAAATTTAGCCGATGTGTAGAATTTCCATTATATTTTCGTGTCCGTTGCATGTCTTCTTAACCCTTTTAAAGATTTTCATAAAGCTTTAGTCAAATGTTACCTAAATTAAGACGATGTGCAGAGCACATGTGTCTGTCATGTCGTCTCAAGGTCAATGTCACATTTGAAGGTCAATCATCCGTCTGTAATAATTTCGTGTCCGCTCCATATCTCCTATACCCCTGGAAGGATTTTCATAAAACTTGCCTCACATGTTAACCAAGTTGGGCCGACGTGCAGAACGCATATGACAGGTTTGTCGGCTCAAGGTCAAGGTCACATTTGAAGGTCAAATGCAACGTCTTATTTTAGGCGTCGGCGGGAGGTTCAGCTGTCCTTTGCACTGCCTTGTCCTTTTTGAAAGCCAAATTGATTGTTAGTAATTTTGTTATTTAATTGAGACCATTTTGTCAGTCGATTGAGAAGAATTTGGGAGTAAACTTTGCTCAATATGTTAATGAGTGTTATTCGTATGTAGTTTTTAGCTTCGTTTTCACTTCTCCGATTTTGATAATCGGAATGATAATTCCTTCATCCCAAGACCTTGGATAGTTTTTGCTGTCAAAACTCTGATTGTAAAGTTTAATAAAAACGGTGTTATTATTTCTATTGAATGCTTGAATATTTCTGCAATAGGTTGATCAGCTCCCGCGCTTTCCCCGTTGTTTTGTGGTTTAACTGCCTGGGTGAGTTCATTAATGGTGATAGGTGAATCTAAAAAGTCGTCATATTTTGTCTGAGATGTATTATAGATCTGTATCATGGTCTTGCGGTTCTCTGTCATATAAATTGTGAAAATGGTTATATAGATCACTGATCGTGAGTGATTCAGATGTTGGTTCCGGCCATTGATATTGATATTGTTTTTTAACGGTTTTCCAAAATTGTTTTGGTTTCGATTTAGCCTTTTGTGCCAATCGCGATCGATCTTTTAGCATAAACAACATTTTCCAATCCTTTTAGCTTGGTTATACTCTTTTTTCTTTCTGTAAATGTTTTTCTCGATGCGTATGTTTTTTCTCTTAAAATGATTTCTTGTTTTTGTATAGTTTTTCCTTTTTATCGTAACAATTTTTATTAGACCATTTCGTTTTCTTTATTTGTCATGTGATCTGTTTTTTCTTGATTGAAAGAGATTTAAGAGATACGTTCTAAATGCCTCTTCCTGCATGAGTGTGGTGAAAAATTGCACACTTTCGTTTATATTATTTTCATTTATGTTCTCTATAATGTGTGTCAAGTCTTGACCTCTAATGGACAAACAGGTGTTAACCCTTCGCTTGCTGAATTTTAAAATACATTTCTCATTGTTTAGCCATGCCCTGTTGTATACTTACATATATCGTCACTGTGTACACGTATTTCGCTGTTCAATCACTGCTGTGGAGTACATTGGTTGCACAATCAACTTTTAAATAGTGCAGACCCTGATGAGACAGCCCCTGAAGGAGCTGTCTCATCTGGGTATTCACAATTTACAGGTACGTATATTGACGTGAATAGCAAGCGAAGGGTTAAATTCATGGATCAGCGATTCGTCCCACGCAGGGTATTTATCCGAATCGCCGTTTGCTATATGTTGTGGACTCTGTGTTCGCTAATAAATATTAATAGTGACTGAGCAGTGATCTCAGAATTCAGTGGGAGGATTAACTTCAAATTGTGTTATTAGGTTAAACTCGTTAAAATCTAGCAGAAAATAGTCCACAACACTGGATCCATTGAAGTCGTTATATGTAAATTTACCAGAAGAGTCATTTAGTAGACGACCGTTGCCTATTACCAAGCTTGTAGTTTTACAAAATGGAAATAATTGCCTGCCTTGTGCATTGATTATATGATCTCTGTTTTGCGAAGTGGAATCCGTACTCTATTTGATGTATTTTTGTCTGTACGTAAGAAGTTAGTTTCTTCCAATAAGTCTGTTTTCATTCGAAGTCCGGCTTTTAAAGTCTCAATTGATCATGATTTTCCCAAGTGTTATTTATTTTTATATGCCCGTCTCACTCTGGTCAAACATATCCTCATCAAAATGCTTCAGTATGTTATAACTGCAAGGAGGTATATAACAGTGCAGAAATAGGTATCTTCTTAAAAGTAAAACAAATCTTTAGAGAATTTCGTCCACAAAACCCCATTTTGCATTTTTGCACTATACTAATTGTGTTTCTTAGTGATTGCTTATAATACACCGACACTCCTCCGCTGTATCTTCCCCTGTTTGTATGGGGTGACTTATTACCATATAAATGTTCACATAGGCATTTAAATTTAAATTGAAATGCAAGTTTTTGATAGTCATGTTTCTGTTAAGAATAGAACATCCTAGTCATTTATTAAATTACTGAAATCCAGAATTGGCTAGTTTTCTGGTCAGTCCATTAACGTTCCATGAGAGAGTGCGTAGGCTGTTCTCACGACTTCCTCATATAGCTGGTGTCGGTTTATACAGCAAGTCGTCTATGTACAGTTTGTCGCCTATGCATTTCACCTTTTTCCTTTTCGCGCCTTAACTTTTCATGATTGGGTAGAGTACATTACGTGCCTCCTTTGGTTGTTGAATTCCCACACCGAACCCTTTTTAGTTGAGAGTATCTCTTTCCTCGTAGCAAGTTTTTCGTATGCCCCCCCCCCTTTGTTTATACTCGTGTAATTTGGCATCGATTGGTCTCGGATTTTAAGCACCATCAGATCCCAGTCTTTTAACTCATTTTCGATAATTGTTTATCAAGGTCTTGACAGACTTCTTCGCGCACTAAGCCATAAGATATCAGGTTCTCGCGCATTGATCTCTATTCTAGGTAACCGAATTTCGTATTCAGTCTTTTCTGGTCAGTTTTGTAAGACCTTACTGATTTATTGAACTCTCCGCATCTGTGTTCAATGTAAATTGTTTAACCATTCCAAAGTCCATTTTTTACCAAATGATAACAGCTGGATAGTTATTTTTACACGAGGAAGTTTGACATACAATAAAATCGCTTAAAGGTCAAGTAAACAGATTGGGTGTTCGTCAAATTCTGATAGTATACAGTTAGTTAAACACCAAACTTTAGAAATTTCTTACCGTTTTTTATCTAGTTTTGATTTAAATCGAGTTTTTCTTGTACCGTGAACCGTGCATTTTGAAAATCGATACATGATTATCTACTTTGCGTGACTTCACTTGTGATGCTCGCCAGTCAGGGATCCCATTGAGAGGGAGGAATGTACACAGAAACTTAACCTTTTCCTTTAAATTAACGCCTCTGCAAACAAAGTAAATCCAGATCAGAGCCTACAAGTACCGTCTAATTAGGGTCTGTTCTGTTGGCTCACAAAATTAGATCAAATCCGACTCCTAAGTTTCTATAAATACCAAAAAACATTTCCAGACATTACGTCCATGGATTAGCTATAGAAAGTGACACTTTATCGAGTAGGTGAAACTATTTATGGGATGTGATGTTTTTTTAGGTGTGAAATACAATGATACTTAATATTAAACACATTTTTTTTAAATTTTGTTAATCTTAACCCTTCGCTTGCTTTTTACCCATGCCCTGTTGTATAATTACATATAGCTTCTTTGTGTACACGTATTTCGCTGTGCAATCACTGCTGTAAATCAACTTGTAAATAGTGCAGACCCTGATGAGACAGCTCCTGCAGATTTTCACTATTTACAGGTAGGTATATTGACGTGAATAGCAAGCGAATGGTTAAAACTGATGATGACTGTCTTAATGTGTCTAGACATAGGCCTATTATTTGTGATGTTGATCCGCCACTGTATACTGTGGAAGTGGAAAATAGCTCGATGTTTGCTTCACAGGGGGCTGTAAATACCATTAATTGGAAACGGGTAAGAGAAAATGAAATATGCAAATTTCAGAGTTTAATAGACGATTGCAGGGTACTTTTAGATGCACAGTTCGAAGTTCTATGTAGTAAGTCCGATATTGATAACCTTTACTCTTTACTTGTAGATAATCTGTACAGAATTTCGGAGATAAGTTTTCCAAAATCTGTGTATAAATCGTTTTTAAAGCCATATTGGAATGAAGACTTGGCTGTAATGCATAAGCATATGAAAGAAAAGCGCTTGGATTGGATTAATTCTGGTAAAAATGGGGATGGTGTCTGCTATAAGCATTACAAGGAGGCAAAACGTGATTTTAGGAAATTTCATCGGAGAGAGATACAGAAATACTTGTCGAAATTAGACAGTGAGTTGAGTAACTGCGCAGAAATTAATCAGAATGATTTTTGGAAGCTAGTGAAGTCAAGGCGCGCCTCAACAGGTAAAACAGGGTCAGAGATCAGATTTGGCGATACAGTGTACAGGGACGCAAGGGATATAACGGAACAATGGGGAAATTATTTCTCTTCCCTATATAAACAGTCAGATAATGATAATTATGACTCTGGTTGGAAATCCTTTGTTGACGAAGAAGTTGATAGAATAGTTAGTTCTTTTGCTACTGATTGTAACTCATACATGTATACGGTCACCCCGGAGGATGTTGAAAGCGCGTTAAAAACGTGTCACATGGGTAAAGCCCCAGGGATAGATGGTATTTGCTATGAACATTTGTTGTACGGTGGGCAAACCGTTAGATACATATTATCGCGTCTGTTCACAGCAATGTTGAGATTTGGCCACATACCGTCACATATGAATAGGGGTATTATAATTACATTACATAAAGGTGGAACAAAAAGTAAGTCAGACCCGAATAATTATAGAGCGATAACTCTAACCCCAACGATACTTAAAAGTGTATGAAACAATCCTATTGTCACTGGTACAACCTAAGATTTTTACTTGTTTGAGCGAACAGCAGGCTGGTTTTCGGAAACAGCTGGGATGCGTAATGACGTCATTTGCTCTTAAGGAATGCATTCTATATGCGCGTGAACTAGATAGTAAATTGTTTGTGTGTTTTTTAGATGCACGGCAAGCGTTTGATAGAGTTTGGCATAATGGCCTAATGTATAAGTTGTTTCAGGTTGGAATTTATCTGTCCGTGTTAAAAAGTTTTGTTAATTTGTATTACAATATGTCAAGCTGTGTAAGGCATCAGAAATTTGTTTCTCAATGGTTTGATGTTAAGCAAGGTACGCGTCAGGGGGGGAAAAGCTCGCCTCTATTGTATCTTTTGTTTATCAATGACCTTATTAGAGAGCTAGAGAACTCGGAAGTTGGTTTTTGCATGTATAATATGAATGTCTGCAGTCCAACTGTAGCCGACGACATGTGTCTTATCTCGTTAACAAAAGCAGGTATTGATAAAATGTTACAAATATGTTACAGTTACGCTATAAAATGGCGATTTGAATATAATCCTAGTAAATGTGCTGTTATTGTTTTTAATGAGAATGAAAGCGAATTCAAAAGGTCAACGCGCACTTGGCATATGGGAGAACAAATTATCGCTGAGAGAGTCGAATATACACATCTCGGCATAACTTGTGACAAGTTTTTAAATGCAAAGGGTAGTATGCGGCAGGCGGGTACGAAACTACGCGGTACATTTCTGAGCCTTGTTGATAGTGGGCTTCGGCCGGGTGGCTTGTTGCCTCATTGTATGATACGTCTGTACCAATCAGTGGTGCAGTCAAAAGCCTTGTATGGGTGTGAGCTTTGGAATTCGCTTAATAGGTCCGATACCGTTATTCTCGAAAGAGCACATAGTTTTTGTATAAAGTTTATGCAAAAATTGCCGCAGAGCAGTAATACCGATTTGGCGCTTGCGTCTGTCGGCTCAGCATCGATTACGACAGATATTAGATATAGAAAACTGTTGTTTTTGGGTCAGTTATGTAGACTACCTCCCATTTATGTCTCAAAACAAATATTTACTCATAGACTTGTAAGATATTTAGGTAACTGGGAGAGACAGACATTTGGTTTTCTTTCTGATGCATGTGCCATTCTTAGAGATAATGATCTGTTTCATTACTTAGATGTGTATGCAAAAACTGGATATTTTCCATCAAGTGCCAAATGGAAAAATATAGTTAAGTTGAAATTGTATTCAACAGATTTTTATGACCGGACTGTAAGAATTGTCAATAGAACGGGCATGAATATGCCATCGGTTGTAAATATTTTTGCAAAACAGCAGACCTGTGTATTATGGAACGTTTGCAAGAGTAATCCTGACCTTAAGTCAGCAGGCTTCAGTTGTGTCAGAGTTTTATGCAGTCTTTTCTCATGGGCTAGAACTGAGACATGCAACAAGTGTGGATTATTAGTAGATAATACTGTTGTACACAAACTTTTATATTGCCATAGTTGTGCTACAGAAAGGTATAGATTATGGTCAATTATTATTGCTCAGTGCGGTGAGACACAGTTTGAATCGTGGATCAGAGCAAGACCTGAAATACAGGCAATTCATCTTTTTACGGGCATGTCTGGTTTCTGTCCTGCCGGAAAAGAATGCAGTATTCTTGTATCATCCATGAAATTAATACACAAAATGATAATGTGTTAGTTAGTATGATACACCAAGTGATGTCTTATCTCTGTAACTAGTCCATATTGTACATGATCAAATGTAAGGTAGCTTCTCACACTACTACTAGAGGTACTTAATATTCAAAAGATGTGTCCCAAACTAGCAGACAGTCAAATATAGAATGGCCGTTAATGGATATTTTCTAGTAAATTTTGCTACAGTGCAGGCATTGTCAGAGGGCTTTTCTGGGAACCTTCTCATCCGGATCTTCACTATCTGCAAAGGGCATGAGGACCCCACATTATATTGATAAACAATGGAGCAAATCTGATGGAGTATGGTGGCAAACGGACCATCTCAACATGTTATAGTATTCATGTACAACCGAAAATAATTTATCCTAAGTTATATTGTTTTGTTAAGTCGGCGTGTCTGCCATAGTATGTAGTGCAATTGTACCTGCAGGGTGTTTATTGTTTTCTTTCTATGCCTATATGTAAATGTATGTACATGTGTGTGTTTCTGTATGCTTGCAATGCTCTCCGTGATTGGAGGAAATAAAGATATCTATCTAACTTTACCTGTCAGTGAATTTACACTATTCATAAACTATAATTTAACGAGGACGAGGTTAGGACCAAGACCATTAGCAAATAGTGAAGATTCAGATCAGAGGGACCAATTGGGTCCCGCCTATGAGTTGGGTCCAAACAACTTTTAGACAGAACCAGACAACTTTAGGCAAAGTGGGTTCAGATGAAATGGGACGTTCTCGTTAAGTAACATAGTAATATGTATAAATATACGTACTTTATTCCACCAAAATACAGAAAAATAGAAAATGATTATTTATTTATTTTACTTTAATATTTGAAATACCAGATTGATGCATTACTTTCAGAAAATCGAGTAAAGATTGAAATACCAACATATGTATTTTGTTGGGAAAATGAGAAAAAGGTGGATCTTGATAATAAATGGTTGTCAGTCTTGAAGAATGACTAATTGTTTTTATCAATATATTCATGTTTCTAAAGCTTGTGAATTATGTTTAAATGACTGGACCAATAGCCATTAGTATTTCTCTATGCATGTATGAATGAATGTGTTAAATTGCCTTAGGCCATATTGTACTATGCCATATTACACACAAAATGCCCCATGCAGGGTCAGTCTCCAGATGTCAGTTATCATAGTGGCCCTTTGTCAAATATCCAACAGGGGACAATGATTATTGCAAGGCCATAAAAGCCGCTTCCTGTATATTACGTATTGTTGCATTCTTTATGTAGCTGTGGTAACTTGTCAAAAGAATCAATCATTGCGGTCATGGAGCCTCAAAGTTAGTTTTTGGTATAATGTAGGTAATAATCAGCAAAACTATAAAACGCATCCAATGAACAATTCCGTAAATTAGAGTAATCCAGAATCACCTTTGTCCTATGCATTTATGGTCAAAATTGTCCATGTTCCAAAATTGCAAAAGGATCATATTTATGATAAACTATTTCCCTGATGAAAAAATATGTGTGAGTAAATCACTTCACGAATATAAACCCTTCCTTCCACGTGCCTGTTTATGCCAATGCAAACATAGTAGACCCAGATCAAACGTATTGAAACAAATTTACAAACAGAGTAGATCCAGATCAGACAGCTCCTGATCAGGTTCTTGTCGATTTGCTTATGAAATAATATACCGGAAGGTCTGGTTGTACAATTACTGCCATAGCATGTGCTCATATATCACCAACTCTCCATGAAATCATTGGGCTGCTGAAAGCAGCCCACAATTATACGGCTTTGAATTTTGACCATGCGTTTCTGCGTTCCTGTGTTTCTATAAAAGCCAATCTTTTTTAATAACTATGGGTTACTGTGAGACAAGCTTTTATTTATATACATTCATTTATTTTACTTATTTTGATTCATACATTTTTTGTTAGCGGGGACAAATATTTTTGTCGAGGTTATTTGCTTCTTTTCTGCCATTGAAAATGCTAGTGTATTGGGTATAAATCATTAAAAGCACGCACTACTTGTAGCAGTCAGCGTAGTCGAGGGGTTATAACGGTGGCCTAGGAAATGTGAGGTCGCGGGTTCGATCCTCGGCGGAAGCACAATTTTTTTCTCTCATTTTTTTGTTAGCACCCTTAGTTTACGTGCTTTTGGTTTAAAAACAATTCTGTACACAAATATTGTAAAAGTATAAGTCCTTTGTTTGAATTTTGTCTTTGGTAAAGTTATTTAGCTGAGACCTTTTACTCGTGGTTTTGTTGACAGTTTTGAATATTTCACAATTGTGCATGAATACCATTGATCTGTATTTACTTCGTGGTAATGTGTATTATTGGTGTCATACACAGGTATTATGCATCATGGCTCCTTTAAACATTCCCCCGTTTCTGCTGTTAATTTATACATTACAGTCATGTTTTCCCAATGTATCTGTTAATTTAAACTACTAAACAATATTGCTCCCTCTTTTTCTTCTATCCTGCTTAAAGACGTTACGCAGCCATTTTACGCTTGCGTAAAACCTTGCTTGTTATTTCTTACACGAATATTCATGAAGAAGATCTAAAGGCTTTTTTTCACAAAGTTTACTTTTCAAATAGATCATTGGCTCTGACAGATCAATTAGGATTAGATCAACAAAATTTCATAAGCAAACAGAGCAGAACCTGATCAGACAGCTGAACTGTCCGATCTGGATCTACTGTATATGCAAACGCGCGTGAAGCCGTTTATATAAGAAGAGAAGGATTGGGAAATTGACTTTAAAGCAAATTAGGTGTCTGCTGTGTTTATTAATCATTTTTTCTCTTAAGAATATTTATTAAAGATTTCATGACCTCATGAATATTCATTACAGGGATTACAGAGACGCTAGACAACCCTGATCGAATCTAAAGAAACGAGTCATCGGACTAAGCAATCAGAGCATATCATGATCAGAGAGTTCCTGCGTGATTTGGGTTTACGCTGTTAACACGTTTTGTATAGAATAATTTTCCACGAAGAAAAAGCCAATTAACCTACAGTGCTAGACCTAAGTCACATTATTTCATAACAGAATGTAGCATATCCTTTTGTTATAATTGTAGACCCAAGTCATCCACTGCATCTCTAGTATAAATTTCACGGAAAACAGCCATCGAGACAAAATGTAAATCACATCACAATTTCTTGAACTTCTCGTCTTTAGGTAATTTAAAAAATCCTATTTAGTCTCTGTCGGATTAGGAGCTACACCCATAGGCAGGGGTACACCCATAGGCAGCACAAATCACCATTTTAGCACTCAAAACGAAGCAGAAGTACATTACATGCGATTCTTTCTATACGATATCTAGTTCGACATTTATAGCGAATGTCACAAGTGAGGTCATCACAAGGGAGATAAGCGAATGACCAAAATCAGCCAGTGCTTAGTTATCGGTGATATATGACAGCTGCTATGTGCGATATGATTGTATTTTTTGAGTTTTCGAAACTACGTCGTACAAGGTACCCATTTGTCAAATATTTACGAAAAAGTGTCCTGCCTGTTTACTTGACCTTTAAGCCAAAGTACTCGTATGAGTCATACAGGAAAGATCACATACAAAAAATGCAGTCGCCCGAACAGCACCATGACCAAAAAAGTTAAAAACAAAACAACAACAAATGTACATGCCCATCAAAAGATAAACAGAGACCCTGAAATACATAACAAACAATATTGGGAAGATGGAGGTACCGCTTTTGAACTGTCAGTGACGGTTGTTATGGGATAGGTTTTTTTAAACCGGTTTAGGGCGCCCAGTCTCACACTTATTCAATCTCCACCCTAAAAGACAAACAGTATAATTAACCGTCTCCCATCTCCGACTAATCTACAACAACCGCGATGGCAAATACGGTGGTAAATTGCATGTAAAACGAAACTATAATTATGTAAGTAAAACAAACCGGATTCACCTATCGCTGGTGTACTCAGTGATTGAGATGCAAACAGAGTAACTGTAGAAAAGTAACAAAGGGTACGACAAAGAGATCCGACGTCTTCCTTTCTTCATATAGTATTAATCATTTCCTGTCGGCGTACAGGAACAGAGGGCAGCGTGATTGACAACTGCAAAAGGGTTTACAACCAGACATGCAGTATATTGTAGTACTATAGGATCATATTCCTGTGTAATGAAATTTTAAAATTTTGATGAGCAAAGTTAGAAAATTGGTGTTGTAAAGCACATCACCAGACAATTCCGGATGTGCCATACCGTGTCGCTCGAGCGCCTAAACCCTTTCACCGCCAATGTCGCATATATGCACAACGACAAATAGTGCAGTCCCAGATAAGACGCCGCTTTTGCAAGGCAGTGTCTTATCAGAAATTTCACTTTTTATCTCAATTTCTATATCTATACCCCAGAGACCTTCCTACCTTGCCGTGGTTCTGGGGCTTAATTGTCACATGAGATGTTTTTGTTGATATGACTGAGATTATCCCCTCTGCCAAGAACTAAAACGAAGGCAGGTCGGTGGTTTTGATCCCATGCGCTGCTTTGCAACGAATGAGATTAGCCGAAATCATCTTCCTGATATCATCCCTCATCATCATGTCATCTGATCATTCATCGGCGATATATGACCTATTCAGTGTCGCGGTGCCGAAAACCCAACTCACCCACTCACTCACTATTTCTATACCTTTGCTTTATTCCTTTGAAATTTGCAGTTATTTATCTCATTTCCTTATTGTACCGAATGATTTAACAAAATTGGATTGCATACGACTTTTAGAAATTTGGCGCCGAAAGGATTAAGACTGCACTTATACTTGCCAATAGGGAAGGGTCTATTGTTACTCGAGTATTTATTTACACATACTGTGCCCTATATTATGCAATCTCCTTAGCTACATGTTAACAGTGTATATCCAGTTAGTTAGAGAAATGGGGTAATAGTAAGGAGTAAGAACGATGTCAACAGTTGCGGTGGGACAACTCTTAGCGAACATTTTCCTAAGCTGTTCTCAATTGTGTTATATAATGGGCTACGATCATGGACTGAAATATGAAGTATTTTAAATGATTGCTAAGTTGGGTTTAGGGTTTAGAGTAAAACTAAGTACGATTGATTCGTTTTTATTCTACATATATATTTTACATAATTATATTAATAAACAAAAATAGTAAGCATCTAACAAACGGTGTATAAATGTGTTATGTCACATGTCAAGGTTAACACATTCCCTCCTAGTGAGGCATTTTGGCGCCCCTGTAAAACGCACTTCTAGAAACCATTTTGAAAAATAAACCATTGCTCCATAGGAGCCCTATTGATAACAATGGTTTACACAATTCCATGTTTTTACTTTTCTCCAGTTAATGCTCATTTTCGGTAGATTAATTCAAAGAGATTGTGTCTCAAATAGCCTAGGAGGGAATGAGTTAATGGTACACTGAGCAATTTCGTTATAGTTACATTAGTGTCAAACAAGGTGAACCGTTATCTCCACTCTCCACTTATTTTGCCTTTTTTATTTATGACATGGCCACCGAACTCGGAGAAAATACAACAGTCACAATAACTTGGTCAAACTACATATACGTGTATATGTTATTGCGCGTTTGCAGTCGACAACGTTTTACATGTATTATCATATTCAGTGAATGGACTGCAAACATAGTTGGATCAATTAGATAAACATTGCTAAGAACAGGGAATATAACTAATTTCAAATACTAAATATTGGCTTTCAAATCGTAATTGACACACATCTTAAAAGACAATAGTAGCAAAATAAAGATAATGTTAGTTAAAAGGGTGTTTATTAGTCCCCCACCGGTTACCGGTTGGGGGACTATAGGTTTGCTCGATTCCGTCTGTCTGTCCGTCTGTCCGTCTGTCCGTCCGTCCGTCCGTCCGTCTGTCACGCTTCTTGTCCGGGCCGTATCTCCTACAAAGTTATGCCAAATTCATTATAACTTCACACGTTGAAGAAGCATGATGAGGGCTAGTGTCATGCACAAGGGTCATAACTCTAGCATCAATATTTTTGGAGTTATTCCCCTTTTACATATTTTTTTGTCCGGACAATAACTCTTTATCTACTGGTTCAATTGATTTGAAACTTCACATATGGAACAATCATGATAAGGGGTAGTGTCATACATAAGGGCCATAACTCTAGCATCAATATTTTTTGAGTTATTCCCCTTTTTCATATTTTCTTGTCAGTCCGTCTGTCACACTTCGTGTCCGGGCAATATCTCCTACAAAGTTAGGCCAAATTCACTATAACTTCACACATTGAAGAAGCATGACGAGGGCTAGTGTCATGCAAAAGGGTCATGACTCTAGCATCAATATTTTTGGAGTTATTCACCTTTTACATATTTTTTTGTCCGGACAATAACTCTCTCTCTACTGGTTCAATTGATTTGAAACTTCACATATGGAACAATCATGATAAGGGGTAGTGTCATACACAAGGGCCATAACTCTAGCATCAATATTTTTTGAGTTATTCCCCTTTTTCATATTTTCTTGTCAGTCCGTCTGTCACACTTCGTGTCCGGGCAATATCTCCTACAAAGTTAGGCCAAATTCATTATAACTTCACACATTGAAGAAGCATGATGAGGGCTAGTGTCATGCACAAGGGTCATAACTCTAGCATCATTATTTTTGGAGTTATTTCCCTTATACATATTTTTTTGTCCGGACAATAACTCTTTATCTACTGGTTCAATTGATTTGAAACTTCACATATGGAACAATCATGATAAGGGGTAGTGTCATACACAAGGGCCATAACTCTAGCATCAATATTTTTTGAGTTATTCCCCTTTTTCATATTTTCTTGTCAGTCCGTCTGTCACACTTCGTGTCCGGGCAATATCTCCTACAAAGTTAGGCCAAATTCACTATAACTTCACACATTGAAGAAGCATGATCAGGAGTAGTGTCATGCACAAGGGCCATAATTATAACATCAATATTTTTGGAGTTATTTCCCTTTTTCATATTTTTTTGTCCGGACAATAACTCTTTCTCTACTGGTTCAATTGATTTGAAACTTCACATATGGAACAATCCTGATGAGGGGTAGTGTCATGCACAAGGGCAATAACTCTAGCATCAATATTTTTGGAGTTACTCCCCTTTTTCATATTTTCTTGTCGGGACAATAACTTTTTATTTACTGATTCAATGTATGAAAGTAGGTACTAATACCATTCAGGTGGTCATGTATATACAATGTACCATGGTCAACCACACCATTGGTGGGTGGGGTGGGGAGAGTGGAAGTTTTTTCAGTCCGGTGGGGGACTCATGTCTTGCATAGCAATACAACATGCCCTTGTTTGAAATATGATAAATTTTACATTGTATAAAATTTCTCTCCTGGCAAGCACTGACAGCAATTGTATTTTCTGAATTTATTATTTGCCGTTTTGCCAATGCAAGGGTGTGCATTACCCTAATTCTTGGATATGCATCAATGCTAGGGACGGGGAAGTAACACTTTAAGGTATAATGGAATGTATTTTGACAAATACGGGCTAGATCTTTACATTTATCGATTGAAAATACTAAGCTTTGAAACACATATTATATAACATGTGTAGATAGATGGTTGCCATGTCCAATGTTTGTGTCAGTAAAAACAAACAGACAATAAAACATGATAGAAATCTAGACCAACGTCTGAGTTATGTATGCTTAGTTTAAGAAGGCGCATATACAGATTAGAATGGCAATTATTAAGTAGTAGGTGGACATACCCACTGTGTATAGCGGGGAGATATACTTCCTCCCCCTGGAAGACATTAGGTATGGGAACTTTCACAGAAAGTTGTTATTCTGAAGGCGCACAAAGGTGCATCCTGTTGCAATGTCCGCTCCATTAATTATGGAAAAATACTCAAACAGGGAGAGCCACATACGAAATGACACCGTCACCATCAAACAAGAAACGGTAAAGCCAGAAGACAAAACATAACGGGACGCATATCAAGACGACAAAAACATTAAACATTAAGCATATTAAACAACAAAGTTGACCATAGACTGAAAGCAGGAGTACCGTCGTGGAACGGTAAGTAGCCAAAAACCGGCTACTGGGGGCTTAAACCTGGTTTATGGGTACCCAACCTCGCTCTTATCCCACTTTCACCATAGTCAAAATGTAAATACCCCCCCCCCCCTTCCAGACAACTTCACAACATGAATAACGATGTCTGCCAAGACGAAATGATTTTTAAAATAAACGGAAGAGGTAAACAAGCGACGTCATCATTTAAATGACGTCATAATTACGGTAAAAATACATGAAACATTTCTACACCAATATTTTGTTAAAAATAAATCGCAAGAAAATATAAATACAAGATGATACTAAATATGTACAACTGTTTTATTTGAAAAAGAATAAACTTGTAATCGTAGACATGCATAATTATTTATATCCCCCTTTTGAAAGAAATGGGGGTATATTGCTTTGCACATGTCGGTCGGTCGGTCTGTCGGTCGTTTGGTAGATCGATGGTTTCCGATCGATAACTAATAAACGACTTGGCATAGAATCTTCAAACTTGCTGTGGTGGTTAATCATGAGAACTAAATTACCCTTATTGTTTTCGAGATCATTATGTCAAAGGTCAAGGTCACAGTGACCTTAACTGGTGAAATAGTTTCCGGTCAATAACTGCTTAAGGGTTTGCCTTGGGATATTCAATCTTACTTAGGTGGTTGGTCATGAAAACTAGATAAGCCGTGTTGTTTTTGAGGTCACTAGGTCAAAGGTCAAGATCACTATAACCTTTACTGGTTAAATGGTTTCCAATCAATAACTGTTCAAAGGTTTGGCTTGGAATCTTCAAACTTGCTGCGGTGGCAGATCATGACCATTAGATGACCCCTATTGTTTTTTGAGGTCATTAGGTCAAAGGTCAAGATCACTATAACCTTTACTGGTTAAATGGTTTCCAATCAATAACTGCTCAAGGGTATGGCTTAGAATCTTCATACTTGCTGTGGTAGTTGGTCATGACCACTGCATGACCCCTATCGTTTTTTAGGTCACTAGGTCAAAGGTCAAGGTCACCATGACCTTAACTGGTAAAATGGTTTTTGATCAATAACTGCTCAAGGGTTTGGCTTAGTATCTTCAATCTTGCTTAGGTGGTTGGTCATGGAAACTAGATGAGCCCTATTGTTTTTGAGGTCACTAGGTCAAAGGTCAAGATCACTATAACCTTTACTGGTTAAATGGTTTCCAATCAATAACTGCTCAAGGGTTTGGCTTAGAATCTTCAAACTTGCTGTGGTGGTTGGTCATGACCACTAGATGGCCCCTATTGTATTTGAGGTCACTAGGTCAAAGGTGAAGGTCATCATGACCTTAACTGGTGAAATGGTTTCCAATCAAGAACTGCCCAAGGTTTGGCTTAGGATCTTCAAACTTGCTGCGGTGGTTGGTCATGCAACTAGATGACCCCTATCGTTCCTGTTGGAGCGTTCTGTTTTACTTTCACCTTGCTTTAAGCAGCCATCTGCAAATAACGCAAACTACTTGATGTAATTTAGTGGCCGTTATAGAGAGGTTTTACTGTATTGTTGAATTTCAAATTATCGTTTTCACTAATTTTAAATTTAACCATATTACCAACAGTCAAGTCATTTTAATTTACCGTTTATTTCATTTCAGTTAGAAATAAATTCGACCTACCATAATGATTTAAATTACTTCAGGAACATTGACAAAGACTGAATGGACATAATTCATGAATATTATAAAATTGTTTCTATTTATTACTAGATACTAACACGCTGGTGATAGTATCGGGCTCGATATATCTGACCATACGGATACCAAACACGGGTTGAATGCAAGACACACGTGCACGGTCGTTTGTAAACATTGTATACCAAGAGCAAATGGTTCCTAGTACTTTCTGATGGGGGTCTGTACTGTTTGTCATTCCAAATGCTGTATCATGTTTAACCCTTTTTATATTTATTCATGCATAATACATGCATCTATGGAATATTCATTCATGTACAAAATAGTTATAAATACAAGAAATATGGAAGGTTGAACATTGTAGCCATTTTAGACAGTAAACACACAGATCTATCAAAATCTATAAGCAAATCAGGCCTGATCAGATTGCTCCTATAGGAACAGTCTGACATGGTTCTACTCTGTGTGCAGATGCGTGCAAGGGTGTTGATATGAAGGAAATGGTTAAACCTTCCATACTAAATGGACCTGACAAGTAAACACAAATGGGCAAATGAGTCATGCTTCCAAACTGAGTTATCTCTATATGCTTCCAAACTGAATTATCTCTATATGCTTCCAAACTGAGTTATCTCTATATGCTTCCAAACTGAGTTATCTCTATAGTCTAATACTGGTGGACTATTCCAATCAGAAAATTCGGCATCTTGAAAGTTTAACAGCGAATCGATCGTACAGTGAAACCCCGCTAATGCGACCACTTAATAAACAGCCACCGATGTCGTTTAAAGCAGGTGGTTGCTTAATGCAGGACAAAAGTTATGCAGAAAGCTTTCTGCATAAATTTCGTCCTGTATTAAGCTACCACCTGCCTCTGCCACCCAGAATTATGCCCTTTTTTGGTGATCGCATCAGCGGGATTTTACTGTATTGTATTATAGTCTTCTCGGTAAAGCGGAATAACTACTGGAATCCATTATCTGAAAATAATAGGGTAACTTCCCTTGAATAGCTATATTATACATATGGATATGCCGTTAACGTCTCTAGTAAGATTAACAATAAGGGTGTAATTATCCCTAAACTGCACATGATAGGCTAGCTTAATGCAGAGAGGAAGTAATGCCGAAAGCTCCTATGTGAGCTTTCTGTATTACTTTCTCCCTGTATTAAGCAACCGTTGTTATTTATTAAGTTGTCGCATTGGAGAGGTTCTACTGAACAAACAGAAAGAATGATAAATCCAGATGAAATAATGAAAAGTTTAACTAATCCCCCCATAGGATATTTTTAGACCCAACCTCTTTCTATAAATCTACCGAACATGATCAGTCATTAGAGAAAACAAATGTGTAGTCGTAAAACCATTGTGATAAATAGCACATTTGCTCATATGGAGCAAACGCTGTATTTGTCACAATGGTTTCAAAAACTGACTTTTACAGAAGCTTCAGAAGTTGTCAATATGAGGGAATGGGTTAACAGT